>CM046045.1:11043448-11543028 GCA_025215565.1 Flaveria ramosissima
CTAGAGTTCCATTTCACTTTGACTAACACGAGCTTCTTTCTTTTTAGTCGCTTTTCTTGACGATCTTCTATCTGCAACGGTTGCTCGACGAATTTCAACTCTTTATCTATTTCTACATCTTTTAGTGGTATTTTTAGAGTTTCGTCTGCTAAGCATTTACGCAGATTGGATACATGAAATACATCGTGTATTCCACTCATCTCTTCTGGTAACCTTAATCGATATGCCACTGGCCCAATTTGTTCTAGAATTTCGAAAGGTCCGACGAAACGTGGGCTTAACTTTCCTTTCTTTCCGAATCGAACCACACCTTTCCTAGGTGAAACTTTTAATAATACTTTATCGCCTACAGCGAACTCTAGTGGTTTCCTTCTATTATTAGCGTATTTCTTTTGTCGTTCTCTTGCTAATCTCAAACGCTCACGAATCTGCAAAATTTTGTCAGTGGTTTCTTGAACAATTTCAGGTCCTGACAAGTGACTGTCTCCAACCTCAGACCAACATATAGGGGTTCTACATTTTCTACCATACAAGGCTTCAAATGGCGCTGCATCGATACTTGCGTGATAACTATTATTATAAGCAAATTCCATTAATGGCAGATGATCATCCCAACTACCACCTATGTCAATCACGCAGGCTCGCAACATGTCTTCAAGAGTTTGGATGGTTCTCTCACTTTGCCCATCAGTTTGTGGATGATAGGCAGTACTAAGATGAAGTTTTGTTCCTAAGGCTTTTTGGAAACTTTGCCAAAATCGAGAAGTGAATCGACTATCGCGATCTGACACTATGGACAATGGCACACCATGTAACGACACGATATTATTGACATAAAGTTGTGCCAACTTATCCATGGAGTGCGTCTCTTTCATTGGAAGAAAATGGGCAGACTTTGTAAGTCTATCAACAATAACCCATATTGTATCATTCCCACGACTGGTTCGTGGTAATTTAGTGATAAAGTCCATGGTTATCATTTCCCATTTCCAAACTGGCAGTTCCAACTGTTGCAATAAACCAGAGGGCTTCTGGTGTTCTGCTTTAACTTGTGAACAAGTTAAGCATTTTGCAACATATAAAGCTATATCTTTCTTCATGCTAACCCACCAGTAATTACTTCTCAGATTATTATACATTTTGTCACATCCCGGATGCATTGCATATTTGGATTTGTGAGCCTCTTCAAGGATCCTTTCTCTAAGACTCTCGGCGATCGGTACCCATATACGCTTATTCATTCTGAGAATTTCATCATTTCCTTTGGTTAGTTGATTAAGAATATTTCTTATACCTTCCTTTTCAATATTCTCTTCATTCAAAGCTAAGACTTGAGCATCCTTAAGCTGATCTATCAAGTCAATTTGTAACTTGAGTTGTAGAGCACGTACTCGTTTTCGCCTTTCATGCTCTTTTCTGCTTAATGCATCAGCTACTACGTTGGCCTTTCCCTCCTGATAGCATATTTCGCAATCATAATCACTTAGGACTTCTATCCAACGTCTTTGCCTCATGTTTAATTCCTTCTTATCAAAGATATATTTCAATCCCTTGTGATCAGTGTAAATAGTGAATTTGGCTCCATAGAGATAGTGCCTCCCTAACCTTAATGCAAAAATTATGGCACCAAGCTCTAAGTCATGAGTTGGATGACCTATTTCATTCTCTCTAAGTTGACGAGAGGCATATGAGATAACTTTATCTCGCTGCATTAACACACACCCAAAGCCAGTATGTGATGCATCACAGTGTACAACAAAGTCTTCATTGCCTTCAGGTAACGCTAAGATTGGTGCATTTGTCAAATGTTCTTTTAGGATTTTGAAAGCTTTGATTTGTTCCGGACCCCATTCAAATTTGACATCCTTTCGAGTTAATTTTGTTAAAGGGGTCGCAATTCGAGAGAAGTCTTTTATGAAACGACGATAATATCCAGCTAATCCTAAGAAGCTGCGTATTTCTGTAGGTGTTTCTGGATTTTTCCATTTAGAAATGGCTTCTATCTTTGTTGGGTCTACTTGAATTCCATTAGTATTGATGACATGCCCAAGAAATTGTACCTCCGTTAACCAAAATTCACATTTAGAGAATTTGGCGTACAGTTTCTCTTGTCTTAACATTTCAAGTAATACTCTGAGATGAGTTTTATGCTCTTCTTCACTTTTGGAATAGATAAGTATATCATCTATGAAGACGATAACAAACTTATCCAGATACGGTCTACAAATTTAGTTCATCATATCCATGAATGCGGACGGGGCATTAGTAAGTCCAAACGGCATCACTGTGAACTCATAATGTCCATACCTTGTTCTGAAAGCTGTTTTCGGAATATCTTCCTCTTGAACTTTCAATTGGTGATAACCTGATCTAAGATCAATTTTTGAGAAATAACAGGCTCCTTGGAGTTGATCAAACAAATCGTCAATTCGAGGTAGCGGATATCGATTTTTAATTGTAACCTTGTTCAACTCCCTATAATCGATGCACATTCTCATTGACCCATCTTTCTTCTTAACAAATAAAACTGGAGCTATGGCGATGAACTAGGTCGAATAAAACCTTTTTCCAATAATTCTTCTAATTGTTTCTTTAGTTCCGCCATTTCCGTTGCTAATCGATATGGGGCTTTTGCAATCGGTGCAGTACCAGGTACCAGATTAATCTTAAATTCTACCTCTCTTTTTGGCGGTATTCCTGGCAACTCATCAGGAAATACATCTGTAAATTCAGCAACTACTGGCACATCTTTAATTATACGTTCTTCTTTTTCCTTGACCGAAACGGAAGCTAGATAATTTAGGCAACCTTGTTTTAAATACTTTACCGCTCTAATTATTGATATGATGCCGATCTGATTGGCCTGTTTCTCACCATGAATAGTTACTGGTTCCCCGCTCGGGGTTCGGAGCATGATTGTCTTGAGGTTACAATTTATACAGGCTTGGTTCTTAGCTAACCAGTCCATTCCTAGGACAACATCAAATCCAGCCAATGACATGGGTAAAAGTCGTACGGGAATATCATGCCCGTTCAAGGTTATAAAACAACCTTCCAATAATTCGGCAATCTTAATCGTTTCCCCATTAGCCATTTCTACGTTGATAGTCCGTCTTAGATTAGCTAGAGGTATATTTAATAATTTACAAAATTTATGATCAATGAAACTTTGGTTTGCTCCTGAATCAAATAATACTCTAGCATAAGTGTTATTAACGAGAAACGTACCAGTCACGACGTCTGGTATATCGGTGGCTTCTCGAGAATTTAGGACAAAAGCTCGAGTGCTCCTTTTTGCTCCTCCCTCACCTTTCGTGATTTCTTTCACGGCCTGCTTCAACTTGGGACAATCCGAACGAAAGTGTCCCCGTTCACCACAATTAAAACAAACTCCAGTGGCCTTTGGGTTTGGACAGTTCTCAGTAGCATGTCCTGTAGCTTTACAGTTCTGAAAGAATGCAAACTGCTCGAAAAGACATTTTCCTGCATGTCTCTTCTTGCAAATTCTACATTCGGGGTGGGTTATCGTAGACGACCTCTTTCCCGAGTTCCTTGTATCCTTCCTCCACACTTGTTCTCCTTTTGCTACAATTTCTTTCTTCATCGCCTCCTTCCTAGTTCGTATCATACCGTCTGTCATTAAACCGGCTAATTCCATGGCCGATTCAATAGTTTGAGGCATGGCTGCCTTCACGGTATCCCTGATTTCACATACCAGTCCCCAAATGTATCGACTTATAAAATTGCATTCAGGGGTGACTAGATGTGGAACAAACCTCGAGTATTCTAGAATTTTTGTGTTATAACTTTGAATATCATCAGCGATCATCCTTAAATTCAGAAACTGGCCCTCAATCTTTTCTCGTTCGTTCATTGGGCAGAACTTCCGAGTAACGAGGGTTGCAAAGTCATCCCAGGGCATTTCATAAACCGACTCACCTCGTGTAGCGACAAGGGAGTTCCACCATTCGAGTGCGCCATCTTTAAATAGTCCTGAAGCGAACAGAACTTTATCACCTTCAGCACACTTACATCTTTTCATTACCGACTTTACTTTCTCTAGCCATCTGACTGCTACTGCCGCTCCCTGTGAACCAGAAAACTCTTCTGGCTTGCATGCCTGAAACGTTTTGTAGTCGCAGTACGTTTCTTTTAGCTTTTTCAGGGGT
This sequence comes from Flaveria ramosissima, assembly GCA_025215565.1. NCBI lineage: Eukaryota > Viridiplantae > Streptophyta > Magnoliopsida > Asterales > Asteraceae > Flaveria > Flaveria ramosissima. The sequence goes on from CM046045.1 coordinate 11,047,618, forward strand.
TCTTCAGTCTCCATTACTACTTTCATTGGGAATCTCGATAACTTTTCCCTTATTAGTCTCGAGCATTTTTCTTTTTAAGTTTTTGACTTTTTTTTTATCTTTTTCTACCTTATTTGCCTTTTTCTGTTCTTCCATAGCGGCGACTAATCTTGGAATTGCATTAAAAATTCCCTGATCTATTAGTTGCATAACTTTGTTTTCATTAAGGACAGATTCACTAGCATTTGGATCTTCAGCCGACGTATCTCCATGATCCATTTGATTGTGTAGAATTTCGCTTTGATTGATTGGTCCCGACATTCTACAACCATTTAATAGAATAGAAAAAAAAATTTAACACACGGATTGCAAAATCGAACTATTTTATAACCAAAAATAATTTTACAGTTACATCGATTCTACCATCGTTACTATCGTACTACATATATTATACATCTACCACACATATACTACATCAAACATATTAGTGTATATGTACATATATAATACATATATAATTATGTATGCTTCTAATATAGATAGACTCTTCCTCGGATCAACCCTTCTTCCATTCACATCCTTTCTGCTCCAACCAATTTCCTACTTGACACAACCTTTCACCTGCTTTTATTTTTTTCTCTCTTTCTATTGCTTATAACTTCTTCAACTCGTCATTCTCGTGAAACGACCTGTCTAGCAAATCGAGTATGGACCCATCGTGTTCCTCTGCCGGTTTGTAGCGCGGCGGTGGCTGCCTCTTTCCAGTGATAACTTCATGGTACACTGAATCTGTTGGCCAGACGTCTAGGTGATTTTTTGCAAATTCCCTACCTCGTCTTGGAAAAGCCGGTACCACGGAATGTCCTCCTCGTCGTCGTCTTCTTCTTTTTCTTCAATCGTCAGCATTATATCAGCCTCCTTATATGCTTCTTCTACATCTTTGGAATTATAACGAAATACTTCCGATGTGCTGTGTACCCTCATCCTAGATTTTGTGACCTACTAGTTCCTTCTCCAAATGAGATTGTTTTATGAGTTTCTAAAGGAACTGGAGGGGTGTTATAGTTCCAGATGTTTGGTTCCTCGTACAGAAAACTAGTCACGGGTTCCATGGTTTCTTGCACGTATGTACTAGCCAGTGGATCAGTCATCCAATTATCTTCGATATGTTCTTCGGGCACACCAAACTGGAAAGCGGTGTCTAAAAAGGTTACGGGGTCTAGGGATGTTCCGTATGTCATAGGTTCTGGTACATATGTGATCATCAGATCATCGTTTATAATGGGGTATATATTGTTATGGCCTGACATCCTGCAAGATGTTAAATATATATATATATATATATATATATATATATATATATATATATATATATATATATATATATATATATATATATATATATATATATATATATATATTTTTCTAATACGAATGAAATAAATAATGATCCAATTTACAAGGATCTTTTTCTCAGTTGGGTTAAAGCTTAAATATTCGTTCCAAATATCTAATTCGCTAAAACCGGTGGCTCTGATACCAACCTGTCACACCCCGACCCCGGGCACCCCTGGGGTGTGGTGACGTGTTGGTACCTGTTTTGAATATAACAAAATATATATATATATTTTTTTTTCACAGCGGAAGTCTAACAAAGGATTTTATATACATTGGGATTTAAACACCCACATTTATTACACATATAGCCAAAAAGCTTTATTATTCCAAAACCCTTATTTTTTTTATAGTACTTCCCGAGCCACGGGATTTTTTTTTTTTGCGCCTTAGACATTTAGCTTGACGATAGCGTTTATGCTAGCCATGGAGTAGGGTAGCCCTAGGTCTAGAGTGGGTACCCCACCGAACAAGATTAATTACCTGAAAAGTTTTGAAAATAAAACGTCAACAATATGTTGGTGAATAACGCTTATATGACACGAAATAATTTTAAGCATGCTAATATCAATAAAGGTTAAATCAGAGTTGGAATTTGTAATTTATACAATCCAGAAATCCTCTTGTTGTACACTAATATAAATTGGTTCTGAGACTTGTAGGCCCTATCGGTAACCTTTTTAAGATTGACACTTCATCCCAATTTATATCAGACGCATTAGACCGCAATGTAATACGTATACAATTTGATCAAACCATATGTAAGCTCATATCCTACTTGCTCTCATAAATTACTCTCTATAAGTATAAGCTTATTAGTATATGCATGCATTTTGAAAATAAAACATTTATAAGTTTTATAAAAATAATAAACGTATTCACCTTGACGAAGCAGAGTAACAACTTAGTGTTTGGCAGATCGCTGGGTTGTAAATTTGATGTAACTTCGGGTTTTTATTCGTCGGGTTCTTGGATTTAAAACAGAAAATATGAAAATTTATACGTAAGTTGTATGCTGTGTGTTTTGAAAGAGGAACGAGTGTATGTGTGTGTTTGAAGAGTGTGTGTGTTTGAAGAGTGAAGGATTCTGGTTGCATTCAAAAGAAAATAAACTGAAACCATAACATTCTATTTATAGTTACAAAATTATGGTATACTCACATGTTTGATCCTTATCAACGTTCATATATATCTTTACATACATATATATATTATAATAATATATATATACTTATTTACCAAAATGCCATCATATAATTATAAATATGTTTTTATCTGATAACTTTTAAAATATGACGTTTTATAAAAATCTGAAAATATCGTTAGAATCTGCTAATGATTCTGAACGTTTCTACTTAAGTTTCGTTAAAAACGGAGTAAAAATTAAATATGTCGTAATTTAATATTATTATTTACTCAACTAGGGTTTAGGGTTAAACATTTTAAAATTATAAGTGCTAGACTAAGCTTATACGAAGCTTACAAATTACTCGCTTACTAATATTCAGTTTATTCGTATATAATAATAATACAGGGTGTTACAGCTTGAATCAAATTCAGCATTCACAGGCATACAAAAGCCTTATTTTATTGCAATCAACCAACAACAATTTGAATTTGTGAAGCCTCGATTGACCTAATCACGATCCCAGGTGGATCAAGAAAAGGGAAGAATCCTTTTTACGAAGAGGCGTATCAACGAGTGGTTGTTGATCGACTCCTGCAAATAGCGGTGGTTGTGGTCGTGGTGGTGAGGGACGGTTGTGGTGGTGAGGGGTAGTTTTGGTGGTATGGGTTGACCTGATGGGATGTTACGGTGGTGGTGAGGGGGCTACGGTGGTGGTGAGAGGGCTACAGTGGTGGTGCCCTGGCTACGGTGGTGGGTTGCTATGTTGTTGTTGAGCGGCGGTGGGGGTGGTTTGGATTGACCTGATAGGTTGCTACTGTGGTGGTGAGGAGGCTATGGTGGCGGGTTGCTTTGGTGGTGGTGAGGGGGCTACGCTGGTGGTGCCCTGGCTGCGGTTGTGGATTGCTATGTTGGTGGTGAGGGGCGGTGGTGATGGTGTGGATTGACCTGATAGGTTTGCTACGGTGGTGGTGAGGAGGCTATGGTGGTGGGTTGCTACGGTGGTGGTGAGGGGCGGTGTTGGTGTTGTGGTTTGACCTGATGGGTTGCTATGGTGGTAGTGAGGGGCAATGGTGGTGGTGTGGGTTGATCAGATGGTTTGCTACGGTGTTGGTGAGGGGAGGTTGTGGTGGTGATGGGTGGCAGTGGTGTTTATGGTGGTGGCTGATGAAAAGATGAGAGAGAGAGTGTGTGTGAGAGAGAGAGAGAGAGTGTGTGTGTGTGTGTTTGGGGTTAGAGAAGAAGAAGATGATGTGGGTGGTCCCATAAAGTTTTTTTTTAATTTTTTGTTCTTAGGGGCAATTTAGTCATTTCCACAAAAAGTTAACTGAACAATTTAACAAAGTTAGTCATTTGGATTCAAACGGTGAAAAAAATGAAATGTTAGGGGGAAAACCAAGACTTTGAAACTACAGGGATACAAGTGGTTAAAATTGGAAGAACGTTAGGGATGCAAATGGTAATTTACTCTAATCTATTATTAAACCGGCACTTCAATAAGTGTGAATTTAATTTTATTATGACATAAATTAAACAAACTAGAATGTTCCCAAACGCGCTACACGCGAAGTCGTAGGGCGAACTCCGCCAACTGAGCAAACAAAGATGCTTAAAGAAACACACTTCTAAATTTTTGAGGTCATATTTAAAAGTAAGAACAATCACATTCACAGAATGCCAAGTTTGAATTAAATGAATCAGTCAATTAATTTTCTTTAAATTCCTTTGCTGCTCACCCATCAGATTATGTAACCATTTCAATTTCTTTAGCATACATGGTTCTTGTCATTTTATAGCTTTCTTCTTCCCTGTTCTGTTTTCTGGCAAATCCTTTTCTTTTAACTAAGAGACACTCACGCGTACTCCATAATCAATTTCTTTGAGTGACTAAACCATTGCCAACACGGACTCTTCAAACACAAAGGGCCCTAATAAATATATAATGGTCCAAATACTATAAAGAAAGATACACAAAAAGTACAATGATCAGAAGTCTGACATTATCGATCCCTAGGTAATTAAATCGTTAGAAAAAGGAACCCTAAATCAAATTCAAGGAAAAAAATGTTTGATGACTTCATGTTACATACCGGAGCTCAAAAAATATTGGAGCTTTAAAATCACGATAGTTCACGGGTCTTTTGCATCTTCAATCTTCATGATAAAGAGGAAGTAGCAAATAATGCTTTTGCAGTTATTAACCATTAAGATAAATATTAAGAGAAAGTAGTCAACTTACCCCAAGCTCTGTACTTGATCATGTTCAAGTTTTACATATTGTGATAATTATCTACATCCGCCATCTGATATGAGACCAAGGGTAATCAAGACAAAAAAATTGGAGACATTAGTTAAGTAATCAAGCAAAAATATAAAATGTGTCGTTGAGTATAGAAGTCATACCTAATTATCCAACAACATTAACATGCACTTATTAGAAAGTTACCACCAATAGATTTAACTATTCTTCTTGTCTTCTTGAGAGCACCTTGGCATTTACATTTTGCACCGTTAAGATATATAATAAATATCTTTATTGGAATCAAATTGCAAAAGATGAGGAGACATTAAAAAGTGAATACATATATTGAAATTATTAAACCATGGATAATAACATGATAAAGATAACAATTTATTTTGTCACTTTAGAATCAAATAGAATGACATGCAAATGTTTATTCCTTTGTAAATTGTTCTTTTTATATGCAGGTTGCATGCTGAATTATTCATCCTCATGAGAGATATTCATAAAGAAGATGATACCTCCACCAATTAACGCTTGCCTAGCTCTAGGCCCATCACATGAAGACAACTTGTATTACTATAAGATAATGAGCTTTTTAGTAGCTAAACAATAGTTGGATACACATTATCTGAAAGTGTTTAACTAAAGTAGTTAAACGATAGTTAGATACACTCTTGGTGGTGCCTGTTTGTGTATTTGATGGCTGAGATGTAGTTTTACTTAATAATTTTTAGCTTAAAATATATCATCGTTATAAGATATTTTACGTGCAGCCTAGTTGTAGAATCATTAACCCATGATTCAAATATGAAACATAAGTTCCTTTTTATTTGGTACATCAAGCAATCGACCTTACCCACTGAAACACAGAGGAGAATGACGTTAATAGTATATATATAAATTTTGCAAAAAAGTAATTGTAAATTAAAACCTAACAATCTCAATGATAATATATGAAAACTGAAAGATAAGCACCACAAACATGTAAGCAATGACCAAATATTTAAAAAAAATCAACATGAGCAGGAAAGCAAGAACGAAAGCCCTACTATAGGAGCTCACCTCAAATCGTTGCCTGTCACAACTGTAAACATAATAGTGCTCTGCGACCATCTCCATCCGCCAACGATCTCTTCAATCTACCATCACCATCATTGCAGAAAAATCAGCATGCAGTACATCAGTCAGGTTTACGGGGAAATAACACGAAAAAGAATCAAGTTGAAAGCAATATTCCACATGGATTACAACAATCGGGTTTTAGGTTATAGAACTAACAAAAAACATGAGAACAAAGAAACCAATCAAGCTTACAAACGGAAGAACCCCTAAAGCAACCTACAAAAGTGGCAGTAACTAAATCAATATGCATCGACTGCGGAAACCAACTCACCTAAATGTCGCCGAGAGTGGAAACCTAGATCAACTGGAGTGAAACCATCCATCAAAAAATCTTCAGTCGACCACCGCCTTTGCTATTATCTTCCTTTTTTATCTTCTTCGTCGACCATCGCCGCCTTCCCCTCCTCTCTCGACTATTCTCTTTCTATCTCTATGTCAAACATGTGTAGCTTTGTGCGGGAAGTGGAAATGAAAAAGGTAGAAACAGCGACATCGGTAACATCTAACACCTAGACCTACACATCATAGGCCATACGTGTTGAAGAGTAAAACCCAGCGCATAATAGTTTGTACTACACACTTTAAGAGATGTACCATGCTTCATCTCTTGTACCTTGAGCTTTACGGATTGTATGTTACTGTAGCTAATGTTTTGTTTTTATATAGAGAGTAATGTTAGTGAGTATATTTTGTTGAAAATAAAGAAGTTGTGTGTTTTTATAAGCACATGTATAATTCTTTTGAAAAGAAAGATTTAAACTTCAAAATGATCGCCATCTGGAAGCATAAGATTCAAAGAGGAGCATGCCGACATACATTACAAAAATTTCCTCGTAACTATATCTTTAAATTGTTTGTTTTGTTATTTTATTTTGTCAAGAATTTTTATTTAATAAACACATGTTTGATACTTTATTATTTATTATTTACGTACCATTTTAGTTTATCTAAAAACTATTTATTTAATCATTTTATCTAAAAGCTATTTATTTAATCATTTTATTATCTGCTTTAGTTTTAATATAAAATGTTTGTTCTAAAACGTTTCTTATATTGTTGCTTTCATATTTCCTTTATTGGTATGAAAAAGGTTATTTCAAAAATATTTTTAAATTTGTTTCTTGATTTAACTATGTTTTCCGGCCAAAATGAATGTTTATAGGGCTAACAGCTTTAGTAAACCCGTGTATTACAGGAGCATCTATGAATTCAAATTTGAATATTTTATTTATATTAATTATCTTTTAGTTTATTTGTTTAGTTTATCTTTATATTAGTTTGTTGGTATTTAGTATAAATAGAGGCTTAGGTTAATATTTGTGATTAGTTTTGTTGATTGAATTAGAATTAAAGAACTTGTGTTCTTGGAACCTTTTGGTTCGTTTATCATGTTTGATTAACTATTTGTTCTTGAGACATTTGATCGCTTCCAAATCTACATCAAATATAATGAAAATCTATTAATTATTAGATAAGATATGATTGAATCTTACTTATTATAAATAAAATAATAATTTTGTTTCAAAACAAACCTTTTAATAAAATGTTATTTTTGAAAACTTTCTTTTTATAACTTTTACTTTAAATTATCTTTTGTTTATTAAAATTTTACTTTCTAAAAATACTAATTTTAAAATATTTTGTATTTTTAAAAAGTTTGATGTTTTAGAAATATCTTTTATGTTATAAAGTTTGTTTCTTTAGAAATAAATTAAATAAAAATATATTTTTCTTGATTTATTAAACAACCTTTATTCTAATAAAATTAAATAATATTATTAATAATAAATGTGATTATTTAATATGAGAGAAAACTTCAAAATTTTGACAATAATGAATGTGATGCTGAAACATGACACCCTAATTTTTTCTTTTATTACAATAGGAAGATGGAGATTTGCTCACCATCATTCCAACCAATCAAGCATTTAAATATTAAGGACTTCAAAAAAAATTAACAATAAAAAGATTAAAATTTTGGAATAACATACAAACATTAAATTATTTAACTCCTAATTACCCTGTATGTTAATGTATGTAGCGAATGAACATTAATTTAGTGTATCTAAAAAGGCCAATCACCTTATAAGTAATTAAAATTTTACATATTAATGTGTTTAAGTCTTTACTAGTTGTAAGAAAATGTAACAAATGGAATTATAATTTCAAATTTATATAAAGGACATTAGATGCTTTTACTCATGTTTAAAGTAAAAAAGGTCAATCACTTTCAAAGTAATGCATGTTATAAAATTAATGTGTTTAAATCATTATCAATTATAAATAAATATAACAATGGAAAATAAAAAAAATACCCTATACATTAATTTATGTAGCGAATGAACAATAATTTTATGTATCTTAAAAGGTCAATCACCTTATAAGTAATTAAAGTTTTACATATTAATGCCTTTAAATGTTTACCAGTTTTAAGAAAATGTAACAAATGGAAAGTTTATAATTTCAAATTTATATGAAATGCCTTATATATTAACTTATATAGCGAATGAACAGTAAATTTGTGTATCTAAGGAAGGTCAATCACATTATAAGTAATTAACGTTTTACATATTAATGCATTAAAATGGTTATCGGTTTAAAAAATTATAACAAATGGAAAGTTTATAATTTCAAATTTATATAAAAACATTAAATGCTTTTACTCCTATTTAAAGTAAAAAGGCCAATCAAATTCAAAGTAATGCATGTTTTACAAGTTAATGTGTTTAAATCATTTCCGATTATAAATAAATGTAACAATGGAAAATTCAAAATTCAAAACTACATAAGATATTAAGAAAACTGCTAATTAAACTAAAAAGATCAACCACCTTGAAAATTGCATCCTTTAGAAACTTTTGGCCGATTAACAATTGTATATAAATTGTTTAACTTACAAAACATGCATGCGAGTATATATAAGATAACACAAAGTACGCATATGAATAGATGTAAACATATTCATGATAGTATTTAAGTTGTTCTTTTATACCAAATTTGCTTTTTATGTACTTTCATATATTGAATTTGTTTCAGTTATAAATTTATTTTTTTGAAATGGAAGATTTTGTTACTCAAATCTTAAAAATAATATAACCAACTAACACATGAGGTCATAATTACCTTTCTAAAAACCCAAGCATACAACTTTTTAGTTTGATACAAAAAGCATTGACACAGAAATCAACACCAAATTGTTTTTAAACAATTATTGTTAAACATCCGGTTGCACTAATGTTTTAAAAGATGTAACAAATACTTTATACATATTTAAAAAAATAACTATTTAGTTTTATAATTCAGTTAAACAAAACTAACCATCAAAAAATTAGTCATTCTTAATTAGAACTCTAAAAACCAAAACAAAGTAACCACCAAAAGATCAACCATTTTTGTTTCGATGCCTAAAAATCCAAAGGATAAAATTTTAAGTTTGATACAAATCCTAAGCAACCAAAACTTTGCTATTAACATGTTTTATCACCACAAACTAAGATTTCATACATTTGATACTAACATAGTAGCTTCACCTTTGAAATCTTGAAATGACATTGATCATCGACAAACCCTTCAAAACAAACCTTGTCAAAACAACATATATTAATTAGAATACATTTAAAATATCAAAATTTTTATATCATTTTAATATGAATCAGAAATTGCTTAAATAATAAATCTACATACCTTTTGCACCCTTTAGCTTTTAGACATCTCAGTTCAACCACCATCACAAACACATGTACTTTATCCATTTTCATATGCATCACCCAATTCCCTGTAAATGCCTTAATTTTTTATATATGCAACTCTCAGTTTCCTATCTTTATGATATCCCATATCAAAGAATTCAAACCTTCCCTTTTCATGCATATTGATATTATGAAAAAACAGATGATTTGTTTAAATATCATGTCTGCAACATACGATAAAACTTCCTTTGTGTAATATTGCACTCCTACCTAGTATGTGTAGATTGTTGGAAATTTATTGATAATATTAATATGGTTATTAATATTTAGTCAATAAATTAATGTGTTGAATGGAAATTAATATGATTAATGACATTAGGAATTAATAGTGTCGGAAGTTGTCTCACATTGAAGGAAAGAAAGAATATAAAATGGTTTATATTCTATAACCTCCTGTCTATATTGTTTCCTAAGGTTTCACACTAAGTGGATTCACGAAGGGTGCGAAGCACCCTTAACTCGCACTCGCACTCGCACATGCGTGCGCGCGCGCGGCGTGGGCATGTGGGCGCAATGTGACGCTTTGATGGCGCACTTTGATGACGAACTAAATGAGCAGTTATGATTTCGGATTAATGACTAAGTAATGGCTGGGTGGCTGTTATGGTTCGAATTCCACTATAAATACTGAGGGTACCTCAAAAGAAAAACACACCAACACAACTCGAAACCTGCAACAAAAGAGGTTCTCTTATCTTCCTCAATCTCTCTGGTTTCTTTTCTACAAACAAGTTCAGGTTCTAGATTAATCCCGGCAGTACAAACTACTTCGGCTGTTGTACCCTCCTGGGAGGCTCGGAATTTGTTTTAAGGGCCCCGTGTTGAACACGATCCTCAGCTTTTACATTTCTATTCATCTATTTTCTGTAACTTTACCATTGTAAAAGAGATTTGTAATTGTTTATTTATGTTCATTTGTATTGAGTATATTAATAAAAAATTGTTTGAAGTTTTATTTTATATGAACGGTTCCTACAAACTTAAAACAAATTTTAAAAACACCGTTCATATATTAATCTGTGTTTTTAAAAGTTTATATTTTTAACTATTTCCGTTTTCTTATTCACGGGTGATCTTCAAAGTTAGACTTAGAACATCTCTCATTGAGTTTTATAGAATTCTGAAAGTAGTTTCAATTTTTTTGTCAAATTAGTTTGTGTTTATAACTGTTTTCGCTTTCTTATTCACGAGTGATCTTCAAAGTTGGACTTAGAACATCTCTCGCTGAATTTTATAGAATTGTAAAAATAGTTTGAAATGTTTTATTCAATTTCCTAGTTATTTCAATTTGTTGAAAATTGTTCTAACTTAAACTGTTTCTATAAAACAGCAAACAACATGTCTTCCAGTGCTATGAGTTCCTTTTTATCAGCCCCTTTAGCTGCAACCACTGTGGGAGCGACCACTGTGACAAACCACGTCGAAAAACCCGAAAAGTTCATGGGTGTCCATTTTAAAAGATGGAAACAGAAGATGTTCTTCTACTTGACGACCTTGAACTTAGCACAGTTCTTGAAGAAAACTGCTCTCCTACCTAAAGAAGGGGATGATGCTCAAGCCTTGAGTGCCATTGATGCTTGGAAGCATTCGGAATTTCTTTGTCGCAACTACGTTTTGAATGGTCTTTGTGATTCATTGTATAACGTGTATTGCAACATAAAGACTGCCAAAGAACTATGGGAGTCTTTAGACAAGAAGTATAAAACCGAGGATGCCGGTAGCAAGAAATTCATTATGGCTCGGTTCATGAATTTTAAAATGGTTGATGACAAGACTGTGATCAGCCAAATTCAAGAGTTACAAGTTATACTTCATGAAATTCATGCTGAGGGGATGCCTCTCAATGACACGTTCCAAGTTGCAGCCATGATTGAAAAGTTGCCTCCAAGTTGGATAGAGTTTAAGAATTATCTTAAGCTCAAACAAAAGAAGATGACTCTGGATGAACTTATTTTTCATCTTCGAATTGAAAAAGACAACAAAATGTCTCAAAAAGGCACCCGTGTGGAACCGATGGCAAAGGCAAATGTGGTTGAACATGGGCAATCATCAAGGGGTTATAAAGGTAAAGAGAAAAAGCCAATTGGGAAACCAAAGGTGAACCTTGGACCAAAGAAAGGAGTTGTGAAAAAGAAACCTCCACTTCTTCCTTTCAAAGGCATTTTCTACAATTGTAATGAGACGGGGCACTGTGCTAATCAATGCAAGCAACCAAGGCGTGAGCGTGCGCATATGGTAGATGAAGATGGTGAACCGTTAGTGGCAATGATCACCGAGCTATCAGCAATGGTGGAAGAAGTCAACCTCGTGGGAGACAATCCACATGGATGGTTCATTGATACGGGAGATACCCGTCATGTGTGTGGTGACAAGACCCTCTTTAGCACTTTTAAAAATGTTAAGGGTGATGAAAAGCTTTATACGGGTAATAAAGCTACGACCGACATCAAAGGTGAAGGAAATGTGATCTTGAAGATGACTTCCGGGAAGGAACTCACTTTGAGCAACACCTTGTATGTCCCGAAGATTCGCAAGAATCTTGTTTCGGGATGGTTTCTTAATAAGTTTGGTTTTCGTTTAGTGTTTGAGTCGGACAAGTTTGTCCTTACTAAACGTGGAATGTATGTAGGAAAGGGTTATGCCCTCAATGGTATGTTTAAGATGAGTGTAACCGTTGTTAAAAGTGAAATGAATAAGACTACTACTTCTATTTATATGCTTGAGTCTTCAAATGTTTGGCATGGTAGACTAGGACATGTAAATTATAATTCTATTCGTCGTTTAATATAATTATCTCAAAGTGTGGGGGTGCCTAGCTAAGATGCTTGTACCACCGCCTAAAGCTCAAAAACTAGGACCCAAAACTATTGATTGCATATTCATTGGATATGCTCAAAACAGTAATGCACATCGATTTCTTGTACATGAGTCCAAGAATCCCGATGTACAAAAGAACACTATCATGGAGATAAGGCCGGGGAATGCTTCATATTTTGAAAATGTGTTTCCAATGAGAGGACAAACACATGCATCTTCATCATCTTGGTTTGATGATGGAGGTGCAAGCTCATTAACACAAATTGATGACATAGTTCATGATAGTCAACATGAGCGACCCGATGTTGAAGAGGGAGAAATTATACGAAGTAAAAGGGCAAGGGTTGAGAAATCCTTTGGTCCAGACTTCGTAAGTTATATGGTTGAGGGTGAGCCTAATACCTACCTTGAAGCGGTATCCTCTTCGTAAGGACCTCAATGGAAAGAGGCAATCAAGAATGAAATTGATTCATTTCTTCACAACCATACTTGGGAGCTAGTAGATCTTCCTCCTGGTTGTAAAACACTTGGATATCGTTGGATATTCAAAAAGAAGATGAAAGCCGATGGAAGTATTGATAAATACAAAGCAAGGTTAGTAGTCAAAGGTTTTAGACAAAAGGAAGGTCTAGACTATTTTGATACTTACTCACCTATGACTCGCATAACCTCCATAAGATTGGTTCTTGCTATTGCGGCATTAAGAAATTTGGAAGTACATCAAATGGATGTCAAAACCGCATTTCTAAATGGCGATTTAGAAGAAGAGATTTACATGGAGCAACCTGAGGGTTTCTCTGCCCATGGTGAAGAGGGTAAAGTATGTAAACTAGTCAAGTCATTGTATGACTTAAAGCAAGCTACAAAACAGTGGCACCAAAAGTTTGATCATGTCATGATTGACAAGGGTTTCAAAATAAATGAGTGTGACAAATGTGTATATGTGAAAGATACACCAGGAGGTTATGTAATTTTATGTTTTTATGTAGATGATATGCTTGTCATTGGGAGTAATGATAAAATAATAAGATCTACTAAGGACATGTTGAAAGGAACATTTTACATGAAAGACATGGGTTTAGCGGATGTAATTTTAGGAGTGAAAATTATTCGAACCCAAGATGGTCTTGTGTTAAGTCAAGCTCATTATGTGGACAATATTCTTGAAAAATTCAACTCGGGAGACATGCGTGTAGTACGTTCTCCGGTTGATACCACCCAACATCTAAAGAAAATAGAGGTGAGGGTGTTGCTCAGTTAAAGTACTCAATAATCATTGGTAGTTTAATGTATCTAATGACATAACCTATACCTGACTTAGCATACGCGGTGAGTAGGCTAAGCAGATATACTAGTAATCCAAGCTCAGAACATTGGAAGAGTATAACGAGGGTGCTTAGATACATAAGATACACAAGAGACTATGGATTGCACTATACCCGCCATTCAGCCGTGATTGAAGGGTACACTGATGCAAACTGGATATCGGATATAAAAGATTCCAAATCAACAAGTGGGTATGTGTTCTTACTTGGTGGAGCAGCAATATTTTGGAGATCATCCAAGCAAACTGTTATAGCTAGATACACAATGGAATCAGAATTTATCGCTTTGGATAAAGCCGGAGAAGAGGCTGAATGGCTACATCAATTTGTGGAAGACATTCCAAGATGGCCAAAGCCGTTATCGGCTATTTGCATACATTGTGATAGTGAGTTGGCAATTGGTAGAGCCAAAAGCTCAATGTACAATGGCAAATCAAGGCACATCAGGTGTAGACATAACACAATACGACAACTAATATCAACTGGTGTTATCACGATTGACCATGTCAAGTCAAAAGATAACATTGCAGACCCGTTAACAAAAGGCTTAAGCACAGATATAGTTTATAAGTTGTCAAGAGGAATGGGACTAAAGCCCACGGAAAAGGGGAATATGATGGAAACCTAACCTAGTTGTCTAGAGATCCCAAGAACTAGGTTCAATAGGACAACTTAATCATATGACCAACAGAGTCACTATAGGGGAGTACCCTAAAACTTAAAGGAAGTGACGAACTTCCTAGTCTATTCACTCTAGGGGTACTTAGTCCATTCACTCTGGGGGAGTACCCCGCACAAGTGACCAAAGTGATGTTAAGCATATTAAGGTTAGATGATTCGTGAGAATCAATATAACTATGATGCTTTTAATGATTCTTCGAATAACCTATGTTAGAGAAAGTGGGGTCGCTTCGAATGGATTTGTGGGGAGGCGCAAATACTAGAGCTCTAGCAGAACCAGGAAAGTGTTCCATGACCATTAACGGACACGATAATGAGGGGTTAATCAAACCAGGAAGAGTGTTATGTGAATGTATATTGTCATCTACATAAAACAGGGTATGTTCAAAGACATCGTGTCTACACAGCGCTAAGAGACTAAGTATACATCACAAAGGAAGGTTCAAAGGGAAGACCTACCTATCCTGCAACAGTTGACTGCTGAATTTTTTGGAGAATTGATTTCCATTCATGTGGGGGATTGTTGGAAATTTATTGATAATATTAATATGGTTATTAATATTTAGTCAATAAATTAATGTGTTAAATGAAAATTAATGTGGTTAATGACATTAGGAATTAATAGTGTGAGAAGTTGTCCCACATTGGAGGAAAGAAATAATATAAAATGGTTTGTATTCTATAACCTCCTGTCTATATTGTTTCCTAAGGTTTCACAATAAGTGGATTCGCGAAGGGTGCGAAACACCCTTAACTCGCACTCGCACTCGCACTCGCACACGCGCGCGCGCGCGGCGTGGGCATGTGGGCGCAATGTGGCGCTTTGATGGCTCACTTTGCATTTCGCATCACCACGAGCCGCCTTAGTATTTTTAAAGGTTGATTCGAGGGTCTGGTCAGGTGTGACTGACCTTGTGCGCATTTAGAGTTGTGACTCGTAACAGCTTCCGTTACTCGTTAACCGAAACCGACGACAGCTAATGACGAATTAAATGAGCAGTTACGATTTCGGATTAATGATTGAGTAATGGCTGGGTGGCTGTTATGGTTTGAATTCCACTATAAATACTGAGGGTACCTCAGAAGAAAGACACACCAACACAACTCGAAACCTGCATCAAGACAGGTTCTCTTATCTTCCTCAATCTCTCTGGTTTCTTTTCTATAAACAAGTTCAGGTTCTAGATCAATACCGGCAGTACAAACTGCTTGGGCTGTTGTACCCTGGGAAACAAAACGAGTTCTCCTAGGAGGCTCGGAATTTGTTTTAAGGGCCCCGTATTGAACACGATCCTCAGCTTTTACATTTCTGTTCATCTATTTCTGTAACTTTACCATTGTAAAAGAGATTTGTAATTGTTTATTTATATTCATTTGTATTGAGTATATTAATAAAAATTGTTTGAAGTTTTATTTTATATGAACAGTTGCTACATAGATGAGCCCTTTTGTTTATAGATAGAATCATGAAGAATCTTCAAAAGTAACCAAAGATCAACTCCAATGACTTCAAACTAATAATCAAACAAAACCCATATCACATTCGTGATAAAGAATCTTCAAACCTTAAAAATCAGAAAAATAATTCAACCAACAATTGATACAACCAGAAGCACAATTCAACATTTTGTGAATTTAAGTTATCAAGAAGCCAATAATGACTACTCACAGTAATAGAAGATTTAACTTTTAAATAAACACTAAACACTAAATCAAATTAAGAGGCAAGAAAACCTTATTTGACGATTCCTTAGCCTCCTCTGCTGCTACTTTCGCAACAGAAACCTTTAACATGAATAATCACAAACAAAAATTGGAACTATTGAAACTAATTGAGAAATCAAAACATAAACAATGAACAAAGTAGGTGAAACGATTACAATTTATGATTACATACAATTTCGATCTTTAAGAACGCATTGGCGAAGAACTCCACCTCAAAATGCGGTTGATAATTAATGATAATCTTGTGTCCTAACACCTTAAATATCAATTAAAGATATTGAAACTGCAGATCCTTCCTCATATATCTGATACTATAATCAGTGCAAACACGAATCGTCCTGATAATCTTGTGTTGAGGAAGATGAAGGAAAGAAACAATCAATATTGAACAACGAACAACAAATACAAAGCAAATAAACATCGAATAATGCCATCAGATAACCGATAGAATAAAACATTACCGAAATATGATGAAGCATATGAAGATTCGGAAGCAATTAGGAAAACTAATTCGGAATGGGGAGTATCAGCCGATGAGAGATAAAGGATTAGGGTTTGTGTTAGAATAGGTGACCGAATGTGACAGGTCGGGTTTTGTGGATCCGTAATTAGATCCGCGTGTCTTAAACATGGAGATTTCATCTAGGCGGGAAAACTCAAAAGTGAGGCATCAGAAATATGCCAAGTGGCAATCCAGACCTTAGAAATGTGCCAAGTGGGAATTCCAATTACACTTTTATTAGAGCAGTGAGATTATTATGCATTTTTTTAATATTATTGCATTTATCTTTTGCATATTAAATATGTATCTCTCAAGTTTCTTTTCATTTTAGTTTTTCCGTTTTTCTGTTTATATTTTGGGTATGTTTGAACAGATTGTAATTATTTATGAGTGCTCAACTAAAATTTTTATGGCCTTATTTCAATATATATGTTAGAATTTTTTTAAGTTATTACTATGTTAGTTCTCTAGTTAAAATTTAATCTTTCTTTATCTATATTTATCTTTGATTTGACTTTACTTTATATTGAGTATTCGTAAAATACTCTTTTAGTCATTACTTGTGTGATGCAAAAAACTTTTTCTATTGCTTCTAATAAAACTAGTACTCTTATTTTGCCATTCTTGAAATACGTCAAGACGTGCTTTAAGGGTAACTATTTTATTATTCAGGTTCCTTATCATTTCATATGTAAAATTATAACATTTGTGTTATATCTGGTTAGGTTTAGCTCTTTATCTGCACTTTACCCTTTTTAACTGTAGTTAATTTTATCTCTTTATATACTAAAGCCTTTTAAGTATGATTAACTTTAACTGTTTACTACACTTTTGCTTTCTCCATTATGATAGCTTTAATTAGTTACGTACTTAAACATTCTATTGCATCACTTTAGCTATGACATTCGCTATTCATACTATCTTAAAAATATTTTAAGTAAGATCGGATGCGGGCGAATTATCTCACTTGTAAGTAAGTAATTCATTTTAGTATGACCAATTTCGATTCAGGTTTACAACTCTAACTTTGATCACAAACCACGGAGTTGTTCGCCTAGGGATTCATAAAATTTATGATAAAAGCAAATAAAGAGAACTCTGTGAGCTTATGTTTACTCATTTGTAACTCTTATATAGGTTATATAACAATATATTTTTAAAACTGACACTATAATAAAAGTGATTTTAAGTTTATAAAACCATAATATTAAATAGGAACTAATAACAACAAAAAGTCTCAGATTATAACAATTATATTATATATTTTAAACAAATGAAGGATTTGTGTGTTTTTTGAGCATATTTCTATCAACTCTTTTGAAAAAATAAGATTTTAGTTCTAATGGTTAGCACGGGGCAAAGTACGGTCCAAGGAGTAGTGTGCCGACATACATAATATATAAGTTTCGTGTTAAACACATCATTTTCAAATTAAGTATATTGTTATATTATTTTAATAAATATATTTCACTATAATAGATTATAGCCAAAATAAAGTGAGAAAAATCATCATGTGTTTTCTCATTCCCAGTTCTTCTTCTTTATATAATAATCTATTATTAAAATTTGCACTTCAATAAGTGTGAATTTAATTGTATTAGGACATAAATTAAACAAATGTTAATGAGTATATTTTGTTGTAAATAAAGAAGTTGTGTTTTCTATAAGCACATGTTTAATTCTTTTGAAAAGAGAGATTTAAACTTCAAAATGATTGGCATTTTAAAACATAAGGTTCAAAGAGGTGCGACATAAACAATACAAAACTTTCCTCGTAATTATATTTTGAAATTATCTGTTTTGTTATTTTATTTTGTCAAAAACTTTATTTAACAAACACATGTTTTTTATTATTTAGCTTTTTTATTTTATGCTTGTGAAATCATTTATCTAAAAAGTATTTATTTATTCATTCTATTATCTGTTTTAGTTTTAATAAAAAATGTTTATTCTTAAAAGTTATTATATTGTTGCTTTCAAATTTACCTTATTGGTGTGAAAAAAATGATTTTGAAAATATTTTAAAAAAACTATCTTTTCCGGCCAAAATGAATGTTTATAGGGTTATTATTATGCATTTTCTTTTATTTTATTGCATTTGTCTTTTACATATCAAATTATATGTATCTCTTAAGTTTTTCTTTTCATTTTAGTTTTTTTTTCTATTAATTTTTCTTGTACGTTTGAACAGATTGTAATTACTTATGAGTGTTGAATTGCAAATCATTTTGTAAGGCCTTGTTTCAAGTATATGTTAGTGTAAGGTTATATTAAAAAGACTGATGCAACCAAAGCAATCGAAGAGTTTCTAGCACACATGCACTTATGTACAAGGTAGAAGTTACTTCGCAAATTTACACTCTTCATAGAAAATATTCTAAGTGTAGAATCTTCCGAAGCCAAATACCATATCTTCCGAAACCAAAGATGAAGTCTTTCGAAACTTCAAATACAAAGTCTTCCGAATCCAATGAAGTGAAGACTGATTTCTTTCGAAAACAGAAAAGACATGCTTTCTCTGATCAACTTTTGCATAAAGCTGACCAACTTTCCGCTACAACTCTGAAGACTCACCAACTTGTATAAGTTGGTGAAAAGGTCCATTCTTTTGCAACTGTAGATTAAGGCTGAGAGTGTGTAACTTTCTACTATGTACTTTTTATCCTTTTTGTAATATATTAGGATATGAGTTATGGCATGTCATAATCACAAGTCAAAAGACAATGTGCCTTTTTGACTGTACATTGATCTAGTTGTCTAGATTAGTGTTTCCAGCTGGCTTTCAAAGTATACTCGGCTATAGGATGTAGTATAAAGTATCTCATGTTCTTGTATTTCTTTTGATGCTTTGTAACACTTGTAAAAGAACTTGAGATCAATATACAACATTCTTGAAAACCATATTTATCTGTTCTTGCTCTTTTGTTCTGTCTTCTTATTTGCTTGTGTTCTTAGTATCCTCTACATAAACCTGGTTCCCTATTTGATCTGTTAAGTGTTCTAACACTCTTCTCATTGTGAAACTGATTGTGTTGACCACCCTTAACCGGTCCTGCAATTGGTATCAGGGCGGTTCAGGCTCTTGATTGTAAGGTCTCACCATCTTAAATCCTCTCAGTTTCACAAATTATTTAACATCTCAAATGATAGCTATCACAAAGGCTGGTATGGAAACCGGTATCATGACAAAGTCTCCACTGATCACTCCTCATGATTTTGATACTTGGTGCCAAAGAATGGAAAACCTCATCAAGTCTCAAGACTC
Source organism: Flaveria ramosissima (assembly GCA_025215565.1). Classification (NCBI taxonomy): domain Eukaryota; kingdom Viridiplantae; phylum Streptophyta; class Magnoliopsida; order Asterales; family Asteraceae; genus Flaveria; species Flaveria ramosissima. Next base: position 11,067,549 of record CM046045.1, read on the forward strand.
CAGGATATGGAGATCTGTTGTCTTTGGATCTCATATACTATCCACCTCTTCAGCTGCTGGTGGTGGTATGATACCAAAGGAAGTAGCTGACTACTCTGAAGAAGACTGGAAGAAGATGGATGTAGATCAAAACGCCATGACTGCCCTCTAAACTGCTATTCCCAACTCCATATACAGAGGCTTCAAGAAGTGAGAAACTGTTAAGCAACTATGGGATGCACTGAAGCTCATGTATGAGGGGTCGACTGAAGCAAAAGAGAACAAGAAGGACCTCTTAAAGTTGTAGTTTGAGAACTTCACCTTCAAAATAGGTGAAACCATGACTCAACAATACTTACGGTATGTTAAGATTGTGGATACTCTAATGGATGTTGGAGTAACTCTTGAGAATAGGGATATTATGAGGAAGTTCATGTACTCTCTTTCTAGACAATGGGCACACTATTGTGTGGTCATTAAGAGGACTGAGAACCTAAAGACCCTTACTCTCACTGAGTTGTATGGTATCCTTAGTGGCTACCAGATGGAGATGAACATGCAAAATCCATCTGGTAACTTTAACAATCAATTGAATTCAGCCCTTTATGTGATTAAAAGGGATTGTAGAGAACTACAACATCATCTCATCTGCTACCCTGACAACTCACAAAAGGGTCCTTTTATCACCTTCCCGGAGATAGCTAGGATCTACTGAGATAGCTACTCCACAAAGTCTAGTTTCTTTAAGATCTATATGGTGTGAAGCTTGTCAAAATGAGCTTCCCCTCATAGACGGACTGATGAATAGGATGATAGGAGATAGTGATGGATGGTTTTGAGAAGAGTGAAGAAGAACATCCTAATAATGGTCATTATTCTCCTGAGGAGAGGAAGAAACCAGGGATGACAAAGTATAAAATGAAGAACTTGATTAGAGCAGCCAAAAGAAGATCAAAGAAGGCTTAATAGATTAAGGACACCTTCAACTCCATGCAGAAACAAGTCTTTATTTCTGCAGGGTTTGAGGTGGTGAAGACTGAAAAATCAACTCTGAACTCTAGTACCAAGAGTTCTAGTTCATGTCCAATTCATCCCAGTGAAGAGAAGAAGGTTGATCAGCTGTGTACTACTGCTCTACAGCCTGAACCATCCACCTTCAAGAGCAAGCCTCACCCTAGGAAGCTTGCTGCATCATTTGAGAAGATGAAGACGGAGGTTGAAAATGATCAAGTTCAGCTTTCCCTTCAAAAGAAGACTCTCAAAAGAAAGCAGATGGATTATATCATGTGTGGTAGTACTTTTCATTTTGCCAATGATTACCTCTACAATCCTAAAAATACTGTCCACGTGATCAAGAAGAAAACTTCTGAGAAGAAGAAAAAGAAGTTAACTTCGAAAGAAAAGTCTTTTCCTTTCGGAAGCTCCAAAGTGAAGAAGAAGACAAGTGAAAGCTTGCCTTTGGAAGAAAAGTTGGTCTCGAAAGAAAGGAATGCTTCCAAAGTACTGAAGCCTGCTGCAATGAAAGCATGATTTTCCGAAGGTCAGGTCTCCAAAACTTACGAAGTTGTCAAAACTTTCGATGTGTTGAAGGTCAAGTCTAATTTTCCGAAGATGGTGTGGAAGATGAAGGAAGACCATGTGACTGAAAGTTCTTCATCAACAACAGCAGATTATCCTCAAAGCTTAAATATAGGATCAATTACTGTTGCATTGTCTTCAACTCACTTTGACAAGCCCAAGACCAACATGGCTTGGGTTTCCAAATGTAACTAACTATCTCTTTTTTGTGCAGGAACAGCTAAAGACCAAAACAAATGTATGGATTATCGATAGTGGCCGTTCCAGTCACATGATCGGCAACGACTCATTGCTTCAATACTTTAAGAAAATTGATGGAGGGCCAGTTGCTTTTGGAGGAGATGCTGGAGGTTACATTACTGAAAGGAGCAAGGTCACAAATGGTAAGCTCAGCATTGAAAAGGTAAACTTTTTAAAAGAGCTTGGGTACAATCTACTGAGTGTATCTCAATTTTGTGATCAGAGGCACGACATGCTCTTCATTAAGCATGAGTGTATTCTTCTCAAGCCTGGGGTGGTCAATCCTTAAGAGCATATCTTGCTTAGAGCCCCCAGAAAAAGGAACATGTACAAGATTGATTTGGAGGAAACATATCCTTCAGGAGAAGTTTCTTTCTTTCTATCTAAAGCAAATAGTGATAAGTCTTTCCTTTGGCATAAAAGAATTTGTCATGTAAACTTTAAGAACATGAATAAATTGATTAAGAATGATTTGGTAACTGGAATGCCAAAGAAAGAGTTTACAAGTGATGATCACTGTGTTGCATGACTGAAGAGGAAGCAACACAAGGTGTCTCATAAACCAAAGGAAATAAACTCCATAACTACTCCCCTACACTTATTACATATGGATCTCTTTGGCTCCCAGCCGTTAATGAGTTTAGGAAGGACTTTATATTGTTTAGTGATCACAGATGACTTCACATGATTCACTTGGGTCTTCTTCCTTAGAACTAAGGATGTGAATCCTGAGATATTGAGGAACTTTATCATGAAAATTAAGAATCAATGTGATCACAAGGTCAAGACCATAAGATGTGATCAAGGAACTAAATTCAAGAACCAAATTCTTGAGACATTTTGTGATGAAAAGGGTATTACAAGACAATATAGTGCTCCTAGGACTCCTTAGCAAACCGATGTTGCTAAGAGAAGAAACAGGACACTTAATTAAGATACAAGAACCATGTTGTCTGACTCTAAACTGCCCATCACCTTCTGGGCAAAGGAAGTCAACACTACCTGCTATGTGCAAACAGAGTTTTAGTAGTTAAGACTTATAGTAAGACTTTTTATGAGTTGTGGCACAAAAGGAGACCTTCTATTGGTTTCCTCAGATCATTTGGATGTCCTTGTACCATCTTGTATACCAAAGATCAAGTAGCCAAATTTGCTGAGAAATCAGATGTTGGACATCTTATTGGATACTCTTCCCAAGCTAAGGCTTATAGAGTATACAATCTCAGAACAAGAGTAGTTGAGGAGTCAGCCAATATGACTTCAATGAACACACTCCAAGTGTGAAAGGTTCTGGTTCTGATTGGATGTTTGGTCTTGATTTAGTTACTAACTATTTGTAACAAGTCTTGTGAGAATGTTTCAGGATTTATAGGTAAAATTTCAAAAGAAGATCCTAACCCAAGATTTGAGCTAAGAAGACTAAACAAGAATACTACTTCAGCTCTAATGGTAACTAACTCTGCAAATGGAGATCCTTTCTGCACAACCATGACAAACTCAGCTGGTACATCTAAGGTGCCTATAAACTCCAGCTCAGAGGCACAAAACTCTGGTGAAAGAGCTTCAAATGTAGGAGGAAATAGAGTTGGTGAGAGTGATCAAGAAAATTATTGATGCTGTTAACCACTCCATAGAAGACAACATCAATGATGTCATACACTCATTGGATCAAGCTTCTCTTGATAAGTGTGCTGATGTGGTGGGTGACACTCAATTACCAGATCTAAATTTTTCAAATTTGGATATGTCCAATAAACTTGTTGTGATCCCTTAACTTAGGATCCACAAGTCACACCCCACAAAAACATCATTGGAGATGTTGACAAGGGGGTGAGAACAAGAGGACAATCCCATGATGAAAATGTTTGTCTTTACTCTTGCTTCTTATCCCAGATAGAGTCAAAGAAAGTTGATGAGTCTTTGAAGGATGGAATTTGGGTTGAAGTAATGCAAGAGGAGCTGCTTTAATTCAAAAGGCAAAAGGTTTGAAACTATGTCCTCTTCCTCAAGGGAATACTACCATAGGAACCAAGTGGGCTTTTAGGAATAAGAAGGATGATATAGGACTTGTCATCAAGAACAAGGCCAGACTAGTTGTTCAAGGGTACACACAAGAATAAGGAATTGACTATACTGATGTCTTTTCTCCTATGGCAAGACTTGAATATGTTAGGATATTCTTGGCTTTTGCTACATCCAAGAATTTCAAGGTCTACCAAGTTGATGTCAAGTGTGCTTTCTTATATTGGGTGATTGATGAAGAGGTGTATGTCAAACAACCACCTGGCTTTGCAAACCCAGATCATCTTAATTATATATGCAAGCTTGATAAAGCTCTTTATAGGCTGCACCAAGCGCCAAGGAAGTGGTATGAGACACTATCTCAGTATCTCTGTCAGCATGGCTACAAGAGGAGTACTATAGATGGATCTCTCTTCATCAAAAGAATAGGGAATGACTTAATACTGGTTCAAGTGTATGTAGATCAAATTATCTTCGGGTCAACTAATCCAAAGCACTGTAAAGACTTTGAGAGGCTGATGAAGAATAGATTTGAAATGAGTGCCACGTGGAACTCGATTTCTTCTTAGGAATTCAAGTGAAGTAAGTTGACAATGGCATCTTCATAAGTCAATCAAAGTATGTACAAGACATACTTACAAGGTTCAACATGACTAAGTGTAAGGTTGCAAAGATACCTATAGCCAGAAAACCGCTCTCTTGGACCTGATCTTGTGGGGGAGTGTGTAGATGAACATCTTTACAGGGATATGATTAGGTCTCTTATGTACCTCACAACCAACAGGCCTGATATCATGTTTGCTACATGCATTTGTGCAAGATATCAAGCCAACCGTAAGATGTCATACCTGGTTGTTATCAAGAGGATTCTTAGATATCTTAAAGGTGATCCTAAACTAGGCCTTTGGTATCCAAAGAATTCTGACTTCAATCTGTATAGGTGATAGTGACTGGTTGTAAATATGAATGCAAAGTCTACATATGGGGGATTCAATTTCTTGGTGGAAGGATAGTCTAATGGCAATGCAAGAAACAATCCTATGTGTCTACATCAACTGCTGAAGTTGAATACATTGTTGTTGTTAGATGTTGTGCTTAAGTGCTTTGGATTCAGAATTAGATATTGGATTATGGATTCAACTTCATGGAGACTCCAAAGTATATACAAAACAACAGTGTTATCTCTATTACAGAGAATCTTATGCAGCACTCGAGGACAAAATACATCAACATCAGGTATCATCTAATTAGAGATAATTCTTAAAAGGGTTTGATAAAACTAGTCAAAGTTAATACAAATGAACAATATGCTGATCTGTTCACAAAGGTTTTTGATGAACAAAGATTTAAATATCTTGTATCAACTATTGGGATGATTAATTTCGAATAGTTTTTCTTAAGTACTTAAATCAAGACTATTTCTAAACATATGTGTCTCCTACGTTGTCTATTTTATCACCTTCATAAGCCAAGTTTACTTTGGAAGAAAATCTTTTAATTTATATTCCTTTGATCTTTGAAAATTTTCAACATATTTTCTTTCGGAAGACATCAAGTTGAATTTGGAAGAACATTATGTCTTCAAATCGAATAACTACTTATAAGACATTTACCTTCGAAAGAAATTATGCAATATCTTCTCAAGCTTAAATTTGACTATCAGTACTTATATGTATTTGAAGGACAAATTTTATTTTGAAAGAAATAAGTCTCGAAAGATTTATTCCTTTGAGAATAAAACTTCCAAGTTTTAAATCTTTTCCGAAACCAAATATGTATCAGAAGAGAAAATACTCTAAGTATTTTTTTCTTCCGAAGCAAATTTTCATAAAGCCAAGTGCAGGACCGTTTGAAGGGTATGCACTTACAACACAACAACACAATGAGGAGAGTTACTTAGAACACTTAAAAGATCAAATAGGGATCTGGTTAACTTGAGTGAAAGATGTAAGAACACAAGTAAGAATGAGACAGAACAAGATGGCAACCAACACAAGTATTTGGTTTTCAAGAATGTTGTAGATTGCTTCTTAAGTTCTATTACAAATGTTACAAAGCATACTTAGAAAGTTACAAGTACTTGAGATATATATACTACATCCTACAGCCGGTCATACTTTGAAAGCCAGCTAGATACATAAGACTAGACAACAAAATTAAATGTAGAGTCAAAAGGCAGATTGCCTTTTGACTAGTGACTATGACATGCCACAGCTCACATCCTAATATATTACAAAATGGATAAAAGTACATAAAGTAGAAAACACAAACTCAAGACCTTAATGTACAGTTACCAAAAGCATGAACCTTTTCACCAACTCATGTAAGTTGGTGACTAAACAGAGTTGCAGGGAAAGGTGGTCCATTTTGAGAAGCTTAAAGGTGAAGGAAAGTGAAAGACAAAGGCGGATTGGGAGAATTTAGGTTTAAGGAATAGTGTAATTGAAGAAAATAGTGAAAGAGGGGGGAATCGTTGGGTATTTATGTGAAAAGTATTTGAGACAAAGTTAATGAAAGAGGATAAAATTTGAAATCCGGATGTCGGTCCCACCTCTGAAAAGTAGTTTACTTTTGCCCAAAATGTAGTTTTCTTGGAAGTCGAGAAATCTTCCGAAGGTTATTTGATTCAGAAGTTCTGAAGAAAAAGCTTCCGAAGGCAAATTGGCTTCGGAAGATATTTAAAAGGTTTTTGAGAATTTTGCTTCGGAAGAGAATTAACACGAGTTTTTATTCTAAAAAGAATGAAAACTTCCGAAGGTAAATTGCTTTAGGAAGAAAATTATTCTTTTAAAACATAAAAGTACTTAAGTTGATTTTAAGCTTTGAAAGATATTTTAGAAATTTCTTCCGAAGGTAAAATTACTGAAGTAGTTATTTGTTTACCAAGACATAAATTTCTTCCGAATGTAATTTTAAATCTTCCGAAAAGAAAAGAGATCAAAATTTTCAAATATCTATGAAATCTCTTTTTTGAAAAGATTTTCTTCCAAAGAAAACAAGGGCTTATGAAGATGATGAAATAGACAACTTAGGACACATACGTTTTAAAAATAATATGATTAAGTTTTAAGAAAAGTTATTCAAAGTTAATCATCCCATAGCTAATATATTTAAATCTTTGTTCATCAAAATCTTTGGTGAATAGATCAACATATTGTTCATTTGTGTTAACTTTGACTAGTTTGATTAATCCCTTTCAAAGTTATCTCTAATCAAATGATACCTGATATTGATATTCTTTTGTCCTTGAGTGCTGCACAGGATTTTTTATAATTGAGATAACACTATTGTTGTCTATATGGATGGGAGTCTTCTTGAAGTAGAATCCATAGTCCAGCATCAGATTTTGAATCCAAAGCACTTGAGCACAACAGCTTGCAGCAATAATGTATTCAGCCTCAGTAGTTGATGCAGACATACATGATTGTTTCTTACATTGCCAAGAGACTATCCTTCCACCAAGAAATTGACATCCCCCTGATGTAGACTTTGCAGTCATGTTGCATCCACCATAGTCACTATCTGTATAAGCATACAAGTTAAAGTCAGAATTCTTTGTATACCAAAGGCCAAGTGATGGAGCACCTTTGGGATATCTTAAAATTCTTTTGACAGTGACCAGGTGTGACATCTTGGGGTTGGCTTGATATCTTGCACAAATGCATGTAGCAGACATGATATCAGGCTTGCTAGCTGTGAGGTACATAAGAGACCCAATCATTTCTCTGTAGAGATGTTCATCAACACACTCCCCCTCAAGATCAGGTCCAAGGGAGTGGTTCCTGGCTATGGGTGTCTTAGTAACCTTACAATCAGTCATGTTGAACCTTTTAAGTATGTCTTGTACATACTTTGACTGACTTATAAAGATGCCAACTTGCTTCACTTGAATTGCTAGAAAGAAATTGAGTTCCCACACGACACTCATTCCAAACCTGTTCTTCATCAGCTTCTCAAAGTCTTTGCAGAGCTTTGGATTAGTTGACCCAAAGATAATGTCATCTACATATACTTGAACTAGCATTATGTCATTTCCTGTTCCTTTGATGAAGAGAGTTCCATATATAGTACCCATTTTGTATCCATGCTGACAGAGATACTGAGATAGTGTCTTATACCACTTCCTTGGTGCTTGATGCAGCCCATAAAGAGCTTTATCAAGCCTGCAGACATAGTCAGGATGATCAGGATCTGCAAACCCATGTGGTTGTCTGACATACACCTCTTCATCAATCACCCCATAAAGAAAATCACATTTGACATCAAGTTGGTAGACCTTGAAGTTCTTGGATGCAGCAAAAGCTATGAATATGCTAACAGCTTCAAGTCTTGCTACAGGAGCAAAGACATCTGTGTAGTCAATTCCTTCTTCTTGAGTATACCCTTGAACAACTAGTCTTGCCTTGTTCTTGATGACAAGTCCTCTATCATCTTTCTTATTCCTGAACACCCATTTGGTTCCTATGGTAGCCTTCCCTTGAGGAAGAGGACATAGGTTCCAAACCTTTTGCCTTTTGAATTGAAGCAACTCCTCTTACATAGCTTCAACCCAAATTCCATCCTTTAGAGCCTCATCAATTTTTGTTGACTCTATTTGGGACAAGAAACAAGTGTGAAGACAAACATTTGGATCATGGGTTTGTCCTCTTGTTCTCACCCCTGAATCAACATCTTCAATGATGTTTGTGGTAGGATGAGACTTGTGAATCCTTAGTTGAGGGATCACAGCAAGTTGCTTAGATAGATCTAAATTTGAGAAATTCTGATCTGGCAAGGAGGATTCACCCTCCACATCAGCACACTTATCAAGATTGACTTGATCCAATGAGTGTGTGACATCATTGATGTTGTCTTCGATAGAGTGGTTATCAGCATCAAGAAATTCCTGATCACTTTCACCACCACCATTTTTTCCAACATTTGAAGCTCCTTCATCTGAGTTTTGTGCCTCTAAGCTGGAATTTGAAGGCACCCCAGAAGTATCAGCAGGTTTTGTCATTCATGTACTGGTAGAAGCTTCATTTACAGGATTGGTTACCAATGGAGCTGAAGATGTGTAGCTTGAAGGTCTTCTTAGCTCAAATCTTGGGTCAGGATCACCTGCAGGTAATATGTCTGTGGACCCTGAAACATGCTCATAAGATTTGTTAAAACAGTTGGTAACTAAATCAAGATCAAATAGCTAATCCAGACCAGAACCTTTCACACTGGGAGTGTGCTCATTGAAAGTCACATTGGCTGACTCCTCAACTACTCTAGTTCTGAGATTGTATACTCTATAAGCTTTAGCTTGAGAAGAGTATCCAATAAAGTGTCCATCATCTGATTTCTCAGCAAACTTGGCAATTTGATCTTTGGTATTCAAGATGGTGCAAAGACATCCAAATGACCTGAGAAAACCAATGAAAGGTTTTCTCTTGTGCCAAAGTTCATAAGGAGTCTTACCATATGTCTTAACTACTAAAACTCTGTTTTGTACATTGCAAGCAGTGTCCACTACCTCTGCCCAGTAGGTGATGGGCAGTTTAGAGTCAGACAACCTAGTTCTTGCAGCTTCAATTAGTGTCCTGTTTCTCCTCTCAGTAACACCATTTTGCTGAGGAGTCCTGGGAGCACTATATCATCTTGTAATACCTTTTTCATCACAAAATGTATCAAGGATTTGATTTTTGAATTCAGTTCCCTGATCACATCTTATGGTTTTGACCTTGTGATCACATTGATTCTCAGTCTTTAAGATGAAATTCTTTAGAATCTCAGGGGTCTCATCCTTAGTTCTAAGATAGAAGACCCAAGTGAAGCTAGTAAAGTCATCTGTGATCACCAAACAATAAGAGGTCTTTCCTAGACTCATTACACTGGTGGGGCCAAAGAGATCCATATGTAATAAGTGTAGGGGATTAATGATAGAATTTCTTTCCTTTGGCTTGTGAGATACCTTGTATTGCTTCCCCTTCAAGCATGCAACACAGTGGTCATCACTTGTAAACTCTTTCTTTGGTATTCCAGTTACCAAGTCATTCTTAATTAATTTATTCATGTTTTTACAGTTTACATGGCACATTCTTTTATGCCAGAGGAAAGATTCATCATTATTTGCTTTAGATAAAAAGCATAAAACTTCTCCTGAGGGAGATGTTTCTTGTAATCCATCTTGTACATGTTCACTTTCCTGGGGGCTCTGAGCAGGATGTGCTCATGATGAATAACCAGCCCGGGCCTGAGAACAATGCACTCATGCTCAGTAAAGAGCATGTTATGACTCTAATCACAAAATTGAGATACACTTGAAATATTGTACCCAAGCTCCTTGGCAAAGTTTACATTCTCAATGTTGATCTTACCATTTGTGACCTTGCCCTATCCTGTAATGTAACCTCCTGCATCTCCACCAAAAGCAACTGGTCCTCTATCAATTCTTTCAAACTTTGGGAGTAGTAAACTATTGCGTGTCATGCGCCTGGAACAGCTACTGTCAATGATCTATACATTTCTGTTTGTCTTGAGCTGTTCCTGCATAAAAGAGATGGTTAGTTACATTTGGAAACCCAAGCCTCATTGGTCTTGGGCTCATCAAAAGAAGTTGAATACAATGCAACAGTAATTGATCTATAGTCATGCTAGAAGGATCGTTTGTTGATGTTGATGAAGAACTTTCAGCCACTTGGTCTTTCTTTGACTTCCACACCACCTTTGGAAGCTTAGACTTGACCTTCAATACTTTGGAAGTTTTGTAGTTGACTTCGAAGTTTTGATGACTGGACCTTCGGAAGATCTTGCTTTCACTGTAGCAGGCTTCAGTGCTTCGGAAGTATTCCTTTCTTTCGAGACCAAATTTTCTTCCGAAGGCAAGTTTCCACTTGTCTTCTTCTGAGCTTCCGAAGGAAAGAGATTTTCCTTCCGAAGCTTGCTTCTTCTTCTTCTCCAAACTCTTAGAAGTTTCTTTCTTGGTTATATGGAGAGTACTCTTTGGATTGTAAACACAATCGTTAGCAAGATGAGAAGTACTCCCACACATAACACAGTCCATTTTCTTCCTTCTAGGAGTTTTCTTTTGTGAAGAAGGCTGAACTTGATCACTTTCCTTCTCCATCTTCATATTTGCAGATGCTGTGGCAATTCTTGTGGGGATAGAACTACCTTTGGAGCTGGATGGTTTAGGTTGTACAGTAGTGGTGCACAACTGATCAGCATTCTTCTTGATGATGTGATGATTTGGACATGAACCAGAACTCTTGTTAATGGAGTTCAAGTTGGTGTCTTCAGCCTTCACCACTTCAAATCCTGCAGAGATGAATACTTGTTTCTGTGCAGAATTGAAGGTGGCCTTGATCTCTTGAGTCTTCTTGGACTTTCGTTTGGCCTTCCTGATCAAGTTCTTTCTCCTTGACTTGGTCATCCCAACAGCTTTGCTCTCCTTAGAGGGATGGTGACCCTTCTTAGAATGCTCTTTTTCACTCTTTTAAGAGCCATTCTCCACCTCCTCTTCATCCTCTTCAGTTACAGGGTCTATGAGGGGAAGCTCATCTTTACAAGTTCCATACCTAGGAGATCATACAAACAAGATTGTGTGTGGAGGAGCTATCTCACAAAATCCCAGTCCCTGCTTATTTTGATAACAAACTTTTGCATGCAAGGATGAGGGTATTATGTTCTTGAAGGTCGCTTCTTCAAGAACACATTTTTCTGCCTTGGCTTTGCTAATCACAAGCTCAACCTGGCATTCAGTTAAGTTAGTAATGAGTTCTTTGATCTGAGTCCTGTAGTTTGTGTGCTCATGTTTAAGAGTTGAAATGGTTTCTCTAAGTCCTCTATCTTTAGTTTATAATCATTTTCAGCTCTTTTAAAATCAGCTTTTAAGATATTTAAGGACTCAAGATCAGATCTCATTTCTAAGTTATAGGACCTGTATCTATTAACTTTAGCAATGCATTCAGGAGTACAAAAATATTCCAATACCTTGGCTTCATCGTGGTCTACCATGAGTGCTTAGTTTGGAGATGCATCTTCTACCTAAAAGCTCCAGTCAAAGCCTCATTCTTCAACAGCAACTGCAGCTTGCTGCTTTGGCTTCTTATTATGGGGGGCTTTCTCAGTGTAGTTTGGTCTGGCTTGTGTTTGGCCACCATTTTTCCTTGGTGCCTTACACTCCTTTGCAAAGTGTCCCATCTGGTTACAGTTGTAACACTTTACTTTGCTTTTATCCAGTCCAAACTTTCTAGTGGCTGCATTGCTTGGAAACTATTTCCCTGTCCTATTGTAGAACTTCTTGGCTCTGTGAGTGAGAAGAGCCATCTGCCGAACTATATCCATGTACTCCAGAACATCTGGATGGATAAAGTCCAGGTCTTCAAGGGTGAAGAGAAAGTTGCATGTGGGTTCATTAGCAGAGACAAAGGCATGAGAAGAACTTGTCTCTTGGAAAGGACTTCCTTGAGTGTAGCTTTCTCTTAGTGTCTCTGGGAAGGTGATGAAATGGCCCTTTTGTGAGTTGTCCGGATAGCATATAAGATGATGTTGTGGTTCAATGCTTTCCCTTTCAACCACATGGAGGGCTGAACTCCGTTGATTGCTGGAGTTACCAGATGAGGTTTGCATGTTCATCTCCATCTGGTAGCCACTAAGAATACAATACAACTCTGTGAGAGTAAGAGTCTTAAGGTTCTCAATCCTCTTGATAACAACACAATAATGTGTCCATTGTCTAGAAAGAGAGGACATAAAATTCCTTACAATGTCCCTATTCTCAAGAGTTACTCCAACATCCATTAGAGTATCCACAATCTCAACATACCTGAAGTATTGTTGAGTCATGGTTTCACCTACCTTGAAGGTGATGTTTTCAAACTGCTGCTTTAGGAGATCCTTCTTGTTCTCCTTTGCTTCAGTGGACCCCTCATACATCAGCTTCAGTGCTTCCCATAGTTGCTTGACAGTTTTGCACTTCTTGAAGCCTCTGTAGATGGAGTTTCGAAGAGCAGTTTGAAGGGCTGTCATGGCTTTCTGATGAATCTCTATTCTCTTCCTCTCAGCTTCAGAGTAATCAGCCACAACCTTTGAAATCATACCACCACCAGTAGCAGAAGTGGTGCTTGGTATGTAAGGTCCTTCAAAAACAGAGTCCCACATCCTGGAGTCTTGAGACTTGATGAAGCCTTCCATTCTTTGACACCAAGTATCAAAGTCTTCAGGAGTGATCAGTAGAGACTTTGTCATAGTTCCAGTTTCCATATCAGCTTTGGTAATAGTTGTCATTTGAGTTGTTAAGTATTTTGTGTGTGTGAGAGATCTTAAGATGGTGAGATCTTTTATCAAGAGCCTGGAAAGCTCTGATACCAAATGCAGGACCATTTGAAGGGTATGCACTTACAACACACCAACACAATAAGGAGATTTACTTAGAACACTTAACAGATCAAATAGGGAACTAGTTAACTTGAGTGAAAGATGCTAAGAACACAAGTAAGAATGAGATAGAACAAGATGGCAAACAACACAAGTATTTGGTTTTGAAGAATGTTGTATATTGCTTCTCAAGTTCTATTACAAATGTTACAAAGCATACTTAGAAAGTTACAAGTACTTGAGATACATATACTACATCCTACAACCGGCCATACTTCGAAAGCCAGCTAGATACATAAGACTAGACAACAAAATCAAATGTAGAGTCAAAAGGCAGATTCCCTTTTGACTAGTGACTATGACATGCCATAGCTCACATCCTAATATATTACAAAAAGGATAAAAGTACATAAAGTAGAAAGCACAAACTCAAGACCTTAATGTATAGTTACCAAAAGCATGGACCTTTTCACCAACTCATGTAAGTTGGTGACTAAACAAAGTTGCATCGGAAAGGTGGTCCATCTTTATGGTAAAGTACATTAGATAAAAGCATGTCTCTAAAAGTCTTCAGAAAAAATCTATCTTCACTCTTTGGCTTCAGAAGACTTTGTCTTTGAAGCTTCAGAAGACTTCGCTTTTGGCTTCGGAACATGTTGGTCTTGGCTTCGGAAGATGTTTTGGCTGCAAGGTGTAAAACTTCCGAAGCATTTCTAAACTGCAGAAACAACCCAGATTTCTACATGCAACTTCACAGCCAACACAACCAGGTTGCTCTGTTGAACTCTGAGAAAGATGATAGTTTCTCAGAGGTTTGCCATTTCCTGGCTCTATCCAACTACTTCACCTTCCTAACCATTGATCCTACTCTCTATGAGGATCATCTGCTTGAATTTTGGAAGACCTGCCAAGAGGTCATTATGGATGGAGAGAAGGCACTGTCTGCCACAGTGCAAGGGAGGACAATCTTCATCACCTCAGCCATCATCAACACTCACTTACAGGTGGATGATGAAGAAGGTGAGTTGTCCATCCCAAAAGAACCTGTTAATCATTCCTTTGAGCAGATGGGCTATGAGGGAGATTTCTCTGTAAAGACCTTCAGGAAAGGGAAGGTCTCATCCCAGTGGAAATACGTGCTTCATGTGGTTATCCGCAGCTTGTCAAACAAGCATGGAGGGTGGGACCAGATTCCTGAGGATCTCTTCTTCATAGTGCATGGAATGGTTCAAGGGGTCAAGTTCAAGTACTCTCAGTTTGTTTACACAAAGTTGCTTGCTAACATGGACTCCATAGAGTATTGTATGTTTCCTAGATATGTTCAACACATTCTCAACTGTGAACTGGGCTCACAGTTGAGGGAAACAGATAATATTCTTAAATTGGGACAGATGTTAGAGCTCATTGCTCAAGGTGACAACTTAGCAACACAAGCTAGTGTTGAACCCACACCTTCTACCTCCCAACCACCAAAAAGACCCCAAATCACCCTCACCTACCAAAGAAAATCTAAACGAACCCCTGCTCAAGCTATTGAGTTTGTGCAGGCACCCACACACTCACCCATAAAGGAGGAAGTGGATACTAGAGCTCCTACTTCCCTGAGGAGCAAACCACTCCCATCTCTTCAAGAATCAGTGCTAGAATTCCTCATGCTTAGTCTGATGAGCTCACAAGCCCAACTGCCTTAAGCCTTCACTCTGAGTCTCAACACTCAAGTGAACAACCTTCAGGGGATAGTTACCATCCCCAGCTTCTAGACTTAAATCAACCCATTCCCAACCTTCAATTCTATACTGATGAAGACTTAGGCTTCAGTGAGTACCATGAGTCTCTCTACTCTTCCCCTGCTCAAAGAGAGATGAGTACTCCTGAGTCTCCTTTGTCTACCACATCAGTCACCTATCACTGAATCTGTCCAGGAGGTTCATATGGAAGAGGCTCTCACTTCTGCATATGATTACATCATTAAGACCTCAACCATGGCAACTCAGCCCATTAACACTTCAACTGAGGCTGTCAATGTGCAGAGAAAATCCGGCAGCCAAGAACCTGAAGCTGGTGGTGAGAGAGAGGACTTTGGTCCAATCATCTCATCCCCTAAAGATTCTTCTGATGAAGATGAGGGGAACTTGAGACTAAAGGTGCAAAAACTGTTAAAAACATGCACCTATTTAGTCTCTAAGGTTAGTCACCTTGAATCTTAGGTGACTACCCTGCACAACAGGGTCAATGATCAGCAACGTGAGATATCTTATCTAAAGGAAAAACTAGCTGGGAGACCTTTAAGGAGAGCTCAACCAGGAACACAAGAACCTGTGAATATGATTGATCTAACTCCTAGCTCACCTATGCAAGAGGGTGATGCTACCAAAAAGGGGGAGAAAGTCATTATAGTCACAGAACCTGGGAGTTCTTTAGGGAGTATGGACATTAAGGACTCACCATCCACACTTGCAATTGTGCATACTCAGCAACTTCCTCAAGTTCACATTGATGTGGACTCTATAGACTCTTTCATTTGGTGTCTCTTTGAGGAAGGCATTCCAAGGGCTATATCATCCCCACCTCAAGGAACTTCAAACTATATTATTGGGTGGAGGTATGATGCTGATAGAAGAGCCCTCATTCTTCAAAGAGTTCAAGGGCAGCAAGAGGTGTTTAATTTTCAGACCTTGAACTACTATGAAGGTCTTGATCTAATCAACATGCCACTTGTCAACCCAAGTCAATCTAGACAAGATGATAGGCTGGCACAAAGGATTCAAGACAAAATTACAGAAGAGTTAAGATTAAGAAGAAGACAAAGGCAATCAGGTAATGTCATTGGTCAACTAGATGTTAAGGCAGACCCTGAGATTAGCTTCAAAGGGAAAACCTTGGCTGAAGGCCCAGCGATAGAGCCTGAGAGCCCTGTCACACCAACAACTACTTCAGAAATTCATCCCCTTAGTGAAACACCTACTGGTGAAGGTGTATCACAACCTCTCTCTGGCCAGAGCTTGGATGCTACACCAAGCAATGTAGGCCAAAGCTCTCTCCACCCTGTGTCACAAAGGTCTGTGGATGACAAAGGGAAAAGGATTCTAACTCCTGAGGAGATTGAGGAGGAGGAGAGAGGCAGAGGAAAAGAAAGCTAAGGGGAGAAAGTTCCTCTGGGTCTTCAGGCTTCATGCAAGCTGCAATCAGGGTTGCCCCAGACTAAACACTCAAGATGATGAGTTGAGGGCAATCAGGATTACTTACCTACAGACCAGGAACTAAGACATAGATGAGATTATATCTCTCCCCTTAGAGGAACTCAATGAACTGGCTGACATGGAAGTGTTAAGAGAGATGAAGGAAGTAGAGGATGCAAGGCTACTTCTCTAAATCAAAGAGGAGAAGAGACAGAAAAGATTATACAAGCACGTTCCTACTCTCTCCCCAGTTCAAGAAAACCCTGTGCAAGAGACTGTGGAAGCTACACAAGAACCTCAGGTAGACAAGGAAACAGATAGGCAAAACATGATCAACTACCTGAGTGCCACAGGTCTCTACCAGGCATCTGCACTTCTTCCCTTGTCCTTAGAGTACATTGAGTTTGGGTATCTCAAACAGCTTGAACTTCAAGTGCTCAAAGAACAAAAGACAACAAAGAGAAAGATGAGGGAAAAGGCTGCAAAGTCAAGAGCCATCATCCAAAAGAGTATGAAGAAGTCTGCTGAGAGACAAAGGATGATGAGCTTCTTGAAGCTGTATGGATTCTCCCGAAGGAGACTTGGCCCTATGTCTCTATCCACAATAAATGAGCATATTAGGGTAATCAAGTAGAAGATCAAAAATGGAGGGCTAATTGACTTACACTCCTCTCAAAGTCAAGCTCTTCCTGAAATGGAGGTTAAGGTTGAACAACCTGAGACAACACAACCTGGACCTCCTGCTGAGC
Organism: Flaveria ramosissima; assembly: GCA_025215565.1. NCBI lineage: Eukaryota > Viridiplantae > Streptophyta > Magnoliopsida > Asterales > Asteraceae > Flaveria > Flaveria ramosissima. The sequence goes on from CM046045.1 coordinate 11,084,641, forward strand.
CTCAGCAAGCTTCATCTTCTGATCCACAGCAGGGTCAAACTCCATCTCCTTCTGAACCTGTGAGGGAGGAACACCCAACTGAGCAAGACAAGACTGATCAACAAGGTGCTGCAGACCAGTCTTCTCAGTTAAAGTCCCTAAAGAGGAGGAAAAGGATGGCTTCTAAACCAAAGTCAAAGAAGAAGAAGAAGCCTGAATCTTCCACCTCTACACCTCAAGCTGAGTCAGATCAACCTCAGGAAGTGCATGAAGAGGCCGCCCAATCAACTCCAATCCAAGTGGCTCCTCTTGCAGCTGAGAGACTCATCTTATCCTGGACCTTCACAACTAATCCAGAGAGATGGCATGTGATCAGAGATCAAGGTGGTGTAAATGTCTACATATGGCAAGACTTATTCAACCTACCTCTGCATGAACTCTTTGAGATGAGAAGATACTATGAGAGTCTGAGTGATCTTAACCATCTAATGAAGAAGGGCATGGTCATCATCATTATGAGGACTGTCAACAACTGAAGATTTTCAAATATTTTGGTAGCATCAGCCTAGGGGGAGTTTGTAAGGATTCCTATAAGTCTGATGCAGCCAAAACATCCAAAGTCTCTCTACATGCATGCACTGAAGAATAGAAGTAGAAATGCTTCGGAAGTTTTACACCTTGCACTAGAAATATTCTGAGTGTAAAATCTTCCAAAGCCAAGACCAACATCTACCGAAGCCAAAAGTGAAGTCTTCCGAAGCTTCAATGACAAAGTCTTCCGAAGCCAAAGAGTGAAGACAGTTTTCTTCCAAAGACCTTTAGAGACATGGTTTTATCTTATGTACTATACCATAAAGCTGGACCACCTTTCCGCTGTAACTCTGTTTAGTCACCAACTTACATGAGTTGGTGAAAAGGTCCATGCTTTTGGTAACTGTACATTAAGGTCTTGAGTCTGTGTTTTCTACTTTATGTACTTTTATCCTTTTTGTAATATATTAGGATGTGAGCTATGGCATGTTATAGTCAATAGTCAAAAGGAAATCTGCCTTTTGACTCTACATTTGATTTTGTTGTCTAGTCTTATGTATCCAGCTGGCTTTCAAAGTATGGACGGCTGTAGGATAGTGTATATGTATCTCAAGTACTTGTAACTTTCTAAGTATGCTTTGTAACATTTGTAATAGAACTTGAGAAGTAATATACAGCATTCTTGAAAACCAAATACTTGTGTTGTTTGCCATCTTGTTCTGTCTCATTCTTACTTGTGATCTTAGCATCTTTCACTCAAGTTAAGCAATTCCCTATGTGATCTGTTAAGTGTTCTAAGTAACTGTCCTCATTGTGTTGTTGTGTTGTAAGTGCATATCCTTCAAACGGTCCTGCACCAAGGATTATCTTCCGAAGTCAAAATTAGTTTCGAAAGTTTATATAAAACTTTTGAAGACAAAATACCTTCGGAAGATTTTCGACTTCCAAGAAAACTACCTTTTTGGTCACTTTTTTAGAGGTGGGATCGACATTTGGATTTTAAAGTTTATCTTTTTTCATTGACATTTTCTCAAATCCATTTCATATATATATACTCAACGGTTCCCCCATCTTTCACTATCTTCTTCATCTACAAATTATCTAACCTAAATTCACCCACAAGACAACCTTGTTCTTATCTTTCTTTACAACAGAGCTACCTCAAATGGCCAACCCTAACTGTAGAAACAAACCTGATTTCTCCATGCACCTTCACAGGCAACATGATCAAGTTGCTCTATTGGACTCTAAGAAAGATCTAGATCTCTCAGAGGTGTGTTTTCTTACTCTATCCAACTACTTAACCTCCCTCACCATAGATCCTCCAATCTATGAGGATCATTTATTGTACTTCTGGAGGACCTGCAAAGAGGTCACCATGGATGGGGAGAAGACACTATCTGTCACAGTGCAGAGGAGGACAATCTTCATCACTCCAGCATCAATAAACACTCATCTTTAGCTGGGTGATGCAAAAGGTGACTTGTCCTTCCCCAAATTTGCAGTGAACCAGTCCTTTGGACAGATGGGCAATAAAGGTGACTTCTCAGTCAGAACCTTCAGGAAAAGGAAGGTCTATTCTCAATGGAAGTACTTCCTCATTGTCCCAAAAATGTTAGAGCTCATTGCTCAAGCTAGCAACCTAGCAGCACCAGCTAGTGTTGAACCCACACCTTCTACTTCTCAACAACCCACATAGCCACAAATAACCATCACCTACCAAAGAAAATCCAAACGAAACCATGCACAAGCTACTCAGCTTGTGTAGGCCCACATATCATCACCCATGCAGGAGGAAGTGGACACTAGATCTCCCATTTATCTTAAGAAGCAAACCACTCCTATCTCACCAATGATCACTGCTGAGGTCTCTCAAGCTCAGCCTAATAAGCTCACAACCCCAACAACCTTAAGCCTTCACTCAGAGTCTCAAAACTCTAGTGAACAACCTTCAAGGGACAACTACCATCCCCAGCCTCTTGATCTGAACCAACCAATTCCCAACCTAGAATTCTATGATGATGAAGACATGGAATTTCGTGAGTACCATGAGTCCCTCTACTCCACCCCTACTCAACGAGAGATGAGTACTCATGCCTTCCTCATGTTTAGACCACATCATCCACCTATTACGGAGTTGGATCTCCCTGAACCTGTTCAGGAGGTCCATATGGAAGAGGCCTTCATTTCAGCAAGTGATTACATCATTAGAACCTTAACCATGGCAACCCAACTCACTAACACTTCAACTGAAGTTGTTAGTGGGCAAGGGAAATCCAACAGCCAAGAACAACACGCTAGTGATGAGTAAGAAGACTTAGGTCCTATTCTCTCATCCCTTAGTGAATCTCCTGATGAAGATGAGGGGAACATGAGACTAGAGGTGCAAAAATTTACCAAAACATGCACCTATTTAGTCTTCAAGGTTAATCACTTGGAATCTCAAGTGACTACCTTACAAAGAAGGGTCAATGATCAACAACTTGAGATTTCTGATCTCACGGAGAAACTAGTTGGGAGACCTTGAAGGAGGACTCAACCAAGGACACAAGAACCTATGGATGTGATAGACCTAGCCCATAGCTCACCTATGCGAGAGGGTGATGATACCAAAAAGGGGGAGAAAGTCTAAGCAATCACAGAACCTAGGAGTTCTTCACAAAGTATGTACTTTAAGGACTCACCACCCTCACTTGCAATTGTCCATACTCAGCAACCTCCTCAATTTCACATTGATGTTGACTCACTCATTCAAAGTTTGTTTGAGAAGGGTATACCAAGGGCTCTACCACCCTTTGATGCAAAGAATGAGATATTAGGGTGGAGGTATGATGCTGATTATAAGAGCCTTGATCTTGCATAGATTTCAGGGGGCAACAAGAGGTCTTCAACTTTCAGACTCTAAATCACTATGACAGTCTTCCTCTAGTCCATATGTCACTTGCCAACCCAAGTCAAAACAAGCAAGCTGACAGACTGGCTAAGAGGATTCAAGATAGGATAGTTAAAGAGTTCAGATACAGAAGAAGACAAAGGCTAACAGGAAATGTCATTGGTCAACTGGATGTTAAGGTGGACCCTAAGATTAGCTTCAAATAGGAACCCTTGACTGAAGGCCGAGTGATAGACCCTGTAAACCTTGTCACAGGAACTACTTCAATATCCTCCACCCTTAATGAGGCACCAGCTGGTGCAGGTGCTTCACAGCCTCTCTCTTGCCAGAGCCTGACTGCTACATCAGGCAATGAAGGCAAAAGCTGTCACACCCTCAAAATCCATGTGCGGAGTTTTACCGCGAGGCGTGTGACCAAACCAGAATCACAGTCACTAGTTACTCAGAACGACACTATATGCCACATTTAAAACAAACCAAACAAAGTTTAAACTTTAAAACCATGCGGAAGCGTTTAGTAAATAAAACAAACCCAAAATATAAATGCAAGACCGTTGAAGGGTATGCATTTACAACACAACAGCACAAGGAGGAGAGTTATTTAGAACACTTAACAGATCAAATAGGGAACTGGTAACTTATATGAACGATGCTAAGAACACAAGTAAAATGTGAGACAAAATAAGATAGCTAACAACACAATATATGGTTTTCAAGAATTCTGTATATTGCTTCTCAAGTTCTTTTACAAATGTTACAAAGCATAGATCGAAAGTTACAAGTACTTGAGATACTATATACTACATCCTACAGTCAGCCATACTTTGAAGGCCAGCTGGATACATAGCACTAGACAACTACAAAATCAAATGTAGAGTCAAAAGGCAGATTGTCTTTTGACTAGTGACTATGACATGCCATAGCTCACATCCTAATATATTACAAAAAGGATAAAAGTACATAAAGTAGAAAGCTGAGACTCAAGACCTCAGTGTACAGTTACCAAAAGCATGGACCTTTTCACTAACTCATGTAAGTTGGTGACAGAACAAAGTTGCAGCGGAAAGGTGGTCCAGCTTTATGGTAAAGTACATCAGATAAAAGCGTGTACATAAAAGTCTTCAGAAGAAATATGTGTTCACTTTTGGCTTCGGAAGACTTTGTCTTTGAAGCTTCGGAAGACTTTACTTTTGGCTTCGGAAGATGTTGGTCTTGGCTTCGGAAGATGTTGGTCTTGGCTTCGGAAGATTTTACACTTAGAATATTTTCTAGTGCAAGGTGTAAAACTTCCGAAGCATTTCTACTTATGTTCTTCAGTACATGCATGCATAGAGACTTTGGATGTTTTGCTGCATCAGACTTATAGGAATCCTTACAATAAAAATGCATAATTTGGCAAAACACGCACCAAGACAATAACTTAAAATCCAAAAATGAAAACCAACAATTATGTCTTTAAAATAGAGTCTTAGAATGCATGCTGGACCCGTGTTGTGCTCCTAATGGCAAGCTGAGTTAACAACCTAAGAATAGCATACTAAAATGTCAACACAATGGTTGGTGAGTTCAAGAGCTTGTGTTTATCATAAACAATAACATTTCTATAACATAAGAAGCGTATAGAAATAGATAGCTAGTCTATGTTCACAAGTAATAACAATAGTGATTTCTCGATCGAAGCTGACTGTGTTGCGTTTGTTGCTTCCTGTCATGACTTACCAGGTCGTGACGAATGTTTGTGTATAGGACAATATTTCACCCGTTTGACCTCGAGTCGCACAGGTGGGGCTTTTCAAACCAGTAGTACTACCTAAGATTTCATGCTAGTTACCATTATTATTAATGCATGTATGTCCCTAGATCATGATATGAAATGTAATAGATCTTGTTTGTCTGATTATGATGTAATGTGAAGTGATTAATGAAATGATATGGACTGTTTGTGATTTGTAATGTCTAATATTTCATTAATGAGTCGATATTGAATTGGTTAATTAGGTTTGTGATTGTTTGAATGGTTACACATCAAGTTATATTAATTGAAACATTCAAACTTAACTTAATGAAGTTCTCATGCGAATGGCCCATGCGAATGGACCACACGCATGAATAACTTCATACGATTGACTCAATCGCACGACTGAACCAGGAGACTGGATCAGTCGTATGATTGACTCATAAGATTGGCTCAGTCGCACGACTGAACACTCAGTCGTGCGGATGAATCAACCGCATGGTTCAATCGCACGACTGAACCATACTTATGGTCCAGTCGCCCGAATGATCAACACTAACCTATAAATACAACTCAATTCGTGGAAAAACGTAAGCATTCATTCCATTACGACTCCAGACGTACCCTAGCCGTCCAGAAGCCTCCCAAATCGTTCTCCAAGTTCACAGAACACATTAGATCGATTCCCAATCGACTTCTAACGTTTGATTCAGTTCCTGATTGATTCTTCATGTGTTCTCACTGATTGGATCGCCAATCAAATAGGATTCCGCACTATTTGATCTGGTTTACACGCTAATTACTAGGTATTTCGTTCAAATACCAGGTCCTAACAAGTGGTATCAGAGCTTTGGCTCTTGATTACGTGTGATTCAATCAAGATTGCATAAAAGTTTGTGTTTTTGCACTAAAACCGCAATCTTTAGTGTCAAAAGTGATCTTGGACGTTCCCTGCTCATCAAAGTTTGGTTTCTACGGACTTAGGCGATTAGACCTTGCGAAAATTCGAATTTTTACGGCTAAAACACGTTTAACCTAGAAATTTTCGCAAAACAGCAGCTTCAGTCGCACGAGTGACCCATTCGCACGACTGGACTTCATTCGCATAGCCCAGACGCACGATTGGACTAAGTCGCATCTCCATTCGTACGATTGAACCGTTCGTTAGCATTGCTCATACGCATCAGCTTCATTCGCACGACTGAACCAATCGCTTAGTTTAGCCGCACGATTGAACCAATCGCAGAGTTCATACGCACGACTAGACCATTCGCATCCTTCAGTCGCACCAGTGACAGTTTGTTTTATTAGACTTAAAGTTATTCGCCATGGAAGATCAAATGTCAGCCTTTACTGCTGGGAAGGACTCTAGGATACAGAACCTGCTGTTGCTTGAGAGTGAGGTGGGTAATCATAATAAACCACCAAAGCTCTTAACGTTAGATGAGTTTCCCCACTGGAAACACAATTTTGAGATCTACCTCAATGGAGTGGATCCGAATCTGTGGGAAGCCATCGAGATTGGATATAGTACACCGGTGGGAGCTGATGGGGTTAAGCTAACATTAGGAGGGATGACTGACGCGCAGAAAGTTAAATACAATGCAGAGAAGAGAGTTTATGCATTGATTACACAGTCTATCCCTAAAGACATATTCCAGCAGTACTCAGAGAATAAGCAGTCCAAGAAACTTTGGGATGAGCTGGAGAAGAGGTACGACGGGAATGCTTCGTTGAAGGCAATCAAAGCCAAGGAGTTAAAGAAGGAATTTGATAACTTCTCATCGATGGGGAACGAGAGTTTAGACGATGTCATAGATAGATTCTACCATCTGATGAGTGAACTGCATACACATAGGGTGGCTACTACCATGGAAGAGAAAGTTACTAACTTTGCAGACGGATTGCCTGAAAAGTGGGCTTCTTTCGTGTCTAACCTGAGACAGAATGGAATGCTGGCAAAGCTGGATATTAATGACTTCATTCTTAAGTTGCGAGAAGAAGCACTTAGGATGAAGTACAGAGCTCAGAAGTCTTCATACACTCAAAATCCAGCTTTATACAACGCCACGCCTCAAGCTAAGACATCAGGAGCACCTCTCCAGACTGCATTTGTGTCTAGCTCATCGGGTCCTTCACATGCTTCTCCTTCAGGATCAGACACGTCGGGGTCTTCTAGTACCCACTATTTGGTCTGAAGAGTAGTGCTACTAAACTGAAGAACGACACCATCGGTTAATGTGACGGGAAGTAGCTCGAGAGCATCTGATCTTTTGGCTGCTGCAGCAGTAGTTCATTCATATGATGGACTTGTTGCCGGAAGATTGGAAAAAACTGCCATCTAGCAGACGAAGGATACGAGCAGGTGGACGAAATGGAGCTTGAGAGGATGGATATAATGTGGGCCTTAGCTAGTGCTGTCCGGAGGGCGAGAAGTTTGTTAAAAAGACCGGACAGAACTTGGTAGCTACTAAGGATACCACATTTGGCTTTGACAAGAGCAAAGTGACCTGCTTCAACTGTGGAGAAAGGGGCACTTCAAAAGAGAATGTGTCAAGCCAAGAAGACGGGTAACGGGAACCCATTCTCGTCCTTCACTCGCCAAGACAAGCAAGCTACTAGTTCTACTTCATCAAGCAAGGATCCAAAAGCCTTGACTGCTCATGATGATGAAGGACAGGATTGGAGCTTTAGGTTTGTCTCTCCAGGGGAATCAAACATTGCAAGTGTAGAAGATTGACGATGATTCCGCGAGTGAAGGAGATCTAGCAGTTGAGATAGCGATGTCACATAGGAAGAAGGCAACTGCAACTGAGGTCAGTTACAAGCCTAAAGAGGAGACTTCCACGTCAGAGACAGAAAAGACAGAATCACCAGAACCAGAGACATCTGATGCTGCGTTGATGGCTAACTCTTCTGAACCAACTCAGGTAAGTACTACTGACCAAATGTTTGATAATCATGCTTGTTCTGATTGTGATACTTTTAGGAAAAGCATAGATGAAAAATTTGCTAGGTTATTAGATCATAATGATAACTTAGTAAAAGATTTGCAACTGTGCACTGAGGCTAATAGAGTATTAAAACAAAATGAGCATAGTTATAAAGAAAAGATAGACCTTTTGACTAAACAGCTTAGGGAAACCGAAGTAGTTGCATTTAACCAAGCTAATGACATTAGGTACTATCTAAACTCCCTAGAAGACACTAAGAAGCAAAAGGCAGTTCTAGAAGTAGAAGTAAACTCATTAAAACAGAAACTGCACAGTTGGACTAGTTCTTCACACATAGTTCAACACTTAGTGAGAGAAAGAAACAACGGGGAGGGATTGGGTTATAAAGTGGTTCCACCACCACCTGAGACCTTGATGAACACTAAGACTAGACCAATTAATAATAACCCCATCAAGGATCATGTGGTGTCTACTCCTCTTGTTAGTGATCCAGATTCCTCATGTTCATCTATTGAATCTGGAAACAAACAAAAGGAGGCCACTTCAAAGGCAAAGGGTAAATTGCCTTGTGTTAATCTGGAAAAGGAATTTGAAAAGGTTAACTTAAAGTCAGGGTCAAACAGAGTCAAATCAGAACCTAAAAAGACTTCTAATGTTAATCTTTCACATGTTTCAAGTCAAAAACCAGTTAACCAAAAAGAGAAAGATGTTAAACAGGTTAAAACAGTTAACTTTGTTAAACCAGAGAAAACATCAAAAGAACCAGAGTCAAAACCTAAAGTGATTGATGTTACTAGAGTGTCACACACTTCTCCACAAAGAAAGTTTAATCATAAAGTTGATAGCAGGTCATGCTACAACTGTGGAGAATGTGGACACATTGCTTCCTATTGTCCTTTCTATCAGACACCTAGGAAGAAGATTGAACTTCAGGATTCAAAGCCTAGGTCTTCTAAGAGGAGTTCTCTGACTCCACCTAGAAGAACTAGTGAACCTAAAGTTCAACCTGTAAGCCAGTCGACTGTTTATCACAAACAGGCCTTGCACAAATCTGGCTTATGGAAAGAGAAGTCATCCTGCGTGTCTGATACTGATGACAAGAAGGAACCTGAGCTACCCTCACCCTCTAAGGGTCAATGGGTGGAATTTATGATGTGTGATGCCTCTGGGAAACCCAAGCCAGTAAAGGCTTGGGTTCCTAACCTAAACTAATCCTTTACTTTGTATGTGCAGGGTGTTCGATACAGTGCTGAAACTAACACGTGGATTGTAGACAGCGGAGCATCCAGGCACATGACAGGAAATAGGGCCCTTTTATCAAACGTCAAGCAAATAAAAGGAGGGCATGTTTCGTTTGCTGGAAACAAGGGAGGCTATATCACAGCTCAGGGAGAAGTGGGAATCAGAAAGTTAAGTTTGATAAGGTGAACTACGTTCAACAACTTCAAAATAACTTACTTTCTGTTTCCCAAATCTGTGATAAGGGATTTAAAGTCATCTTCGACAACAAGAAGTGTTACGTGCTCAAGAAAGACTACGTGATCCCAGAGGACCAAGTTCTGATGACTGCTTCAAGATATAAAGACCTTTATGTTTTGGATCTGTCAACAGCTTCTACAACGGATCATGAGGTTCAGTGCTTTCTATCTAAAGCTACTGAGAAGGATTCCATCTCCTGGCATAGGAGAATGGGACACATTAGTCAAAGGAAGATGAATCACTTGATTCAGAAGGATCTTGTGAGAGGAGTAATGTCAAGAACTTCCAGCTTCCTGACTTTTGTGTAGCTTGCAAGAAAGGCAAACAGACGAAGAAGTCTCATAAGGAAAAGAAAGTTCATTCAATAGAACTTCCTCTTGAACTTCTTCACATGGATCTGTTTGGTCCAGTCAGTACAAAGAGCATTGCAGGCGACTTGTACTGTTTTGTGGTCACTGATGACTACTCAAGGTTCACTTGGGTAATGTTTCTGAAATCCAAATCAGAAACATTTGAGTCATTCAAGGAGTTAGTAACCACACTGGAATCTCTCTACAAGCTGAAGGTTAGACAAGTACGCTCAGACAACGGGACGGAATTCAAGAACCAGTGGATGGAGGCTTACTGCAAGGAAAAGGGAATTGTGCATCAATTCACTTCTGCCTACACGCCTCAGATGAATGGCGTTGCTGAGAGAAAGAACAGAAGCTTGATAGAGACAGCACGGACTATGCTGGCAGACTCGAAACTGCCTATCCAATTCTGGAATGAGGCAGTGGCGAATGCATGTTATACACTGAATCGAGTCTGATAGTCAAGCGCCACGGAAAGACATGTTACGAGCTACTACAAAGACGCAAACCGAATTTGGAGTATCTTGAACCATTTGGCGCGCCGTGCACACTTCTGAAGAAGACACAAGAAGGAAATTCAGCGAGAAGGCGGATGAATCTTTCTAGGATACAACATACCGAACAAGCGAGTTTACAACAACTCAACGGGTCTAGTAGAAGTGTGGTGTAATGTTGACGTTCAGAGATATACCACACCACCTACTGGCAAAGGACCCGCCTACTTTTTCGACTATGATGGATTCTTCAAGTCCTTCAACATCCCTCTCTCTCCCTCGGATGACGAGTTAGCTACTAGAATGATGTATGATATCTTGAATACACCATCTAGCTCACAGGGAGAATCATCTACTCAGTCAGGGGGAGTAGTCGATGACAGTGACTCCTCCTCTGAAGATGAAGCTGAAGAAGATGACCAGAACAGTCAGGAGGAACAGGTTCCAGTTCCTGAAAGTCCACAAGCATCTACCAGTGATGCACCTTCGACTTCGGAACCTCAAACTCCAACTACCTCAGATGCAGAACCAAATGTTCATAATCTTGGCTCTGAGGTAGCTGTTCCTACTACTCCAGGATCACGACTAAACGTCTATCATCCCCTAGACAATGTCATTGGGGATGTCAGATCAGGAGTACAAACCCGAAATCAGCTATACTCAGCTGATTACGCCTCGGTTATGGAGAAGGGTTACATTCATGATGGTGCTTATCGGTGTTTTGTCTCGCAGTTTGAGCCAAAATATGTCAGTGATGCACTAAATGATGAGGCGTGGGTGAGTGCCATGCAAGAAGAACTTCTTCAGTTCAAGAAGTTAGGTGTATGGACTCTGGTTGATAGACCTAAAGGTGCTAAAGTCATTGGCACCAAATGGGTCCTGAAATGCAAGAAGGATGACCAAGGGGTCATTATCAGGAACAAAGCTCGATTGGTGGTTCAGGGTTTTCGCCAAGTCGAGGGAATTGACTACAATGAGGTGTTTGCACCCGTGGCAAGGATGGAAGCCATTCGTATCTTCCTTGCCTATGCATCGTACATGAAGATTAAAGTCTACCAATTAGATGTGAAGAGTGCATTCCTTCATGGGGAAATCAGAGAAACAGTCTATGTCAGTCAACCCGAGGGATTTGAAGATCCTTATCATCGGGATAGAGTTTACAAGCTCGACAAGGCTTTATACGGGCTTCATCAAGCTCCAAGAGCTTGGTATGAGAAACTCTCGACTCATCTTGTGAAACACGGCTTTCGCAGGGGAGTCATTGACTGCACGCTGTTCATTAAAGAAAAGATGGCGACCTACTGCTCGTACAGATCTATGTCGATGACATAATCTTCGGTTCAAAGAACGAAGAGTTATGCAAAGAGTTTGAAGTAGTTATGAAGAAAGAGTTTGAGATGAGTGCTATGGGGGAGATGAAGTTCTTTCTCGGGTTACAGGTGGATCAGACACCAAATGGGATCTTTCTACATCAGACCAAGTATGTAGGAGACATTCTCAGTCGTTTTGACATGGAGAATGCTTCTGCTGCTGGGACTCCACTTGCTACGAATCACGACATAGCACCTGATGAAAATGGAGATCTTGTAGATGCCACGATGTACCGAGGAATGATTGGATCCCTCATGTATCTCACTGCCTCAAGACCTGATATCATGTATGCTACATGTTTGTGTTCTAGATATCAGGCTAAGCCTAAGGTCAACCATCTGATTGGGGTCAAGAGGATTTTTCGTTATCTGAAGGGTACACCCACACTTGGGTTGTGGTATCCTCATGATGATGACTTTGAGCTCACGGCGTATAGTGACTCGGATTACGGGGGCTGCAAGATGAACTACAAGTCTACATCAGCAGGGTGTCAATTCTTTGGGAGAAGATTAGTTACCTGGCAGTGTAAGAAGCAGACATCGGTTGCATTGTCAACCTGTGAAGCCGAATATGTTGCTGCTGCAAGTTGCTGTTCACAAATCATCTGGATTCAACAGCAAATGCGGGATTACGGTTTAAAGTTCTCTTCTACTCCTATTTTTGTTGATAACTCTGCTGCAATTGCAGTAACTAAAAATCCGGTCCAACATCCTAAGACCAAACATATCGGTATTAAATACCATTTCATAAGAGACTGTTTTGAAAAGAACTTAATTGATGTGGTAAAAATTAATACTGATTTTCAACGCGCTGACCTCTATACTAAAGCCTTTGATAAACCACGTTTTCAATATTTGCTAGAGGTCAACGGCGTTAAAAAGAAAAGTGAGGTTATTCCTGATGATGATAATGTGTAGTCCGATGTAGTTTAGTTAAAGTTTTTCTTTTTTATTTTATTTTATTTGTTTATTTTAGTCTGTTTAATTTAAACTCATGTTATTTTGCTGTTTATTAAAATCCTAAAATAATTAAACCAGTTATGATTTTAGTATTTTAGGGGGAGAATATGTCAGCAAGTAACATTAAAAAAAAACGAGGGAGAAGGAGTGGATAGCTGATATAAGGTAGATCGTATCTGTGATACCGATTCAAACCCTTTGGAAAATGATAGTACACAGGAACAAATCAAGAGGGACTTTAAAATTTAAATTTAGAAAAGATGCAAAAATTCAAAGTATAAGTCTGTGTAGTCTAAGCAATATAAAAGGGAAGATGATAGAAAAACTGGTAACTCCTAAGGTAACACAAAGAAAGTAGACCTAGAGGTTGCTAGACCACAAATGATATGTCGGTAGATTCAACACAATAGATGATTAGACCTGACTGGTGATCTCAAGATCAAACTAAGTTGTTCAACTGACTGTGGGCTTCCATCTTATCACTGGTTAACACAATCAACAATATTCCAATAAGGGGTAATGAGCATGTAAACGCCACAAATGTGTGCGGATGACCATAAATAGAGCAAAGCAAGAAAAAATGAAAGACAAATGCTATAAAGCTAATGACTTATGTTGTTGGTGCATTTTGTGCAAAATAAAATTAAGCTGCTCTAACAAGGAGATAGGTTGTGTGCCTCTCTGCTGTGCGATGGCACTGACCTGAGGATAAGCATAACCTAGATATTCTAGAATTCATTGTTGTTTGCCGCCTCTCTGCTGTGCGATGGCACTGACCTGAGGACTGGCTTCTCTTTGAAAGCTCTAAGAATAGTCTCTTCTTGTAATAATACCCGTAGACCGCTCAAAAGCTCCTGAGGAATGTTGATTACCATATAAGTGTGGGATCCACAAATGTTAGTTGAAATAATTAAACCTAAAACAATCACCAGTTTGTGTCAAAAGTCTGTGTATGGATTTAAGTGGACAAACATATTGACAATCATTGTGGCTGCAATTCTTGAAAGTTCAAATCAATGTGGTAATCTAAGAGTTCCAGTATGATTTCCTAAAGTTGCTAACGACTCTGGATGAAAACCAAGAATTGAGCATCAAAAGATTTTGATAACAAGTCCCAAATGATTTGACTTGCCTGTATGATTCCAAAATTGAATTGGTCCAGGTGTGGTCAATCTAAGTTGAAGCTGTCTATTCCGGAACCAAATCCCGTAGATTTCCATCTTAGGATTTATCTCTCACAAAAAGCCAAAAACAAGTCTTGTTTTGATTATTTAGTTTAATTTTCTAATTAGTTAGCTTTTAGTTTGTTCTGTTGTCGGACTACATCAGGAAAATCAGTAAGGGATCAACTCACTAAAAGGGTCATGTCTGAGATGACCACATGTGCTTTAAAAATTTAAAACAGTCACGTCTGAGGTGAAAATGTGTTTAAAAGGGTCACGTCTGAGGTGACTAAATTGTTTAAAAGGATCACGTCTGAGGTGATCAAAAGATTTTCAAGTTAAAATGATCATGTCTGAGATGATCAAATGCTCATAACGTTAATTTCAACAATAAAAAGGGTTTAAAAGTTAAATATTCAAATTGGCAGAAAATTTAATAAGTATGACCCATTCGCACGAATGGACCATACGTATGGACTAATCATACGAATGGGAGCCATTCGTACGAATGGACCATGAGTATGGACCATCCAACCGAATGGCCCATACGATTGGCCCAGTCGGATGCTTAAGGGCGAACGAGTGAGTCAGTCGCACGACTGAGATCCAGTCGGACGACTGAAGAAGGGCGACTGAACCAATCGCACGACTGAGTCCCACTCGCACGACTGAAAGGTGCGTATGAGCTCAGTCGCACGATTGAATCTAGGGTTAGTATAAATAGAGGGGAGTCGGTCGCAGAGACTCACCACCCTCAAATTAACCCTAAATCGCACGACTTAACGTCACTCTGCCCAAATTTCATTTGATCTCTAAAAACCCCCGTTTCTTGATTACTGACTATACATCGACTTTACAGGTAATTTGCGGTGAAGAGAAACCACAATAACGTTCAATTTGACACCAAATCTGGAAAATCAGACCCGTAAACTAACCGAGACTTAAGTGGCTTAATAACCTAACTAAACGACTCAAACAGATGAAATTAAAGACGTTAGGTGTTATAAGAATGTATTGCGAGTCAAATGAACCAGATAACGATGTCTAAAACTCAAAAGTGGTGAAAAAGTGAATTTGAATTGAACAGTCAGTACATCATGCGAATGGACAGGTTGATGAACTTCAGTCGCACGACTGAAGGGTGCGAACTGCTTAACCGCACGACTGAACCATGCGTATGAGTTCAGTCGCACGACTGGTGTAACCGCATGAGGTTACATACGCATGAGTCCAGTCGCACACTCAGTCGTACGCATGGGATCATTCGCACGACTAAATCCCAGTCGCACTGTTCAGTCGCACGACTGATCTCAGTCGCACAACCTCAATCGCATGACAGAAAGATTTTTTTAAGTCCAAGTGCTTCATGACTTTCTTAGCCAATGATACTAATGTTTACTATGTTTGTGTAACAGATGGCGAGTCGATGGACTATGAGCACGAAGCACAATATATGTGCTCATCTGGATTTGACATCCAGAAACGCTGCTGATTTCTCGGGCATCATCACATTTCTACTGAGATCGAGGATTGCACATGCCATATCTACTCCTTGTACTCCTATAGGTCCGTTCAGCAGGCCTTCTGGGAAGGCGCTACAGTTGATAGATCTCTGAGCCTCACTGCATCAGAAGTACCATCTTTGGAGAGGCTATTGCTATCTCAGAGGAGGATCTAAGGATCGTATTACAGTTGGGGGATGACGCGGATTGTCCGACTCGATTACACCCCCTCACAGTCAGAGGATGCTTTCTTAGAGCCAAGTACTCTGGGGACATCAATGCTGGGGTACTCAACAAGAGTAACCTCTGTCCCCAGTTTAAGTATCTTGCGCACGTGCTGCTTAAGTGCATAGCTTCCAGGAAGGGAGGTTTTGATGAGCTATCTGATCAGATACAGAACGCGTATGTTGCGTTGGTGCTGAACCACCCGTTCAGCTTCTCCAAGATGATCTTCACCTACCTGGTGGAGAACATTGAGGGGAAAGGGAAGGAGGGCTTCTGTATGTACCCGAGGTTTATGCAGATGATCATAGATCAGAAGCTTCCCTCCCTGCCGAAGGAGAAGGATGATGCGGTAGTCCTCGAGGTGATGGATGATACTACCTTGGGGAGGATGAAGGTATACAGGGGGAAGCAAGTGAAACCCCCTGTCAGGAGGTTGTTTGGGCATCTGGCCCGGGAGGACTACGTGGTGCCAGCCAAGAGAAAGTGGCGCCACGATGATAGTGATTCTGATGTGGAGCAGATTGCTCTACCCACTCATGACTCGGATGATGATGACAGTGGGGATGCTGGAGACGATATGCCTATTCCACCTAGAGGCACTGTGTCTGATGTTATACCTCCAGTGTCCGCCCCAGCTGGAGATGTTGCCGAGTCAGCAGGATTTCATCAGGATTTTGTTCCTGGTGCGGAGGAGGAGGAGGAGTCGGATGAGGAGCCCCTAACGCGAACTGTGGGAAGCAAAGTTGTTCCCACAGAACATGGGCTAAGGGTGGTTGGTGAACACCCGAGAGACTCCAGAGAGACTGATACTGACCCGAGTTATGCACCGGGTTCAGCTAGCAGGGTTGTAGGGGGAGCATCCACCTCAACGGGGACGAGGAGGAAGAGGATGGCTCAGCCCCATGGTCAGAAGAAGAAGAAGCGTCGGTTGACCTTCGTTACCACCATAGCCTCTACTGCTACCACCACCACTACCACCACCACAGCCACCACATCCACCACATCCACCACAGCCACCACATCCACCACAGCTACCACAGCCACCACCATACCTCCCACCACAGTACAGATTCCATCCACCACCATATCCTTTACTCCCACATCACCTCCACCATTTCACAGACCCATCTTCACTACAGCCACCACCACCACCACTACCCACCAAGCTGGACCCTCAGCCCATCCCTCTCATACTTATGGATCACCTCTACCTCCAATCGGGGTAGAGGAACAGCTGTCTGCGCTCAACAGGATGGTGATGCGCTTACTAGCTGCAGATGAGGAGAAGGCGGCCCAGATCCGCCAGCTTGCTGACCTGACTGCTGCACAATCTCACCAGATTGCAGAGCAGGCTCGAGTTATAGAGGAGCAGGCCCAACAGATGGCTGCTCAGAGCACTGAGATAGCCCAACTCCAAGCACATAGTGTCACATAAAGCAAGAAGATAGAGGAGTTGGAGGAGGCAAAGAAGACTATCATGTTGAAGCTGAAAGGATCTAAGGAGGAGCCCTTGAAGATCAAGGAGGGGGATGGAGATGATGGTGATGATGATGATGAAGATGATGATGAGGATGATGAGGATGATACAGAGGAGGATGAGGAAACCGAAGAAGAAAGGACAGAGGAGAAGGAGGATGATGATGATGCAGAAGGAGGGGATGCAGCTGCATCGGCCTCTGCTTCAGGTCAAGAGAGGAGGTCAAAGAACAGACAAGACCAACCAGCTTCTACCTCTGCTCCTCCAAGTGATGAGCCGATGATACAAGACAAAAGTAAAGACTAGATGTTTATGTATTTATTTACTTTTGTATTTGAATCATGTATTGAAAACTATGTATTGAATGTTTATATTAAGTTAATGCATTTCTGTTTGATTAATTACTAATGATTTATGTGTTGAATGTTTAAATCAAACAGATCCAAATTACCAAAGGGATGAGTTTGATGTTGCTCCCCTTCAGCAGGTCAAGACTCAGCTAACAATGATTCTTGATCTGCAAGGGATCGTAAGCAGGTCAGTGAGTTACACCCCTGAAGAAGGGGAAATAATTCATGACCTATCAAACGAGCAACTCGCAGAGATTTTCAAGCTCAACCCAGATGAGATAGTGAAAGATGCTCCGACATGCGATTCGACTAGTGACGAAGAGCTCAACGATGTTGATGAAGTCGAGATTGAAGATGTCACTGCTGAGGATTACCCTCAGTACGCGGACAATGAGGGAAATGTGGTCCCCAATCTGGGTGAATCCCTCGTCAGCGATACTTTTGAGGTGTTGAACAAGATGGAGCAAGAAACAGAGAAAGCAGAAGAAACGGCCCAAGCCTCAAATGACGATGTCGATATTCGAAAGGCTGAGTGGGCTGCATGTTTTGAAGAAGTTAGAGCCCAACGTGCTGCACTGAAACAAGATGCCTACACCAAACTCTACAGAGTCAAGAAACATCACAAGGTGTCTGGCAGGATCATAGCATGGGCGTATTTTGAGGATCTTAATGTTTATGCAGAACAGGGCATAGATTACTTCAGATTCTCACATGATCTGAAGACTCTACCAGGTTTTGAGCTCAACCAGCTGGCAAAGTTAAAGCTTTTGTATGCTGACCCGAGAAAGATGTCAGGCTGGTTCGAGGCTGCCCTAAAGAAGGAGTACCACACCAGGTGGGTTAACTTCAGACCACAACAGCCTACAAGGTATATCAGAAGGTCTGAGGTTGATGCCATTACTGGCAAGCCCAAGATAGTGTTGAAGTGGAGTCCTCGGCGCACAATGTCAAGAATCCCACTCAGGGAAATGCCACAGGACTTCACTCCACACTTTAAGTGGTGGTACTACGATTGGAGAACAGCTGAAGCGGTCATAGTCCTAAGCAAAGAGGGCCAAATGGATACGATCAGGGTATTCGACCCGATGTGGCTTACTAACTTGTTGGCTAATGATGTCTATACGCTATACAAGTGGTCACTGTTCTATGATACGCAAGATATTGTACAAGCCCTACAGTTCCAGAACGTTATACGACTCTGCTTTGCATTTGAGATTCACGCGGGAGTCATAAAAGAGGAGAAGTACAAGAAATACAAGGAGGTTATGCAGAAAACAAGAGATTAGAGAGATCTAGGTCCAAGGGGGAGTTTGTTGATGCATGTATGTCCCTAGATCATGATATGAAATGTAATAGATCTTGTTTGTCTGATTATGATGTAATGTGAAGTGATTAATAAAATGATATGGATTGTTTGTGATTTGTAATGTCTAATATTTCATTAATGAGTCGATATTGAATTGGTTAATTAGGTTTGTGATTGTTTGAATGGTTACACATCAAGTTATATTAATTGAAACATTCAAACTTAACTTAATGAAGTTCTCATGCGAATGGCCCATGCGAATGGACCACACGCATGAATAACTTCATACGATTGACTCAGTCGCACGACTGAACCAGGAGACTGGATCTGTCGTATGATTGACTCATAAGATTGGCTCAGTCGCACGACTGAACACTCAGTCGTGCGGATGAATCAACCGCATGGTTCAATCGCACGACTGAACCATACTTATGGTCCAGTCGTCTGAATGATCAACACTAACCTATAAATACAACTCAATTCGTGGAAAAACGTAAGCATTCAATCCATTACGACTCCAGACGTACCCTAGCCGTCCAGAAGCCTCCCAAATCGTTCTCCAAGTTCACAGAACACATTAGATTGATTCCCAATCGACTTCTAACGTTAGATTCAGTTCTTGATTGATTCTTCGTGTGTTCTCACTGATTGGATCGCCAATCAAATAGGATTCCGCACTATTTGATCTGGTTTACACGCTAATCACTAGGTATTTCGTTTACATACCAGGTAATGATCCGAAAATATGAGGACTTTCAAGGTATCATACACTATGTTAAAACATACACAACTTACAATAATAATATCGTTTCATAAACAAGTATGCTATCTCCCCCAAAAGAGAGTGTATAAAAGTGTGGGGCATGAACTCACCTGATGTGCAAAGACAATGACAAAAGAGATCTGATGATGGATGGAAAGACAACCCTTCAAAGGTTACCTAGAACACGCAAGTACATAAGTACGTGTACACAGAGAAACGTTGGTGACATATTAATTGAAATATCATTTAATCATGTATATAAACTTAACATACAAGAATATCATACAAATTATCCACGTGTATCACATCATCGACCCAAGTTCCACCTATGTCATCATACAACATTAGATCATCATACAACTCATGCAAATCTCAAACAACCAACATGTTCAACACAAATATATATATACATCACAACCATTAGTTCATACGTGAAGTCTAATCATGCACTACATGCCATGTGAAGCCACTCACGACTTCACATCCTAAACCCTGTCAATCCTACTAAGTAGGGGCCTCAGATTCGCACGCGTGTATGATAATCATAATCACATTCATTCACTTAGTTCATTCTAACCAACATACATAATGACAAATAATCCAATCCCAAACATGATCTCCTAATCACTAACCATAATTCATCATAATGTATGATCACCAAAACCTACACTCCTTACATGATCAACCAAGCATCCATACAACTTAATTAACATATTATATTACATCAAACATCATCAACAATCATTCTAATATGATCCTAACATCATAATAATGCCCAATTCATCATATCCAATGTTCTTCACAGATAAAGTTTCCCTTTTGGGAGAGTAACACCCAAAAAGCAATCTAGCACCCAATTCAATCATAATTTCATCAATTTTATACCTAATCAAATTCATAAATTCTTTCTAACATGATAATCATCACTAACTCATCCAAATTCCCAAACATCATTCATAAAAGTTTCTACTTTTAGTAAGTCATGATTAACACCTCAAATTCATGAATTTTCTTAAAATTCAATTAAACTAATATCCAACATTGTATCTAACATCATAACATCATCAAATCATGAATTCCAAGTACACAACCTCTTATGCCAATGTATGAACTACATGAGCAATCCATGGATTTATTGCACAATCAACATAATCTAGCATTCATACAACCTAACTAACATCACATTAACATATAACAATCATCAATTTCATGTTTTCATCACAAATTCGTGGATTAGGGTTCATCAAGAATAACCAACATGACAACTAGTTAAAACTAACCTTTAGATGTGTAGAAATCAACAATTGGACTTGCAAAACACCTTGTAACACTTGGAATCACTCTAAATCTGAATGTTTGTGTGTGTTGAAGCTTGAATTCACAAAGAATGGGTGTGGGGATGGGGTTGCGGCCGAATGAGGGGTTTGGGGGGCTAGGGTTGGGTTAATTTTGGTCATATTTAGTTTATTGGTAATTTACAAGATAAACCCTTTTACTTGTATTTTATAAAAACCAATCTTTCTAACACTTTTTAAATAATTTTAGCTATAAGTTATAAGTATTATTAATCAATAATAATAACCATAAACATCTACAATAAACCACACAACACATGAAATATATAACACATAGTTACGTTATCGCGTAGAATTCACAAAATAAATATTTAAAATTCTATAAATTCATGAATCACATAATCACAACTAATAATCAATATTATTAATTAGATTATCATTGTTTATCATAGATTATTATTATTAAGTCACCAACGTTCAATGAAACTAGTGTGTGCTCACGACACGTGTATGCAAGACGTAACGGAACTAACGGAGTTTGGTAACGGAAAATTACCGGATGTCATAAAAGTTCTCTCCACCCTGAATCACCAAGGTCTGTGAGTGACAAAGGAAAAAGGAAACCAACTCTTGAAAAGATTAAGGAGGAAGAGAGAGAGAGAGAAGAGAAAGTTAAGGGAGAGAGTTTAGGTGGGTCCTCATGTTTCATGGAAGCTGCTATCAGGGCTGCCCCTAGGCTTAATAATCAATTAAACTACTTGGGAACCAGGAACTACAATGTTGATGAACTCATCTCTCTTCCCTTAGAGGAACTTAATGAACTGGCAGACTCAAAGCTGTTAAAGGAGAGTAAGGAGGCAGAGGATGCAGAGTTACTCCTTAAGATCAAAGAAGAAAGGAGGTAGAAAAGGCTTTATAAGCATGCTCCTACCCTCTCCCCAGTTCAAGAAAGACCTGAGACAAAGGCTGTGGCAACTGAACAACCTCAGGTAGACAAGGAAGTTGATAGACAAAATATGATCAACTACCTGAGTGCCACAAGCCTCTATCAGGCATATGCACTTCTTCCCTTATCGTATGAGTATGTTGAATTTGAGTATCTTAAGCAGCTGGAGCAACAAGTTGTCAAAGAACAAAAGGCTGCTAAAAGAATATGAGGGAAGAAACTGCAAAGTCAAGAGCCATCATTCAAAAGAGCCAAAAGAAGTGTGTTGATAGGCAGAGGATGATGAGCTTCTTGAAGCTGTTTGGATTCTCCAGAATGAGGCTTGGTCCAATGTCTCTATCCACTATGGATAAGCACATTAGAGTGATCAAGCAGAAGATTAAAAGGGGAGAGCTTGTTAACTTACATTCTCTAACAAGTCAAGCTCCTCCTGAAGTTTAGGTCAAGGTTGAACCCACTGAGACAACGCAACCTGGACCTAGAGCTGCATCTCAGCCAACTTCATCTTCTGATTCACAACAAGGTCCTGCTCCCTCTCCTTCTGAACCAGTGAGGGAAGAGGACCCAACTGAGAGAGACACAACAGAACAATATAGTGCTAAAGACCAGTCCTCTTAGTTAAATACTTCAAAGCAGAGGAAGAGAATGGCCATGAAAAGTGTATCTAAGAAGAAGAAGTCAAAGGCATCCACCTCCACACATCAGGATGAGTCAGAGCATCCTGAGGAAGTGCAAGAAGAGGTTGCTCAATAAACTCCAACTCAAGCACATCCTCTTGCAACTAGAAGAGCCATCCTTTCCTGTACCTTTGCTGCAAATCCAGACAGATGGTATGTCCTAAGAGATCAAGGAGGCCAAGATGTATATTACTGGCAAGACATGCTTGATCTTCCTTTACATGATCTCTATGAGGCGAGATGGTATTATGAGAGTGTGAGGGATCCTGACCAATCAATGAAGAAAGGAATAGTCTTGATCCTAATGAGGACTGTCAATATCTGAATAACCTGCTCTATTTTGGTAGCATTAGCCTAGGGTAAGTTTGTAAGTTTACATTAGAAAGGCTTATGCAACCAAACTAACCAAGTACAAGGTAAAAGTTACTTCAGAATTTTTACATTCTTCAAAAAAAAATATTCTAAGTGTAAAATCTTCCAAAGCCAAAGGCCAAATCTTACGAAGCCAAAGATGAAGTCTTCCGAAGCTTCAAAGACAAAGTCTTCCGAAGCCAATGAAGTGAAGACTGATTTCTTCCGAAGACAGAAAATACATGCTTTCTCTGATCAACTTTTGCATAAAGCTGACCCACTTTCCACTACAACTCTGAAGATTACCAACTTGTATAAGTTGGTGAAAAGGTCCATGCTTTTTCAACTGTAGATTAAGGTTGAGAGTCTGTAACTTTCTACTTTGTACTTTTTATCCTTTTGTAATATATTAGGATGTGAGCTATGACATGTCATAGTCACAAGTCACTGTACATTGATCTTGTTGTCTAGATTAGTGTTTCCAGCTAGCTTTCAAAGTATAGCCAACTGTAGGATGTAGTATAAAGTATCTCATGTTCTTGTATTTCTTTTGATGCTTTGTAACACTTGTAAAAGAACTTAAGAGCAATATACAACATTCTTGAAAACCATATTTATCTGTTTTTGTTCTTTTGTTCTTTCTCATTATTTGCTTGTTTTCTTAGTATCCTCTACATAAACCCAGTTTCATATTTGATCTGTTAAGTGTTTTAACACTCTCCTTATTGTGAAACTGATTGTATTGACCACCCTTAACCGATCCCGCAGTTAAACTTTTTAATTATTATTGTTAGTTCTTTAGTTAAAGTTTAATATTTCTTTACCTTCATTTATCTTTGATTTCTTTTACTTTATCTTGAGTCTGTTCTCGTACAAGACTCTTTTAGGCATTGCTTGTGTGAAGCAAAACACTTTAACCGTTGCTTGTAACATGCGCAAGACTATTATCACTTGCCATTATTGAATACGTCAAGACATATGCCCTTGCAAGACTCCTTTAGGATACTTTATCATTCAAAGATGTGCTTTACGGTTAACGACTCTTGAAATATTATTCAGGTTCTTTTATTATTTCATATATAAAGCTATAACATTTTTTACATATAAGTAACCTCTATCCAAAATTAAGGAGAAGATACGTGGGGCAGAAGAGGATCCCTTTACCAAAATAAGAAGACATCACAGATCCCCTTCTAGACCCTTTGGAAGCATCCTCAAGTATAAATAGGACACTTTACCAATATTAGAAACTGATTCTCATGCAGGAGGTAGATCGTAGGACCCTTCCCTACGATGAGCCTAGTGGTTTGCTTTGTTGTTAAAAGATCTTCTCGAAGAGACATTGGTTGGCAGAGGAATCGACACTCGTGCAGTAACACCTACCATTTTGATATATTTTTTAAAAAAATCGTACACTCGTTATTTACACATATATAAATCTGGTTATATAGTTGTGTAAATCTGGTGTTACACATGTGTAAATCCAGAATTACTCATGTGAAAACCGACTATCATAAAAAAACAAGTTTTCTTATAATTTTTTTACTTTAGTCTGAAAGAGGGAAACATTTTTGTGTTTTTATTATTTTTACTTTTATGTAATTTATTGTTTATAATTCTTATAATTTATTTTTTGTTATTTTTGATATTAAAAACTTTGTGACTCGCATTTGTTACTAGAATTCTTACAAAAAAGAAGAATTATTATTTGTACTCTCCCCTAGTAAAGAAACCCTAATACTTCTATATACAAAATGTTTAAAAAAATCTCAATATGGGAAGTAGATAATTCACGTTTGTATCAAATGATAGAAACAAATATTGAATGCATTAGTCATTAGAGGTGGGTACTATCCAAGGTCTTTTCCAACCACAAAACCCACCAGCTCAGACATTAAACTTTTATTTGACATCTTTCAGTGCCTTTAAATACATGACCTGAACCCTATTTCTAAATGCACCACCGATACTTCCTACTCTTAAACAAAAGAGTGAAAACAACTTAGCCATAAAAAAAGAATTATGAGTAGTGAAGGAAAAGCTGTTACTAGCGTTGAGGAGGCTGTTAATAAGCCTCCATCATCATCACCACTGCTTGATCCCCTTCCCGTCGCTGATCAAACGTCAACCAAGGATTCGCTCTTTCGTCCACTTCCCATCGCTGATGAAACATCAACCAAGGATTCGCTCTTTCGTCCACTTCCCATCGCTGACGAAACGTCAATCAAGGATTCACCCTTTCATGCTCTTCCTATAACTGAAAAAATCGTAAGTAGCATGATCATTCACGTTTATTTGATTATCATATATAGTAGTAGTTATGGATATCATGTTACAACTGATTCAAAGTTTTAAATATAGAGGTTAAAGTTGTGAATATTGCAAATAAATATTTTTCTTAGAAAGTCACACTCAAAATTCATATAATCAGTTATTTCTTTGTAATTTATTCAGGTAAAAGTATTATTTAAAAATCAAATAAATTAATATCTCACTAAACACTTAAAGTTTAAATATGTTAACACTCAGTCGAACTGGTTGAACTAGAAACCGGCATGCCAGTCCGGTTAAACTATTTAACTATTCCCTATTTCAACTGGCTGATTGTCGGTTAGTTCGGTTAATCGGTTGAACCGTACCGGGACGGACAAGATTTCCAAAAGTTTTTCATCACCTCCAAAATCAAAATTTTCTCATATACTTAATGCTCGAGAAATAAAAATTATTTATTTTTAAGTCATCATATTTTTTTATAAATGTAAATTCACACCATAACATATAATTATTTTTATATTTTTGATTTGTAATTCATATATGTATATAGTTTTAAACTTTATTATTTATGGCGTCATCTGGTTCATATATTCGTTTAACCTCTCAAACCATTTTGACAACTGAACCAGTAAGGTGATTGATTTGCGCTCCGATATTGTTTTGAAAACATTAAATTTATTAAGGGTCGATCTTGCTTAGAAATTTTAAATCACCGTCACCGTTTTACAAGGGTGATGTTCCTCTTCCACTCGCCACTCGTTTGTCCCTCCGGCTCCCTCCCTCACTGACATACATGTGGGAAAAGAGCGAATGTCTCATCGTCTCTCCCTCTCTCACCCCTTCATCTCACCCAACTCCGGCTCACTCCCCTTTCTTTTTCCGGCCTGCATCGACTCCATCTTCCCCTTATGAATTGCATTTGCTTGTCGTTCAACTCCTTTGTTTTAAGCTAATAAAGTTACTTAAATGTATAGCCTTAAATTTACTAACTGAAGTGACATAAAAACCAATAGAACAATCATATTTATAAAGCACATGATAACCACAGGTCTAAGTTCTCCGTAGGTATATCATATCCATAGGTAGTGGTGCCCAAATCGGGGTGTTTTGGGACCGAGTCTGAAAGTAACCTTGAGTATACTTCAGAGTATTCTCAATAGATTCTTTATATTATTCTCAGTGTTTTTTTATTAGTAATGTTTATAAGTAAAGAAGATAAAAAATGTTATTATTTATCTGTATATTTGTGAAAACATTTGTTATAACTTTATAATAAATTTTGTAAGTGTTTGTTACTGGAAGAGGGATAAAAGTTAATGATAAATGTATAAGAAATATTATTTAATTGATAAATAAAATATAATGATTTTAATTTAAATATAATGATAAGAATAGAAAATCTGAAATGAATGCTTTTAAACCTAATACAAGAAATAACCAGATATAACTGACCTACCTGAGTTGGGTAGGGTAGTTGTAAAAACCCTACCAATGTGTAACCCGGTGGTGTTGAGGCGGGTCTAGATAGGGTATAAGAACTAGGTAGGGCAAATTTTAATTTTATTTAAATAAACATAATAAACAAACATTAAACAATTATAATTTTAATGTTTTTAATGTTATTAGCTTACCATTAAATATATTTTTTAAATGAAAGACGAAGACAAGCAAATCTTAAATATAACATACATGGTAGAAAAAAAATAATTTATTTTTACCACGAGCTATCAATTCAGTTTTTGTACTACGAGCATAAATTTATATCAACATAGGGTTTTAAAGATTTTGTTCGTGACTAACAATCATTAAGTAATTACATATACCATAGTTATGAAAGTTGTAACACTTAGAATATTAGTAGTGGGGTGGTGTGATAATAAATAAAATGATATAATATAAGGTGGGCACGTCCTTCACAATTGCATGATGGTGAAAAATGATAATAGTAGTGTGATAGTGATCTAATGATTTTAGTTGCTAACCTATTATTTTACTAGATTAGATAATCGTATGTTACACGGATTGAAATAAGAAAATATATAATCTATTTTAGATTTATATATGTATAATTTAATATATGTTATAGATAACATATCAATGAAATTATTATATATAATAAACATATTTAAGCTTAAAAAATAGTACAAAAAGGAAAAAGATTTTATTATTCATAAATATCCATAAACATCTTTATATATCTTTTAAAGTATTTTATTTTTAACAATGATCATCTACAAATTAAATTATATTTTAATAAAATTAAGTCTCATTATAGTATTTTTAATAAAATATATTTATTTTTGAAAGAAATTATCTTGATTAGTATGGTATTAAATGAGAGTTATAATACAATTGAAATGTTTTTAAAGTCAAGATTTTTACAAAAATAATAATTTATTGTGGTGATAAGACATGTATAATCCTCGGTGGAGTCTAGATGACAATTACGTGAAAATGTTAGAAAATAACCAAGCACCTAATAGTTATTTTGATTTATTAAGGTAGATTTCATTTTTGACAAATTTTTGGAATTTTAATAACGTAACGAATAAATTATTAAATAAACATTAATATTAACGAATTAAATAAGAAAACTTAAGAATTTTAAATTATACTTTTTAATCAATACATCAAATTTAAATTTTAGATACTATAAAAGATAGCACTTCAAACTTCATGATTTCTCCACAACGTTCCTTTTTTTAGTTTCTCTTCATTTGCACAATCTTATATTCTTATTTATCAAAAAATATTATAACATCAAATGATGCCTTTTTTCTGAAAAGATTATACCATTTTATATTTTTAACGGGCTATTAGTTAATAGAAATTATTAAATATCATCATCATGTTTACTATTTTAACCTCAGGATTTGTAGTGTAAATACCTAACGAACTAAATTGGAACTTTATGTTCTATATAAGGGTTTAATTGGGAGTTTACTGTTAATACAAAAACATTTATATAAGGGTTTAATTGGAACTTTATGTTCTACATGTGTTGCATACTAGCAATTCTTGAAACAACAGTTTTTTAAATTTCGGTTAGCTTTTACAACATACTAATAAATCTCATACAAATAATTAAATATATAAAAAAAAGAAATGGAAAAAATATTTGTGGGTCCATTTATTTATTGATAAATAAAAAATAAAAATAACTGATTAATTATTAAATATTTTTTTATCAAAATGTCTTTCTACCCAAAGTTTTTCCTTAAAATATCATTTTACCAAGATTTTCCCTTTAATGTCCTTCTCAAAAATTATTGCAGGTCCATTTATTGACTGAATTTGCAACATATTCGAACGACCTTATGTAAAGTTCGAACGATCCAATTTATGTTTAAACGATCTTATTGAAAGTTCGAATGATCCTATTTAAACTTCGAACGACCCTATTTTAATCTCAAACGACCATAATTAAAGTATAGACAACCCTATTTAATGTTCGCACGACCATATATATTTAAAGTTCAAATGATCATATTTAAGCCCTATTTAAAAAACAACCATATGTATCTAAAGTTCAAACGACCTTATTTAAGCCCTATTTAAAAAATGCGGACATTTTTCAGAATACGTCAGTCAAATAACATTTTGAGAAGAAATGTTGATTAAAGAGATATATTTAAAAGTTTCCAGTAATTAAATGGGCCATCAAAATCTAGTTAAACATTCCACCCCTCACGTCCAACCCACTCTACCTCCACCTCTACAACTTATCATTTAAAATCTAAATATATTCGATTCAGAATTAAAAAGTATTAAAAATAATATATTTTTTCCTCTAAATAGTGTATAATATCGGCGGCATACTTTTTAACGATAAGAAGGTGTGGCGGGGTTATGATCGAGAAGAAGGTGTGGGAAAGGGGCGGGTTGGGTTGATTTTCTTAAAAAAATGTGTTTAAATAAATTTTATTTTTAGTATATTTATTAATAATATTATTAGCTAAAAGTTCTAATGAAAATAGTTTTAAATTTAAAAAGTATAAAAAATAATCTCACCCGTCAATATTCATAATTAATAGTTGATATCAAATAATAGGGAAGAAGTTTGTTAGATGGATATTTAAGATATGTACACTTTTGTTGATTTTTCTCAACTTCCTCTGTTTTGTTTGAACGTTCATAACTTTTATATACACCATTATTTTATAAAACTACACCAATAAAACAGGCGTTTTTTATCTTTAAAAAAGTACAACATCGTTATATAAAAAATTATTTTATACTTCATATTGTAAAACACAATGATAAGATATCAACAAGTTTATGTAATATATAAAAACACAATGATAAAATGATTAATTGTGTTTTTTATTCGTAATAATGTGATCCTGAATACCATGAGCTTTAAAAACACATTGATAAATAATATAATTATGTTCTTTTAATTGTAAACAACAATGATAATATAATAACAATTTTATGTAATATAAAATACAATGATAAAATAGCTTATTGTATTTTTTATTATAATTGTGCTATCTTGAACACTATTAGTTTTGAAAAACCTATTGATAAATAACATCATTAAATTACACAATGATAAAAGTAACACGAAATGATCTGAAACGTAAAACACAATGATGAAAAGTATTTGACACAATAAACTGATATTTAACACAATGACGTATTGGACTTATTGACTAGACGTATCTAACATAATAACCAAAATACTTTCTTCTTTAAAAAATACAAAGGACACATGTCAAGCTTAGAATCTTTTTCATATCTTCAAAATTAAATACTATTTTACATTAGTCCTACCAATATTATTATGCTTAATTTTTTGGGTAACTTTGTAAAATAGTAATCAACTTTGAAAAGTGTTTCATTTATCTAACTCAAGTTTTAAAAGTGTTCCAATTAGATCACTCAGCTTTCATATTATATATAAAATAAAAGTCTCAACATGTTTTTTAGCATGTTATACTTTCGGATTAAATTAGAAAATATTTTTTTCTATCTTTGATGCTGATATGGGACGTTGACGGAAATTTAGCTACTTTTTTTACTTTTTCATAATTAATATGTTTTTTTATTTTTAATATAATTATATATATTAAAAATTCTGACTCCCACGTCTTTTCCACCGTTACTTACTTAACATAAAAATTTTTAATGATGACTCTATTTGATCGTTTGGTTGTCCAATTTGCAAAAAATATGCATGGATGACTAAATTAGAACAATTTTAAAACTTGATTTCTATTTTTTACAAGTCCCACTTGTTTTATTAATACGAAGGGTATTTTGGTTATTTAAAACCAATTTAATTAGGGGAGTTAACTATCATTCAAGTTGGAAATTGCCTTGTGTGAAATGTGCAGAGATCAAGCCTTGACCTGTAATATTCTCAAAAGTATGAAGAAAATGTGAAATTTGAGCATATTGTACCGACTATCCATATAATTAACTCTATTTAATATAATTTCATTTTGAACCGTGAGAAAAGAATTTATTTGACAAATTAAGTCACTGCTTTCAAGAACATTGTAAATTGATGGTAATAATGGATTGTCACAGAAATTATTAGTGATAATAGCTTTTATGTTAGTGACTTGGGTTTTTACATTTGTTTACTCATACATGTAAAACATATGTGTTATAAACAGATTGATAGTGATCCAACGACAACATCAAACACTGCTAATGATCTTGGAGATGAGTGTAATAGTACTCTCATACCTATAGGTGGTGGGAAAATCAACCCAGGTGACCCATCTCACGATGGACAGGGTCGAATTAGTAGCGGGGGTGGCGGCAAAACACATTAAACAATCATCCGAAAGACTAATGAGGAGTTATTGTTGATCATGCACGATTGTGGTGATGGTGTTACCAAGTGTTGGAATGTTTGGTCATGTAATAAGGTATTTGCATGTACGTGTGTATGTCTATGTTTTTGTTTTATGTATATCTACGTGTGTTCATGTTGAAGTCTTTTTCTTTGTTGGTTTAAATGGTTTGATATTAGATGCCAATATATATGTATGTGTCTGTATGAATTATTATTGGAAATAAACATATGAAAGAAATAAAATAACAATATAATCCATTTATGAAAAGAGAACGTATGCAGGTATAGAGTAAAGACTAACTAGTTTTATACACCTCCGGTGGTTGGGTAACTCAATGTCATAATGATAAATGTATCTATATTTACATTGTAAGCCAAAACAAATTTGTTTAAGATCTATAAAATTATACCTAATTTAACTTAAGAGTGAAAAAATGACCGACTTTAAAAAGAAACACTAATCAACAAAGACAGTAATTGGTGGGCTACTGAAACTTAAGACTTATACAACACCCATCGTCAAAAGACTGAATATATAGACTTAACCTACATTGACTACAACTGCAATCAACAATTTGATTTTCCCATGATGATAACCACCACTGACTTGTTTGCAGATTTTTACTTTGGAGACCATACATTCTTTCTGGACTAATTTTAACTGAATTAAGGCTGTTTATTTACCATCTGAACATTATGGACACTAAAACAACTTGATTCCTACAAACCTCCCTGCCCTATATAAAAAATAAACGCTCCCGCAACCAATGAAAAGAAAGACAAGAAATAAGTGACACAATTCATAAGGTTGAGTGTTGTTGATTATATAGGAAAAGTTAAAAAGTTATACATATAAAAGGTTGCAGCAAAACCGTCAACAACAATTTTTTCCCTTGGTAAAATATTTCAAAACGAAAAAGTAGCTAAATCGATTTCTACATTGGTTTCAAAAATTAAAAGCTAACCCTCATTCCCATATATACATACTACAAACACACATATACAACATGTTAAAGCTTAGATATTAAACAAACAATGACCGAAGCTCAACTAATGTTACATAATCATATAACAATTGTACTTTTGGTGTTCCATTTTCAAGATTATACAGATGATGCCTAAGAAAACAAATATTCTTGTATTTAATTGAATAATTTGTTTAAACCTTCCTCACTATATCCACTTTCATAGTAAGATGTATCAACAACTAAGTGACAAAGTCTGCGTTGAAAAAAGTTAAACTGTGATTAACTAAAAGTAATCTATGTTAAGTATATAACCATGAGGTGAATGCAATTATGATTCATTACTACCTTTGTATGAACTCTTTATCACCTTGTTTGGAATCAGTTGCAAGAACTTTAACCACAATAGTTTGTTCAAAGCAAGTAGATTACCAATTATGATTACACTCCGATAGACTTTCAACCCATTTCCTTTTAAGATAACATTTTTTACCTGTTTGACAAAACAGGCGAGCTCTTCTAGTTTATCACTTACAGACACTTCTATTAGTTTTGAATCTCCCCTCACCGATCATCAAGTAATTTACATTCAAAAACACAAAAAATACAAATGTTTTCTTTAGATTTATTAATTATATACTAGATTATCTAGAGCAACTATATCTTGTTACATTTAGAAGGATAGAAACATACTATGTTTTTTTTAGAATTTGGTTGTTGGACTCCTTGAATTAGCCAGTGGCACTATGATATTATTTTCTTTCATATAAGATTTGAACTGCCAACATCTAACATTTTCAGTTGAGTGATTCAGAAATATAGAAATATAAATCATAAATGAAAGATGATTTTTTGTTACAACAGCAAACATGTACATCACTTACATGAGTATAGAACCCATCACTTACAATATGAATATAAAAATTATTCAATAATGGAACTAGTAATTGACAAAAGAAGAACATGCAAGACAGTTTATATAGAAGCAACATAAGGATTTGTAAGTTACTACAAATTATTCAACATTTCTTGACAACTAATATAAGAATCGACAACCACGGGCTATGAATGCGGAAAGCTGTAAAGTCCTCGTCACGATCGATTCCACATATGTTGCACTTGATAATCTAATTAAGACGTATGTGTGCGTGTGTGATATAAACGAACTGCAACAAACTCAATCAAATATTATTAATCAAATGATTACAATACCAAAGGAGTTTACATCATTTAATCTCGATCCACCCAAGGTGAGCTCCCCTCGGGTGGCCTATCACACAACTCTCTTCTCTCACTCTCAGAGCACCTTTACAAATGAACACAAATAATGAAAACACAAAGGAAAAGCATCTATATATACTATCCATATGTTCTCGCGCGAGAAAATTAAGTTCTCGCGCGGCAACTCTAAGTTTTCGCTCGGTGAGATTTTTATCCATCATCTTGGAGTTCTCGCTTCCTTGTATTTCTCGCATGATTTGAGCTTTTACTTTTCACTTGATATTATAATCCATAAAGGCTAGGTCCTTACAATTTCCCTTTATAGTTTATGATATCAAGCTATGTTTGACTTCAGTCACTCATCTTCAAGAATTATCTGATCATCGAGTATCTTTCACTTCAGTATTACCCCTCAGCTTTAACCTCCTCCTAATCTATAACTTCATAAAGGATATCACGTTTGAATCAAGATTAAACTATTTTATCTTGATTACTTACAACTTAAGATGTATTAGGCATATGACAGAGAGGTCCAACTTCCATTTAGGATTCCCGAAAAACCCGATTCTTCAATCCGATAACAAGATTCCGTGACGACGAACTAGATCATCTAAAGTATTCTTCCCCCTAAGTAAGATGTAATAAGCCCATATTTTCAGAGCAAAAATACCAAACAATCTTGATTCTTCACTTAACTAAACCGTTCGATCATTGTCCCCATTAGTAAGATAAGATAAGCACACATTGTCAAGTTTCAATTCACGAACGACCCGAATCAAATGTTGTAGATATAGAATCTTGAACTTGATAAAACCACACAAAAACCCAATTTAAGTATCAAACTTCAAATCATCCAGCATCTTCCAGATATAGTTTATGGATGATGAAGTTTTAACATGGTGAAGTTTTTGCATGAGAAAATTTTCGCAAATGACGATTAATGCTGCGAAGATTTTGCATGAAAGTTTTCTCATGAAGAGTGTTCTCATAAAAAGTTTTCTAATGAAAATTTTTCTCATGAAAAAGTTCTCACATGGAAAGTTCTCGGATGAAAGTGTAGGGGTTGAATTTAGAGGCTCGGGAAACCAAATCAAAGAGAAGATCAAGTTTCAAGTCAAGCAAAAAGATCAACAAGCCGCGCGACAACTACTTGTCGTGTGAGAACTAGCTTATCGCGTGAGAAGTAGTGTTCATATGAGAACTGTATGTTTAGTATAAATAGTTAGTTTGTTTTGTTATTGTTAAGCTTTTTATTTATTTTCCTGAATTGTATGCTTACTATAATCAGTTCAATTCAGAGAGCAATATATAAGTGAAGTTTATTTACTACGAGTTTGTTTGATTGATTCTTCTTCTTCTTAATCCGTGATTGTTTATATTTTGCATTCCCAATTACGAGATTGATCTTGATATTGTAACGATCCTTACAATTGGTATCAAAGCTTGGCATGCTCTAGATAGATTGAAAAGAAGATTGAAGTAGATTTTTGAAGAGTTTGTGATCTTGATTCGATTGATAATTGAAGATGGATTTGATTTCTACTGAATTGAATCAATTTTGAAGAAGATGAAGCTGTTTTGTTCGTTCATTGGTGAATTGGTGATGTTATTGGGCTTAAACAAGCTTATTTGAATCAATTAGAGACAATTAGGATCTAATTTGAACTTAATTCACTAATTGAACACTTGGTTAATCTGAATCTAATCAATTTGGTGTAAAATTGAACCTGAAAATTTTCGAAATGGAAGAATTGAAACAGGCGAAAAGTTGATAATTCTGTGCGAAAAGTTATTATTCGTGCGAAAAGAGAAGGTTTCGCACTAGTTAGTTAAAAGCTTGTTACAAAAAGATTCCTTTCGCGCGACAACTTGAACATTTTGCAAGATTCAGTTACAAAACTTACCGCGTGAAAAGTTGGCATATTTCGCGCGAGAACTTTAAGTTTTGAAGAAATTTTTTGATTTTTACAAGAAAGGTCAATGGCTAATCTGAAGCACATCACTGCTACTTTGAATCTCGACAATGATATTGGTACAAACACCAAGCCACCCCGTCTGCTGAATGAAGAAGATATCCATATTAGGCTTATCGTTTTCATAATCATGTCATTTATACTGAACCTAGGATGATGAGATCTATCAAACAAGGCCCGTATATCCCGATATACAAAAATAAGAAAGAAGAATGGGTTCCTAAACCAGAATATATTTGGGATGAAGACGATCTGAAAAGAATGGAGCTTGATTCCATCACTATGACACTTACCACTGAGATTGCACAGAAGTTCAAAGACTATACTAAGGCCAAGGATTTATGGGATGCCATGAAAAAACAAATCATGGGCAACAAAGGCATGAGAGAGAGTAGGAAGGATTTGCTCAACCAAGAGTTCAATATGTTTAATCATATTCTTGGTGAAACTTTGAAAGCTCAGATGTCTAGGTTTGTGAAGCTGATCACCAAGATGAAGTGTGCAGGGATAACTCTAAGAATATAGCAGTTAAAAAAAGCTGTTAAATTCTTTACCATATTGCTGGAACAACAACTGCACTACCTTTAAAAGAACCTAGGATCTGTTTACCTTGTCTTTAAGTGATCTCATCTCAACCATCAAATCCTATGACATGGATGATAAGCAAAGGGCTGCAAACTAAATCAACACTATGGGAGATGAAGCATCAGCTTTGTATGCTAAAATGGCCAGTAACCCAAATTACTATGTCAGCTACTCTCAGTTGTGCCAACAACACTCAGCATCTTCTGCTCATCTAACTTTCAAAGATCAAGTATTGCCCTAATCCTTGCCTCATTACCAAACCAGTCACAAAAATCCTTATGTCCAAGCTCAAGTCCAATCCCAATCTCAAACCTATTCACCAATCCAAACCACTCAACCTACGCAACAAGCTTTTGTTGTAAATTCTCAACCCAACAAACAAACCATTCAGATAGCAGAAGAGCATCTGGCTCTGTTTACATAATTCATGAACAATTATGAAGCCTTTTCTGCTAGAAGATTTAGTCCACACAACATCTTGGTTGATGACTTGAAACAAGTTAATCATGATGATTTAGAAGAGAATGATATCAAATATCAGATGTCTATGGTGGTGTATAGAGCTAAGAATTTTGCTAGGAGAATAGGAAGGAAGGTTTTTGGTCTAAACAACCAAATATCAGATGTCTATGGTGGTGTATAGAGCTAAGAATTTTGCTAGGAGAATAGGAAGGAAGGTTTTTGGCCTAAACAACTCCTGTGAAATTGGGTTTGATAAGTCCAGCTTGAGATACTATAACTGTGATAAGCCTGGTCATTTTTCTAGAGAATGCACTGAACCTAGAACAAATCAGAGTACTCATGGAAAGAAAATGGTAACTGTGGAGGTTGAAACAAAGAATGATCAATCCAGTTCATCCAAGACCAAAGCCTTGGTGTCTCAAACAAATGAGGATTATGATTAGTCAGATCAAATGGAAGCTCTGGATATCAAGCTGTCTATTGCTTTGTTGCTTGAGATTCAAATGGTTGAAGAACATGTTGAAGAAGAT
Organism: Flaveria ramosissima; assembly: GCA_025215565.1. Taxonomy (NCBI): domain Eukaryota; kingdom Viridiplantae; phylum Streptophyta; class Magnoliopsida; order Asterales; family Asteraceae; genus Flaveria; species Flaveria ramosissima. Next base: position 11,121,263 of record CM046045.1, read on the forward strand.
CTGTTTGCTGAAGAAGATTTGGGAAAAATTATGGAAGTTGAAGTTGAAGAAAAGAAGGTGGAAGAAGTGATTGCTAAAAAAGTACAAAACATTGATGAAATAGCTGTTGAGATTACTCCAGCTCATTTACAAAAGATTGAAGAAAAGGTGACAACAACTGTCAAGATTACTCCAGTCCATGAGAATGATTCTAAAGGAAAGTTGTTGAGTCAACTCCAGCCATAGTAGAACAGAAGGTCAAAGCTATTGAGACAAATCCAACTACTGCTCATGATAAACAAGACAATGCTGTTGAGATTACTCTGGCATCTGAAGCAGTAAAGACTAGTCAAAATGCCTTCATGGTAAATGTTGTTCATGAAGACACAAAGAAGAAAGCTGAGACTGATGAGGTATATACTAATCTTTGTTCTAGTAATTGCATTGAAAAGGTACAAAGATACAGAGTTCACAACGAGCGTTTGATCTTAGAAGTTGAGAAACTTCAATATCAAGCTCGTAAATATAAAACTAATGAGAAAATTTTCAAAGAAAAGATAGATGGCTTAAACAAATCAATTTATCAGTCAAAATTGATCTTTATGATAAAGAATGTAACATAAACAATTTGACAAATCGTAACAATGAACTATCTTTGGAAATTAATAAACTAAACAGTGAACTCTTATCTTCAAAACGGATTGTTGAAAATTTGAATTATCTTCAAATATGGTTGAAGTATAATCAAGTCTCAAATGATACAAAAAATTAGTGGTGGTAAAGCAGGAGTTGTTTACTCTAACATCGCACCACCAATTAATTATGATTATACTTCTTTGCCTTCATCAATTAACATTTGTGATGAATAGACCTATGGATTAGGTTTTCAACCAAAGTATGACTTAACACCTTCAGTCAGTGTTCCATTGACTGTTGACCCTGTCAGAAAAATTGAAATTAAAATTAATCATGACAACTCTTTTGCAGAAAGTGTGAAGATGGACGGGTTGGTTGAAGAATGGGAAAGTGATGATGAAATAGATTTTAAGAAAAAAAAATTTGTAATGAAAAATCTTCATGCAATTCATCATCATTGATTAATGAAAGTTCAGATGTTTTAAGTGTTTCAAATTGTAACATCCACCCATTTCCAAACTATAAACTCAATCCCGAACCCATTTTGAACTTTCATACGATGGAAAATTAATTATTAAAACTATTTTATTTATTTTAATGAATCAAATGCGTTACTATTGTTTTATTTAATTCTCATTTATTTAATCATTTAAACAATCTATAATAAATTTTATAATTTATAAGTAAAGTTTTATAAATTTACAAAGTTTAGATATTAACTATGAGATTTTTAATTAATTAAAATAAATAAATAAAGTATGAATTTTTTTTATATAAGACTTACAAGATTTACAAAGATTTTGAAAAATCAATTAACTTATTAATTAAATTTTGTTTTATAAAGTCTAAGGCTTAATTTGTAATTTTTAACACTTCAAGTAAAAGCTTTGTTACATAAAATATCAAAACTATCAAACTACAGGGACCAATTTGTAAACTTTTAAAACCCAACCCCCCACCCTCGTCGCCCAGTTCCGGCAGCAACTCCGGCAGCCTCCGGCGGTCACCAAACCCCCCAAAACACCTGATTAAAATGCAATTAAACCGCTCCTTAACTCTTGCGCATCATTTTCGAATCAAGCACCCAAATTAATTTGGATTAAACACAAGTTAAATAATGCGAACTCGAAACCGAAACCTTGATTTAAAGCATTAATTCATTTGATATGAAACAATCTTAATTGGGTTATATAATCGTGGTAAAACCTTCGAACCAACTCCCTTGAACCATCTGCAACTTCAATTTCACTCGTCAAACACACAAACACTGAAATCGATTACCAACTTCAATCGAACCTGCTACTTAGTCGAGCTTCATCTTCTGGGCATCTTAAACTGAAATTGGTAAAGGGCTTTCAATCTTATACACCATTAGAAGCTCCTGTTACCACGAATATGATTTTAATCATCGTTATCTTCCGGAATCGAATCTACCACAGTCGTGACCTATCATCCTTCTAACACCAATTAATCGACTTAATCCAACTAAGTTATTTAAACAAATATAGTTGGTTTCACCTATTAATCAAAAGCCCTAAGTTTAATTCCATTAATAAACATGAATTGATGTTCAATTGGAATCAAATCGAAGTTAGGATTCTTGAGAAATTGGGGATTTCTTTAAATTTAGTTTTTATAGTTTTTATTTCGGAAATAGAACAGATCATGGGCTTTGGCCCAACGGTAAATTGCAATGCTTATGTGGAGGGAACCCGGATCGAACCCGGGCAGCCCAACATTTTTTCTAAACTCATTTTCTTATAATTTTTAGATTAAGGAAAATTATTATTATATCATTTCCTTAATATAAAAGTAATTTCGCTAACTAAAGTCATTTAAGTAATTGTAATTTAATTTCTGATTATTTTAAAGGTTTATAAAAGTACATATTTTATCTAATTTTAAAGGCTTTAGATGTCATAAAAATATCATGGCTTTAATTTAATAAATTATTTAATTAATTATTTTGATCAAGTCATTATATAACTAATTATTAAATTAATTTATTTTTCCACACTTTAATACTCACTTAACTACTATAGATTAAATGTTGTAATGACATTATAAATATTATCAATTATTCTGGATTGAATATTAGAGTAATATTTATCCAAATCCACTAATGGTTCATTATTATCTTTATCATTTAATTAATTTTTACTTAATCAAGTTGCATAAGTTAATTATATTTTTCTTATCAAATTATCAACAACTCCAAATTTCAATTGAAACCCTAATTCATATTTAGTCGTTAAATTATATCTTTATTTTAATCCTAAGAAACCAAATCTTAGGTTGAATCGTGAAGAAATCGTTCGAGCAAATCTTGTTCTCTTTTTATTATTTAAAGTGCATCTTATATCATGTGAGTTCTCCATGCCCCTTTTTACTTTATTTCATGTAACACCCGGTTATTTTAAAAAGACAAAAAATGAAGAATAAAAGAACGAAAAACAATAAAGTCCAAATAGAGGGATTAAAAGTGTCTAAAAGGACAAATCTTTAAAAAGTTGGTGAATAAAGCAACATGGCCGCCCATGTTGCTACTCACACCTTTTCCATTTTGGATTATAAAGAGAGAGAGAGAGAGCAGAAAACTCTCGGTTGATGATAAAGAAAAAGAAGTGAATGAATTCAAGGTAAAATTCGTGGTTTTTAAGTGTTTATGACGGGTTTTATCCCGGTTACATGTTTATGTGCTTATGTGTTTGTGTATGTGCTCTGGTGTGTGTGTTTGGTGGTGTTTTAGGTGTTTGAACTCAGTTGCAAAAGGGTTAGAAAGGAAGAAACACCCAAGTTGCATCAGGTGAGTTTCTAGACCCCGGTTTCTACTTGTTTTAATCATCTTTGGGGCTGAAAATGTATTTAAAACGTTTTTACAATGTTATATATGTTTACCCGTATGTATTATGCATGTTGGATGTGGGTTCTTAAATGCTCATAGATTGTTCATGTTTAGAATTGCCATGATAAGCTTGGAACAGATAGGTATGAGGAACGGGTTCAAAATCATACTGGAAACATGTTGGACAGAATGCCCATGCGCCTAGATAAGGCTCATACGCCTAGAATTGCCTTAGAAGAATCTAAGTGTAATCCATGCGACTGAACAGTAGATCATACGCCTAAGAATTTCCTTAGAAAAGTCTGAGAACAACCCATGCGCCCAAAGTGGCCCATGCGCCCAAGTGATCCATACGCCTAAGTGTTCATACGCCCGAATAGTGCCCATGCGCCTGAATTGTCCATGCGCCTAAGTTTCCATGCGTCTGAAGTAATCCATGCTCCTAAGTACCCATACGCCCAAACAGGGCCCATGCGCCCAAATAGTGTCAAGCGCCTAAACCCTTAGAATTTATTACAGAATGTTTGGGAGACTGTGTCTTTAGGGTTTTGACCAAAGGTTGACTAGGGCTTATTAATGATGGGTTTCATGCATGATTATGATTGATTATGATTGTCTTATGATTGTTCCTTATTATTATTATTGCTATTATTATTATTACCTATAGAATGTGACTTTACGTGGTATGTATATTATCGTAACGTAAAGTATATTGTAATAATAAAGAGAAAGAGCAATAAAGAAAAGAAGAGGAACATTAATAAAATGTTAACAAGTCTTGCAAGCTTATAGGAGGTACACGACCATGTTGTCGTTAGCTCAACTGTGCTGCGGGTTAGCTACCTTATTATGCACACAGGGCTAGTCTTAGAGATTGGCAGGACCCTTGTAGCGTACCCTGGGTGATTGGGTCGGCCTTGTATACAGTACACAGCACCCTTTCGAGGGATACAGTTGACCCTTTCGAGGGATATAGTTGACCCTTTCGAGGGATATAGATGGCCCATCACCCGTTTTCCATCGCGCATATAGTTGGGGTATTGCTCATTGGTCCATACAGACAGTGAAAGATAAAGATAAAAGAAAACAGAGTAAACAAGGCATACAATAAAGAGAATGAACAGTATTTGTTCATATAGTTAATGCGTGCTCGCATATACAGTAAAGAGTTGTATTTTAAAAGAAAAGAGTATTTTCATATACAACATACATAAAGTATTTTATTATTATAAAACTAGAACTCACTTAGCAATGCTGACTTTTATGCATTTTCAGTTGGCAGGTAATTATTGCTGAGGTTGGCACGAGGGTGAAGCTACTCGGCAGGGAAAGACTGACATCCATTCATATTTTATGTGCTGTTGTTTTGTAATGCAGTAAAACAATTCTTTTATAATCAGTTAAATGATGATGTATTGCTCAACAACAGTATTTTAAAGGAAATGAATGGTTTTTGATAAATTATTTCCGCTGCTTAAGTTTGTATAATTATAATGATTAATGTTTTAACTGCTGTGATCGACTAACTATGAGGTTTCCGGGAACGGGGCCTTACAAGTTGGTATTAGAGCCAAAGTTTAAGAGAATTGGGTTAAACAAAATTTTTAAAACCTAAACTGAAAATGAGACAAATGGAGAGATGTCAGCTTGAGTAGCTACATGCCATCAGGTATGCCTTTTCTTAATGTTAACCGGTATTATGTGCGCATGCTATTTTATTTATGTGCTCTTAGTAGATTTAGATACTGATTAAGTCAGAATAGAAAATGCTTGGGGTATGAAGAGTAAAGTAAGTGGCTAATCACAACTGGCCACTGTAATTAGGGACTTACTATACTTAACATAAACTGAGCTATTACCTTGAATGATCGCGTTAGTGTTTGAATCTTATAGTGTGCTTTAGAGGATGGCTGGCGGTAGATCTTCAAAGGCCTCTCGTGGTAGAGGTCACGGTGCTGCTCCGTGACCTAAGAGAGGGAGACCCTGAGTCGAGAAGGTGGTTCATGAGGGACCAGAGACCCCTCATCCGGAGGGTGGCGACGAGAGCGCCAATCTGAGAGCTTCAGTAAAGGAGGCTGTGGTGGAAGAGGTTCATCAGGTTATGCAGACGATTCTACCGTCTGTGATGACCGAAGTGATCAAGGCATTAAAGGAAGGGGAAAGAAACAGGTCCTCGGGAGGACGGGAGCAACCAGAGCCGGAAACGGTTCTCTCTGATGACGAGGAGGAGGAAGAAGAAGAGCCTGCGCCGGAGGCGACCCGAGGCTGTAACTATGGGGCGTTTATGAGATGCAAGCCCCCTACTTTTGACGGAAACGGCACTGCGGCTGCTGCTCACCAGTGGGTGAGGGAAATGGAGGCCGTTCTCGATATCAGTGAGTGCTGTGAAGATCAGAAGGTGAAATTCGCTACCCACTCTTTTGTGGACTCGGCTTTGTGTTGGTGGGACAACATTGTCCAAGCCGAGGGTAGCAGGGCCATTGGGAGAATGAGATGGCCTGAACTGAAGAAGTTAGTGATCGAGGAATTCTGTCCCCACAGAGAGATGGATAAGGTGGAAAGAGAGTTCCTGCAGCTGGAGGCGGGAACGATGACACACCAGCAGTACACCACGAAATTTAATGAAATGGTGCGACTGGTGCCCGATCAAGTGACACCACTGTCACGAAAGATTAAGAGACACATCCAGGGGCTGCCGGCGGATATCCGTAGGCATATGATCGCCGCCCGGCCGAGCACTTTTAGATCGGCGGTTGATTTGGCTGGTAGATTATATGATGAGCGCGAGGTGGTGGTGGCTGAGGTGAACAAGAAGGGTGAAGGTGACCGTAACTGGAATGGGAAACGGTTTGGACGTGGTGGAGCCGCTCCAAACAATAAGGTGGCGAAGGTGGGTGACCGACGTATGGTCACAACTGGTGCAGGACAGAAGAAGTGCGGCAAATATGGAAGGGAGCATACTGGTGAGTGCAGGATGGGGATGAACGTATGCTTCAGGTGTGGCCAGCCTAGCCACATCGCTAGAGACTGCAAGAAGCCGAGGGCAGAGAGCTCGGGAGTGGGGAATAAGAAGCCAGAGGAAGGAGGGCAGAGGGCAAGTGCTAGAGCTTACACTATGACTCGGGAGGAAGCCAGAGCTGATCCTGATGTTGTGTCAGGTATGTTTCTAGTAAACCAAATTTATGCCTCTGTATTGTTTGATTCCGATGCTAGCAGGAGTTTTGTTTCCACTACTTTCTATGCTAAGTTGCCTGTTAGTAGTAGAGAGATTAGTGAACCATTCGATGTAGAAAATGCTATTGGTAAGTCCACTAGAATTACTGATGTGATAGAGGACTATGCCATAGAATTAGAAGGTCATAGGTTCGCTGCTAGGTTGCACGTGATACCCCTAGGTGGATTTGATGTAGTACTAGGGATGGACTGGTTAGAAACCTATGAAGCAAACATCGTATGTCGAAAGAAGATGATTCGATTGGTTGCATCCAATGGGAGTTTAGTTACGATTCATGGAGGTCGCGTTACTACGATCCCGAAGATGATTTCGATGGCGGTGGCGGGGAAGTGCATAAGACGTTGGTGTAGCGCCTACTTGGCCACATAAAAGATGTGGATGCGTCGGTACCGCAATTATCCGAAGTGCCAGTGGTGTGTGACTTTCCGGACGTATTCCCGGAAGACTTACCCGGCGTGCCATCGGATCGCGAGATTGAGTTCCAAATTGATTTGATACCTGGTGCTCAACCCATCGCCAAAGCACCATATCGGTTAGCTCCGACTGAGATGAAGGAACTCATGAGCCAATTACAGGAGTTGATGGATAAGGGATTCATTAGACCGAGTATCTCTCTTTGGGGTGCTCCGGTCTTATTTGTGAAGAAGAAAGACGGTAGCATGAGGATGTGTATAGACTATCGTGAGTTGAATAAGCTAACAGTGAAGAATCGGTATCCCTTACCGAGAATTGATGATCTGTTTGATCAGCTCCAGGGTGCCAGTTGGTTCTCGAGAATAGATCTACGATCTGGCTACCATCAATTGAAGGTGAAGGAACAAGACATTCCTAAGACAGCTTTCCGTACACGTTATGGACACTACGAGTTCCTCGTTATGTCTTTTGGTCTAACAAACGCGCCAGCTGCCTTTATGGATTTGACGAATCGAGTGTGCCGACCGATGTTGGATAGATCGGTGATTGTGTTCATTGATGATATCCTGATCTACTCGAAGAGCGAAGAAGAGCATGCCGGTCACATTCGGGAGGTGTTGGAGACATTAAGGAGGGAGAAGTTATATGCCAAGTTCTCCAAGTGCGCGTTCTGGTTGCGCGAAGTTCAATTTTTGGGTCATGTGGTGAATCCCGACGGGATTATGGTGGACCCGGTAAAAGTGGAGGCGGTTATGCAATGGAAGTCTCCAAAGACGCCATCTGAGATTCGTAGTTTCTTGGGTTTGGCGGGCTACTATAGAAGATTCATCCAAGACTTTTCCAAGATCGCTTCTCCGTTAACCAAGTTGACCCGTAAGGATGTGAAGTTCGTGTGGGGTCAAGAGCAAGAAAGGGCTTTTGAGGAGTTGAAGACAAGACTGACCCAAGCCCCTGTCTTGTCATTACCCGAAGGAAGCGAGGATTTGGTGGTCTATTCAGATGCTTCCTACTCGGCGTTGGGTTGCGTGTTGATGCAGCGAGGTAAGGTGATAGCCTACGCATCCCGACAACTGAAGGTGCATGAGGTTAATTATCCTACTCATGACCTGGAGTTAGCAGCAGTGGTCTTCGCACTAAAGATTTGGAGGCACAATCTGTACGGGACGAAGTGCACCATCTTCACTGACCACACGAGCTTGAAGTACTTCTTCGAGCAGAAGGATCTGAACATGAGTCAGAGACGATGGTTGGAGCTTATAAAGGATTATGATTGCGAAATCCATTACCATCCGGGCAAAGCAAACGTGGTGGCTGATGCCCTTAGCCGAAAAGAGAGGCCCGAGCCGATTCGGGTGAAAGCATATCAACTGATCATGACCTCTGATCTAATGAAGCAAGTCAAGGAGTTTCAAGATGAGGCACTGAAAGAAGATTATCTTAACTCTGAAAGGATGAGAGGTCTGGTTGGGGAACCTGGGTGAAAACACACTTGGTGTTAAAACTCGATTTGGACGAGTGTGGATTCCTCGTTTTGGGGATCTACGGGCGAAGATTATGGATGAAGCTCACAAGACTCGATACTCCATTCATCCTGGTGCCACAAAGATGTATCAAGATATGAAGAAAGATTATTGGTGGCTGGGCATGAAGCGTGATGTGGTGGAGTATGTGAGTAAGTGCCTTACTTGTTTACAAGTGAAGGCTGAGCACCAAAAGCCGTATGGGAAGATTCAACCTTTGGATATACCGGAATGGAAGTGGGAGCACATTACCATGGATTTCATTACGAAGCTGCCGCGTACGCCGAAAGGGTACGATGCCATATGGGTGATTGTAGACCGTTTGACGAAGAGTGCTCACTTCCTACCGATCCGCGAAACATATTCATCAGAGAGGTTGGCTGACCTGTTCATCAATGAAATTGTAACTCGTCATGGTGTGCCGGTGTCTATTGTATCTGATCGTGACACCTGGTTTACATCCAAATTCTGGAAGAAATTTCACGATGCCATGGGGACGAGGTTACATATTAGCACGGCTTATTATCCCCAAACTGATGGTCAGTCAGAAAGGACCATTTAGACATTGGAAGACATGCTTCGGGCATGTGTGATTGATTTTGGGGGAAGTTGGGATGACCACATACCATTAGCCGAATTCTCGTCCAACAACAGCTATCATGCCAGCATTGGTATGCCACCATACGAGATGCTATACGGTAGGAGATGCAGAACACCCGTTTGTTGGGGTGATATTGGTCAGAAGAAATTGGGGAGAGTCGAGGTAATCGAGGCTACGACTGAGAAGCTTGAGAATATTAAAGCCTTCATGAAGGCCGCCAAAGATAGACAGAAGTCGTATGCTGATAAACGACGCAGACCGATTGAGTTCCAGGTGGGTGACCGGGTTATGTTGAAGGTCTCACCTTGGAAGGGAATCATCCGATTCAGGAAACAAGGTAAGCTAAGCCCGAGATATATAGGCCCTTTCCGAATCATTGCTCGAGTTGGGGAGGTGGCCTATAGATATGAGTTACCAGAAGAGTTAAGTGGAATTCACCCCACATTCCATGTATCTCATCTGAGAAAGTACTTAGCTGATGAAGACATGATTGTTCCACTAGAAGATATCGAGGTAGACGAAAGGCTCAATTATGTGAAGCAACCAGTGGCAATCATCGATAGAAAAGAGAAGAGGCTGAGGAATAAAGTGGTTCCTCTTGTGCGTGTACAGTGGAAGCACAGGAAGGGATCCGAATCTACATGGGAGACTAAGGAGGAGATGAGGCAGCATTATCCTCGTCTGTTTGAGGAATAACAGGTTTCAGGGACGAAACCTATATAAGGGGGGTAGACTTGTAACACCCAGTTATTTTAAAAAGACAAGAAATGAAGAATAAAAGAAAGAAAAACAATAAAGCCTATGTTGGTGAATCTTTAAAAAGTTGGTGAATAAAGCAACATGGCCGCCCATGTTGCTACTCACACCTTTTCCATTTCGGATTATAGAGAGAGAGAGAGAGAGCAGAAAACTCTCGATTGAAGATAAAGAAGAAGAAGTGAACGAATTCAAGGTAAGAATTTGTGGTTTTTAAGTGTTTATGACGAGTTTTATCCCGGTTACATGTTTATGTGCTTATGTGTTTGTGTATGTGCTCGGGTGTGTGTGTTTGGTGGTGTTTTAGGTGTTTGAACTCAGTTGCAAAAGGGTTAGAAAGGAAGAAACACCCAAGTTGCATCAGTTGAGTTACTAGACCCCGGTTTCTACTTGTTTTAATCATCTTTGGGGCTGAAAATGTATTTAAAACGTTTTTACAATGTTATATATGATTACCCGTATGTATTATGCATGTTGGATGTGGGTTCTTAAATGCTCATAGATTGTTCATGTTTAGACTTGCCATGATAAGCTTAGAACAGATAAGTATGAGGAACGGGTTCAAAATCATACTAGAAACATGTTGGACAGAATGCTCATGCGCCTAGATAAGGCTCATACGCCTAGAATTGCCTTAGAAGAATCTAAGTGTAATCCATGCAACTGAACAGTAGCTCATACGCCTGAGAATTTCCTTAGAAAAGTCAGAGAACAACACATGCGCCCAAAGTGGCCCATGCGCCCAAGTGGCTCATGCGCCCAAGTGATCCATACGCCTAAGTGTTCATACGCCCAAATAGTGCCCATGCGCCTGAATTGTCCATGCGCCTAAGTTTCCATGAGTCTGAAGTAATCCATGCGCCTAAGTACCCATACGCCCAAACAAGGCCCATGCGCCCAAATAGTGTCAAGCACCTAAACCCTTAGAATTTATTACAGAATGTTTGGGAGTCTGTGTCTTTAGGGTTTTGACCGAGGGTTGACTAGGGCTTATTAATGATGGGTTTCATGCATGATTATGATTGATTATGATTGTCTTATGATTGTTCCTTATTATTATTATTGCTATTATTATTATTACCTATAGAATGTGACTTTACGTGGTATGTATATTATCGTAACGTAAAGTATATTGTAATAATAAAAAAAAGAGCAATAAAGAAAAGAAGAGGAACATTAATAAAATGTTAACAAGTCTTGCAAGCTTATAGGAGTTACACGGCCGTGTTGTCGTTAGCTCAACTGTGCTGCGGGTTAGCTACCCTATTATGCACACAGGGCCAGTCTTGGAGATTGGCAGGACCCTTGTAGCGTACCCTGGGTGATTAATCGGCCTTGTATACAGTACACAACACCCTTTCGAGGGATACAGTTGACCCTTTCAAGGGATATAGTTGACCTTTTCGAGGGATATAGATGGCCCATCACCCGTTTTCCATCACGCATATAGTTGGGGTATTGCTTATTGGCCTATACAAACAGTGAAAGATAAAGATAAAAGAAAACAGAGTAAACAAGGCATACAGTAAAGAGAACGAACAGTATTTGTTCATATAGTTAATGCGTGCTCGCATATACAGTAAAGAGTTGTATTTTAAAAGAAAAGAGTATTTTCATATACAACATACAGAAAGTATTTTTATTATTATAAAACTAGAACTCACTCAGCAACGTTGACTTTTATGAATTTTTAGTTGGCAGGTAATTATTGCTGAGGATGGCACGAGGGTGAAGCTACTCGGCAGGGAAAGACTGACATCCATTAGTATTTTATGTGTTGTTGTTTTGTAATGCATTAAAACAATTCTTTTGTAATTAGTTAAACGATGATGTATTGCTCAACAACAGTGTTTTAAAGGAAATGAATGGTTTTTGATAAATTATTTCTGCTGCTTAAGTTTGTATAATTATAATGATTAATGTTTTAACTGCTGTGATCGACCAACTGTGAGGTTTTTGAGAACGGGGCCTTACATTTCACGCCTTTTGGGGTGAAACATATTAAGCTAATTTACACTTGTAAAACATCTTGAAACTTGTAATGCACGAGCAATTCATTTATAAACTTTATCATGGTTATTTGAGATACTTGTGAGCCTTATATGATAGTCATCTTGTAAAAAAAATCATTAACTATTGCTAGCCTAGCGACGTCATAGATCTATAGGCTTGACAAGCCTATTTGGTGCTAAAGACGAGGTTATTGCTGGCTCCTGATGACCTATTCTTGTTCATTATGGGAACCAAGTACACTTAGCTAATCGTTATAACATGTAATGGTCATCTTTGTCAAGGTTTAATTGTATCATAATGCTATCTATATTCTTGCAATACCTATGACATGAGTTGCCTCTTAAAAGTTGCTATTATACGTATGTACAAGTTTATGGGAACTCACCAACATTATATGTTGACCTTATTTTTAACATGTTTCAGGATTGCTATTTTGAGGACTTTTTCATGCACATATAGGACTTGGACTTAGTTTAATTAGAGATTTTATGTTGATGTTTGAAACTTTATTGTATTGTAATGATTTATTTATTTAGTATGATTCAATGATAAATGACATTTCATATTATTTCAACTTATTTAATTCCATGAGATATGAGCAAACGTTTTACATTCGTCCGCCCCGATGACTCCACCGTCAGTCGGGGTGTGATTGATTGGTATCTGAGCCATGGTTATATGGAATTAGGTTATTAGAAATGGAATGACCAGACAATAACTAAGAACCCTTGCACATGAGTCCTCTCATGTATTTTACATGCTTAGATAAGATTTCTATTATATGCTTATCCATGCTTATGTGATTATATGCCTTCTATGATTATTCTTATACTTTGATTCTTATCAATGCACACACGAATTTTAAATCATATTCTAAGGCATTGTGTGCCAAAATCAAATGGTTTCAAAATGAGCTTTGAATCGTTATTCGTGGTTTTCAAGTCATGTCAAAGTCTATGTCATACTACTTGAAACATGTAATGCTGGAAGAGCGTGATGCTTGTATCTTGATGTGTTCTGTCTAGCCAAGGTATTCATATAAATCCAAATCAACCGATGGATCCGTTTACCTTACCAGGGAACCCTTGAGGTGAGTGTCCGCTTATAGGTACGCATGTCTTCTTTAAGGTTGTGGTTGACCTAATACTTTGATAAGTCAACGTATTTGCCCTGGTTTGTGAACCAAACTTTACACTTGAAACATCTTGTTGTTATCGTATTATCGTTGATTTTGTCTTCTTGGATTTTTTTTTAAAACTTATTACCCGATTCTCATAACAACTCTTAATAACCTTTCAGAATGTCTTCCACTCAAAACCGCACTTATTCTAAAAACTCATTACAATGATACTCTTATTCTGAACTGAACCTTTAATCTTAACAAACACGATTCTCGTATCAACCTTACACTGATGCAACTTTGAAATATCAATGACATAGTAAACAAGAATTAGTCATCTAAGAACCATGTCGAAGTTATCTGCTTTGAGAAGCTCCTCTGGATTTGTATTTCATCCAAAAGTGTCTTAAATTTATTTCTCATGTTCGTCAAGCCGACTCTCGTATTGATCTAATGCTTGGTGCTTCACTCGTGATAAAACCTTCCTAATCGTCTTGCAACGTTTGAAATGCAAAAGCTTATCAGCTAAAATTGTAATCAAATTGATGATTTTATCCACTTTGTCAAGAAACCCATGAAATCACAAATCATGAAATCGAACAAACTCAAGCATAGTTAAACATCGAGCGTCAAAACTCATTGAGTTTAAACATACCCAAAAGTTCACTTGCAAACATGAAATAAAATCCAAGTCTCCTTATATCCTTGAAATCAGTCTTCTCGTGATTAAATTTCGGGATGAAATTTGTTAAAGTAGGGGAGAATGTAACATCCGCCCATTTCCAAATTATAAACCCAATCCCGAACCCATTTAGAACTTTCATACGATGGAAAATTCATTATTAAAACTATTTTATTTATTTTAATGAATCAAATGCATTTAATGTGTAATTTAACCAATCTTGACTATTGTTTTATCTAATTCTCATTTATTTAAACATTTTACAATCTATAATAAATTTTATAATTAAATAAGTAAAGTTTTATAAATTTATAAAGTTTAGATATTAACTATGAGATTTTTAATTAATTAAAATAAATAAATAAAGTATGACTTTTTTTATATAAGACTTACAAAATTTACAAAGATTTTATTAAAATAAATTAACTTATTAATTAAATTTTGTTTTATAAAGTTTAGGGCTTAATTTGTAATTTTTAACACTTGAAATAAAAGCTTTATTACATAAAATATCAAAACAATCAAACTACAGGGTCCAATTTATAAACTTTTAAAACCCAACCCCCCCACCATCGTCGCCCAGTTCCAGCAGCAACTCCAACAACCTCCGGCGATCACCAAACCCCCCCCCAAAACGCCCGATTAAAATGCAATTAAACCACTCCTTAACTCTTGCGCATCAGTTTCGAATCAAGAACCCAAATTAATTTGGTTTAAACACTCGTTAAACAACGCTAACTCGAAAACGAAACCTTGATTTAAAGCTTTAACTTGTTTGATATGAAACAGTCTTAATTGGGTTATAAAATCGTGGTAAAACCTTCGTACCAACTCCCTTAAACCATCTCAAACTTCAATTTCACTCGTCAAACACACAAACACTAAAATCGATTACCAACTTCAATCGAACTTGCTATTTAGTCAAGCTTTATCTTCTGGGCATCTTAAACCGAAATTGACAGAGGGCTTTCGATCTTAAACACCATTAGAAGCTCCTGTTACCACGAATTTGATTTTAGTCATCGTTATCTTCCTAAATCGAATCTACCACTGTCGCGACCTATCATCCTTCTAATACCATCTAATCGACTTAATCCAAGTAAGTTATTTACACGAATATAATCGGTTTCACCTATTAATCAAAAGCCCTAAGTTTAATTCCATTAATAAACATGAATTGATGTTTAATTGAAATCAACTTGAAGTTAGGGTTCTTGAGAAATTGAGGATTTCTTTAAATTAGTATTTATAGTTTTTATTTCGGAAATAGAACAGATCATGGGCTTTGGCCCAACGGTAAATTGCAATGCTTATGTGGAGGGAACCCGGGTTTGAACCCGGGCAACCCAACAATTTTTTAAAACTTATTTTCTTATAGTTTTTAGATTAAAGAAAATTATTATTATATCATTTTCTTAATATAAAAGTAATTTTGCTAACTAAAGTCATTTAAGTAATTGTAAATTAATTTTTGAATATTTTAAAGGTTTATAAAAATACATATTTTATCTAGTTTTAAAAGCTTTAGATGTCATAAAAATATCATAAATTTTATTTTATAAATTATTTAGTTAATTATTTTGATCAAGTCATTATATAATTAATTATTAAATTAATTCATTTTTCCACGCTTTAATTCTCACTTAATTATTTTAGTCATCGTTATTGTTGGACCAAAAGAACCAATGAGCCAGATCAGAAAAACCTTTGAGTCCCACAGACGTCACAACAACCGCTGAAGTCCACAACAACTGAAGACAACAACTGATTACAAAGTCTGAAGACAAGTGCTGAAGACAAAGTCAGAAGACACAAGTGCTGAAGACAAAGTCTGATGACACAAGTGCTGAAGACAAAGTCTGAAGACACAAGTGCTGAAGACAAAGTCTGAAGACACAAGTGCTGAAGACAAAGTCTGAAGACAAGTGCTGAAGACAAAGTCTGAACACAAGTACTGAAGACCAAGTATCAGACGTTGTCATAACAGCTGAAGAGGACTTCTTCAGTAGTTGTGACGGTTTACTTTCAGTAGTTTTATTTTCAGTAGTTTTGTAAAACGACTGAAGAGCTTGTTCTTCAGTCGTTGTAGTTTCAGTAGTTTCTTATCAGTAGTTTTATATTTTGTACTTAGCACTCTGATATGTTCTCAGTAGTTGTGAACATTTCAGTAGTTTGTTAAGTTAGTTATTTTTGTAATAGATCTGCCAGTTGTCACTATCCCGTGATAACAGCAGTGATTGCACTCTATATAAGGAGTGTCAACCTTATTGTAATATGTGAATGATTGAACAGAAATATTTGGTATAATTGAAACATTCCTTATCACAGAAATATATTCTCTCGTATTTGTTTACAAATATCAAATTCTTGCTACAATTTGTCTAATTCTTGATCTTATTCCGCTGCATTACACTCTAATCCATCGAACTTGTGATCACTGATCCTGACAAATGGTATCAGAGCAGGTTAATCATTGATCGATCTAATAATTGATCATTGAAACTGCTATTCAAGATCCAAGTTTGATTGAATTAGCATTTTTGCAAGAAACGGTTATAGAGATTGAATTTTCTGTGCTGTTGGTCATTCATCCTGAGATTTATTCTTGGTTTTTCATTGAGTCTGTTGTGGTCTGTGTAAAATCTTTTAAAAGCTTGAATTAAATTGTTTTTGGACCTAAAATGACTACTCCTTCCAATGATCCTCACAATACTGGTTCCTCAACCAAGCCTCCAATGCTGGTTAGGAATGAGTATAACATATGGCAACGACGTATGCTCCATCACCTGTCTGTTAACAGCTCAGGTTGTTGGACATCAATGGTACATGGTCCACACAAGCCTATGGTGAATAACCCGGAAACCAATCAAATGGTTCCGAAGAGGAAGGATCAATACTCAGATGAGGATAAGAAATTGTTTGAGATTGATGCAAAAGCCCATGGAATTCTGGCCATGGCACTACCCAATGAAATCTATTCTGGGCTAATGCATTATGAATCTGCCCATGAACTCTAGAATGCCTTAAAAGAACAATTTGGAGGAACAGATGAGGTCTTGGCAAATAATAGAGAGATCCTTGCCCAACAATATGAGACATTCTCTCATAGGAAGGGTGAGACACTGACTCAACAGTTTGAGCGGTTCTCTTGTTTGATCTCTGAATTAAAAATGGTCAAACATGAGTACACCAATATCCAGATGAATAACAGATTTCTCAGATCACTGCCTGAGAGATGGGACACATATACTATTGTCCTACGCTCCAGTGCAAATTTGGACAAACTATCACTCACCCAACTCCATGGGAAATTGCTCACATTTGAGAGAGAGATAGAACAAAAACGAAAACTGTCTTCATCTGGTAAGCTCACTGAAGACTTTGTACCAGGCAACATTGCCGTGGTTAGTCATGAGTCAGAATATGCTTCATCTGAATGCCAGTATGATGAGCATATTGATTTCTCTTCAAACATTTCTGATTCTGCATTTGTGAGTATTGATAGTCAGTTTACTGGGTGTAATAATGACAATCTATGCTTCATCATTGATGATATCAAGGGGATTGCTGATGATGACTTAGAAGAGATGGATATTTTGAGCCAAATGGCCTTGATAAATATCAGATCTCAGAAGTTCTATAAAAGAACTAGAAGAAAGTTCCCAGGACTCTCTGGCAAAACCAAAGTTGGTTTTGACAAGAGTAAGTTGAGGTGTCACAAATGCCAAAGGCTTGGACACTTTGCTAGAGAATGTAGATTATCTGAATCTAATTCCTCTGCACCTTTTGTGACGTTCCCTGGCAATAGTCAACAAAACAAAGGGCAACATCCTGTCAATTCTAGTCATCATTCTCAACCACAATCTCCTGCATATTTTGTTCCTCAGGGTCAAATGCCATACCCTTACCCTTGTTATTACATGCCACAAACCAGTCAAGTTCAAGCTCCTATGGTATCACAACCTCATGCACTACCAGAACCTCAACCATCTCATCAACCTCCTCAACCTCAACAACATAGCTTCTTCACCCCTGAAGTTGTTGACTGGAGCAGTTTGCCAGATGACATGTCTGGTCATGAACAACTGTTCACAGGTGCTGATCAACATGGTGGTGACAGTCCTTTTGGGAATCTAGCACTTATGGCTCTGGAGTCTACTGAGGGTTCCTGCTCAAATACATCATCCTCACAGGTAACTCAGGTATCTTCAGAGGCTAAAGCCAAGTTATGTTCTGAATCATGCATAGCTGCCTTTGTTTCTATTAGAGAGGCAAATGTAGCATTAATAAATCAAAAACTTGAGTTTGAGAAAACCATTTCCAAAAGAAAAGCTGAGTATGAGTCTGCTCTTAATAATAAAAGTGATGAGATTTATAAGCTTAAATGCCAATTAAATGATGAAAAGGCCAAGCTAGGGTTATTCTGGAAGACCAGAGAAGTCTCAAAGAAACCCTTGCAGTCACCCAAGTAGAGTGTGATCGATGGGTACAATCATGCAAAGGTTTTGAAATGCTTCTTAGTAAGCAATCAGCTTCCAATGTGAAGTTTGGCATTGGTTATAATCACACTGCTCCTCCTACAGATTTTGCTTCAAGAGCAGAAGTGAAATCTGATGGAGAAAGCAATAACCAATCCACCTCATCATGTGATTCACTTTTTGATAGAGCATCATCAAAAGTTGAAGTCAGCACTAAGCCCTCTCAGAACCAATCAGCTGATGTTGATGGTTCCATTGCTGACACTCACATGATCAAAGAGTTGATCAACTCAGGAGTTATTTCTGGAAGTCCTGAAAGGACTGGAGAGCAAGATTTAACACCTGAAGTTCAAACTCCAACTACTGTCAGCACTGAAAAGAAGAAAACTGTCAGTAGAAAGAGTTTGAAGACTACTAAAGAGGAAGTCAAGAAAGCAAATAATGCTTCCAAAGTACTGAAGAGCAAGTCTTTAGTAGTTTCATTCTCTTTAGTTGATGATCAACATAAGATGAAGGAGAAACCATGTGAAGTATGTGGTTTGTTTAATCATCTTACAGATGATTGTTGGTACAAAAGAGGATCCAAACTCAAACATAAAGAGGAAATTAAAGAGAAAATGGTTAAAATGAAAAATGAGTTTGAAGCCACATTTGTACCAGCAACATCAAATCCTGTAACCCTTAAGTCCAAAAAGAAATCCAAAAAGGAAGGGGTTAAACAGGTAACAGCTGAGATTGCTCAAAAGAAGAAGGTGCAACATAGGAACTTATCAAACTCCAATGCCAATGTGTCTGAAGAGCTGAAAGCTTTATCACAAAATCAGACACAGCTGGTTATGATGGTTCAACATCTATTGGGAAGAGTTAACCAATTAGATGTTCCTATGTTGAAACCACAGAAAAGGAGGTCCAAGCCAAAGGATTCCTCTTCTTCACCATCTTCTTCCTCTCAGGATGTTGTTTCCAACAAACCTGTTAGACTACCATCTGTTGATGTGAACAGGCCCAAAACCAAAAAGGTTTGGGTCTCAAAATCTAACTAATTTGCTTTGTTTTGCAGGGTTCTTCAACATGCCACAGAGGCATCTGGTATGTAGACAGTGGAGGATCCATGCATATGACAGGAAACAGATCACTTCTTAATGACTACTCTCAAGGAAGGAAGGGGTTTGTGTCATTTGGCAATGATGCAAAGGGTTACATCATCGGCAAAGGCTTTGTTTCCAATGGGGAAATAAAGTTTGATGATGTTAACCATGTGGAAAATCTCAAGTACAACCTCTTGAGTGTCAGTCAAATGTGTGACAAAGGCCATGTTGCTCTTTTCACCAGTCAGAACTGCCGGATTCTGTCATCCAAAGTTCTAAGTTTGATTGATAAGGTGTTGGATGAATACACTCTCCTAAAGGCCAACAGGACAGGAAGAGTGTATGCCTTAGATCTTTCCAAGAAAATAGATCTCAAAGGCCATCCTTGCCTATTTTCCAAGGCTTCCCCTCAAGAATCTACTCTATGGCATAGAAGGCTGGGTCATGTTAATCTCAAAAACATAAATCAGCTGATAAACCATGGTTTAGTAAGGGGACTGCCTATGAAGGAGTTCAAATGTGAAGATAACTGCACTGCTTGTTTAAAAGGAAAACAGCACAAAGCTTCATTTCCCTCCATAGAAGAACCTAAGTCCACTGCCTGCTTACAGCTTCTTCACATGGATCTCTTTGGTCCTGTGAGAGTGATGAGTATGGCTAAGAAGAAATACTGTCTGGTAATTGTGGATGATTACTCCAGATTTGTATGGACTTTCTTCTTGCATTCAAAGGATGAGGCAGCTCAGAAGATTATCAACTTTGTGTTGTATGTTGAGAAGCAGTATTCCCTCTCAGTCAAGTGTATTAGAAGTGATAATGGAACAGAATTTAGAAACAATACACTTGATGAGTTCTACCTCTCAAAGGGAATCAAGAGGCATTTTAGCATTCCAAGAACTCCTGAACAAAATGGAGTAGTGGAGAGAAAGAACAGGACCCTTATTGAAGCTGCAAGGTCCATGTTGGCTGATTCTGGACTGCCAATGACTTTTTGGGCTGAAGCTGTCAATACAGCTTGCTATGTACAAAATAGAGCTCTAGTAAATCAGAGGTTGATGAAGACTCCATATGAAGTTCTTCATCATTTGGCCCCTCTAATTTCATTCTTCAGAGCTTTTGGATGTCCTTGTTTCATTCTCAACACACGGGATCAACTCCAAAAATTTGATTCTAAGGTGGATGCAGGGTACTTTGTTGGTTATTCATCAACTTGCAAAGCATACAGAGTCTTCAACTGTAGAACAAAGATGGTTGAAGAGACTCTACATGTTAAGTTTAATGAATCTCCAAAGGACAAGATTCCACAAAGCCCTGTGGAGATATTTGATTTGGACATACTGCAATATGTTCCTTATCAAACTCCTGCTGTTGCTCCTGTCAACAGTTCACCACCTGGTGGTACTGCTGGTGCTGATGATGATGATGATAGTAGTACTCACCTCTTCAAGTTTAGTGATCAACTGCCTGATTCAGCTAGACCTGATGTTCCTGTAGCTCCAGCAGCACAATCCACAACAAATGCTGATGAGATTTCTACAACTTCAACTTCCTTTGAATTACCATCTACTGATTGGTTTCAAGGAAATGCTTCACCATCACCATCTGTTGCTGCTGAGCCTGCTACAAACACTTGCACTGATCTCATTGTGTACCAAGATCTGAAGAATCACCCTATGTCTCAAATCATTGGTGATATCACTGCTGGCGTATCAACAAGAAGTCAATTGTCAAATTTCTGCTTCTATGCTCTCTTCATCAGCCAGCAAGAGCCAAAGAATTATCACATTGCTTTAAAGGACAATGGATGGGTTGATGCCATGCAGCTTGAGCTTCTTCAGTTCAAGAAACAGCAAGTGTGGGAACTGGTTCCTCTACCTCCAGGTAAGTGTGCAATAGGCACTAAATGGGTGTTTAGGAACAAAACTGATGAAAATGGGCTTATTGTTAAGAACAAGGCCAGACTGGTTGTTCAGGGGTTTGCACAAGAAGAAGGTATTGATTATGATGAAACCTTTGCCCCTGTAGCCAGACTGGAAGCAATTCGATTGTTTTTAGCTTATGCTGCTTATCAAAATCTTAAAGTTTTTCAAATGGATGTCAAAAGTGCATTTTTGTATGGGAAAATTAAAGAAGAGGTTTATGTATGTCAACCACCAGGTTTTGAGGACAATAAACATCCTAATTGGGTGTATAAGCTTGATAAGGCTCTTTATGGGTTGAAACAAGCTCCTAGAGCCTGGTATGAGACATTATCAAACTTTCTTCTGGAAAATAATTTCACTAGAGGCTCCATAGATAAAACCTTATTCATTAAGAAAGCTGGGCAGCATAATCTACTTGTTCAAATTTATGTAGATGATATTATTTTTGCATCCTCTGATCCACAGTTGTGTGATGCCTTTACAAAGTTGATGCAACAAAAGTTTGAAATGAGTGCCATGGGAGAATTACAATTCTTTCTGGGTTTGCAAATCAAACAAAAGGCTGATGGAATTTTCATTCATCAGTCCAAATACACAAAAGATCTTTTGGAAAAGTTTGATTTACAAACTGTAAGCCCTGTTCTACTCCCATGTGCAACACCACACAACTGGATACAGATCAGAAAGGTAAAGTGGTTGATGAAACACTTTACAGATGTATGATTGGGTCCTTGATGTACTTAACAGCTTCTAGACCAGATATTATGTTTGCTACATGTGTTTGTGCTAGATTTCAGGCTGCACCTAAGGAGTCTCATTTGATTGCAGTCAAGAGGATCTTTAGATATCTGCAAGGCACTCCATCTCTAGGTTATGGTATTCTACTAGACATTCTGGTAAATTAGTTGCTTTTCTGACAGTGACTATGCAGGGTGTAAGTTGACCAGGAAATCAACTTCTGGTGGATGTCAATTCCTAGGCAACTGTTTGATTTCTTGGCAGAGTAAGAAACAAACCTCAGTTGCTACATCAACTGCTGAAGCCGAGTACATTGCTGCTGCAAGCTGTACATCTCAGGTACTATGGCTTCAAAACCAATTATTGGATTATGGCATAACAGAGACTAAGACCCCATTGTTAATGGACAGCTCTTCAGCTCTTTGTATTGTCAAGAATCCTGTCCAGCACTCTAGGACTAAACATATTGAAATCAGACACCATTTTATTAGAGATTGTTTTGAAAAAGGTCTGATTGATCCAAAATTTGTTCCTAGTGCTGATGAGCTTGCAGACATTTTTACTAAGCCTTTGGATAGTTCAACTTTCCACAACCTGGTGTTAAGGCTTGGTATGCTGCAGCTAGAATAAGTGACAACTACTGATGATCTCAGTAATAAGTACTGATGATCATTGGTAACCATGTCACATATAAGTACTGATGAGTTCCTTTACCCTCAGTAGTTTTTATAACTACTGAAGGCTACATGCCTCACAAGTACTGAAGTACTTTATTTGTTAAAACAGCTGATGTAGTTACAACAGCTGATGTAGCTACAACTACTGATGTCAGAAATGCAGATAAGTACTGATGACCAATGAAACCTCTGAAACTCAGATTTAAGTCTGATGAGTAAGTGTGGAGGTCAGACTGAAACAGCTGAAAAGCTATGAATTGACGAAAACAGCTGATGAGTAATTTCTCTTCAGTTGTTTCTACAACTGCTGTTTCTAAACAACTGAAGCCAAACCTATGTCTTCAGTAGTTTACAACTACTGAAGACTAACACCAAGTCTTCAGCTGTTTACAACAACTGATGACAAAACCACTGTCTTCAGTAGTTTCACAACTACTGATGACAAAACCATGTCCTCAGTTGTTTCACCACCTGAAGTCAAAACTGTCTTCAGTAGTTTTATAACTACTGATGACTAAATCAGAGACTTCAGCTGTTTCAACGTCTGCCGGTTAAAACCAAGTCTTCAGTTGTTTTATAACAACTGCTGATCACACCAATACGGTCAGTCATTTCAAACCTCTGAAAGTTAATACCACGTCATCAGTAGTTTCAACAAATGATGACTAACACCAAAACCTTCAGTCGTTTTCTAACCCTACCCTTTAAATACCTTATCCCACCTTCAGAGTTTTTCTCACCTCTCTTCTCAAACCTAACGTTCAAAAACTCTGTAACCTCTCTTCATCAATGGCGACCATGCAACTAAAACCACGACACAACTGTGTCGCTCATCTCACAAAATCGCCATACTGGACCAAGTTTCACAACGCCATTGATTTAATGGTTCAGTCACCTTACCAAACGGCTTTTCTGTTAAACCCCACCATATATGCCGAATCTCTTAGCCAATTCTGGACAAACGTCACTCTTGTCTCTGAGGAGAATGACACAGAGTCTCTTCAATCGTTTGTCCATCGTCAAAAGGTGGTCATTACTCCAGACACTCTTCGCCAAACCCTCAATCTGGATGATGCCACTTTCCCAACTGGTTATCCAAAGGGCACAACAGATCTATCATTTGCCCACCATGGATACCAAGGTAACCTGAGTGCCTCTACCATATTGAAGAAACATTTCCAGGATGCCGAACGTCTCATCTTTCATATGGTAAATGTCTGCCTTGCCCCCAAGACTTCATCATGGGATCAAATGTCCACAAGGTGGCAACAGGTAATGTACTCCATCCTTGAGCAACAACTTTAAATTTTTCTGAAATACTATTTTTAGAGCTCAAGGATATGGCCCAAAAACAACTTGCTAACCGTTGGATATTATATCCTCGGTTCATAATGGCCATAATTGAAAACCAGCTTCAAGCTGAGGGACTTGTTGGCCTGGGAGTCCCTGCTATGGCTGTATTGCCTGAAGTATACTCCCGGCACAACTCTGACCAATCACTAAAAATGGCTGCCAAGCTGCGCAAACCCACGCAGCTGGAACCCACAGCCACCACCACAAGATCCAGAGTCCCCACCAAACCAAAAACCAAACGCCCCAAAACAGCTATTCAGGGAGATGAGTCCCCTAAAGATGCTCCTGTACCACCAAGACAGGATATACTTGCTGGTGTAAACCCCCCAGTAGTATCAGAGACTCTACCAGCCACAGCCGCTCAGGATTCCTCTCAAAAGGAGCCTGCAGCAACCAAAGAAGGGGTACCCACTAATCTGGAATCTTCCTCATTTGAGGAGATTGCCATTGATGAGCACCATTCTCCCCAGGTGCATACTAATTTTACCCTATCTCCCCATGAAATGCCCCCCAAAGTCCAACCATTATAATTGCAAATGTGCTGACTCAGTTGCATGCCTCTCCTCCTCCCCAACAACCACCAACAAAGGGGAAAACCACAGCCATTGAGGAAGAGGATCAACATGCTTCTGACAACCCACAACACCGGGGTTTAAATGTTCTATCTCCTGGTGTAGATATGGAGATCAGAATATCTGGTGAAGCTGCCACCTCTTCTGAATCAGCACATGATCAGACTGAGGCTGGTAACATTGCTAAGACCTCATCAGAGGCAACAGCTGATGAAGGACATCGTCCTGAGGCTGGAAGTCCCCAGTTCCAAGAAAAAGGGGCACATGCTAAAACTGGTCTACACCCAGTGCATGTACATCCTGCTACAAGCAGGAGGTCAGGTGATTCAGCATTTGCTGATGATGACCTGGGCTTCTTTTATGATGTTCTGGCCCAGAACACAATTCTTGAGGAAGAAGTCAGTAGACTACAATGACTACTTGACCAATTCTCTCAAGAAGCAAGTCCATCTGCCACCAACATAAACCCACAGATGGCACCTTCACCTGAAGGTCTCCTAAACACTCAGCCACTTAAAACTTCCAACCCACCAGCCTCTATTTCTGGCACTGCTTCTCAGGGACAGAACCCCTCTGAGCAAACAGCTGCTATCTTTCAGCAATCCCTACCTCTCATCACCACAATGATCACAGACATTGTGATCAAAACCATGGATGAGAGGCTTCCCTCAATCATACAACCCCTGGTGGAGAAAACTGTGAGCACAAGGCTTTCTGCTACTCAAACCCTTGCAACCAATGCAACCAAAAAGGGGGAGAGTCAGACAGTGAAAGCAAAGAGGAAGAGTATAGAGGAGAAGAAAGAAAAGGAAACTGAGAAGAAAGAGGAGTGTGTGAAAGGAACTGACATTGATCAAGTGGGTGAAAGTCACAAAGACTTTCATATCACATATAAGAAGAGGAAGGTTGAAGGAAAAGAAAAAGAACTCCAACTTGATGAGATGATCAAAATGGCAGATGCTACACATAGTAAATCAATGAACTCCATTATTGATCAACTGTATAGACAAGGGTTCGATACTACACAGCTTGACTCAGAGATTAGGAGACTTGAAGTTGAAGAAATTAACTCAAGATGGGCAAGTTATGATGCATTAGAAAGAGAAAGACTGGAGATCATGATCAGATTCATTGCAAAGTACCTTGGGAGATCATTGATCGAGATTAAGTCATGGACCAGGGACAATATCTTGGCAATAACCACCAAGATCTGTACGTCTGAAGCATACACTAAGGGATTGGTGATTGAAGCACTAAATGAGGCAGGTGCTGGGAACAGAAATGAACTAGCAAAACACTCAAAAGCCTCACTCACTACAAGAATGCTAGAACAACCTGCAAAACTTCCCACTTCAAATCACCACTACCACAACCCATTAAACCAACTCCTTTACCCTCAAAACCAACAGCCGATGATGCACCCAAGAAGAAGAAGAGAAGGATGTTGAGGCTAGAAGAAGAAGAAGAAGAGGATGATGAGGAAGAAGATAGGCTGCCTCTTTCCGCAGTCCTAACTTTGCCTAAAGCCAAACCTATGCCCATCACTCCCACCTCACAGATGGAAACGGTGAGAGTAAAGATAGAAGAAGAACAGCAGCAAAAGCTTCATGATGATGAGATGCTGAAAAGCATAGACAAAACTTATGCTGCTTCTTCATCAATAATCAGTATGAAGAAAGAAGCTCTGAGATTGTACACCCTTGCTAACACATTTCAATATCAAAAGGAAAAGGTGAGAATATGGCCTGATCCTAGGGTGGCTCACAGAATTGTAAAGAAAGACATTCCTGCGAGATACAAGGGCCAAGTAAAAAGGATCGTAGATGAAGAGATCACAGTGGTCCTGGTAGTATCACCCTGGGAAATTGTAGAAGATTTCAAGAAGGCTTATGAGACTAAACAGCCACCCCAAAAGATGTTAGAGAACAGAGTAATTAAAAAGGGGTTAGTCTACAAGAAGCTTGAGAACTTCAAACAAAATGAGCTCAGTCTGTTACTTGAAGGTACTCACCCAGATGAGTTTGCATACAGACAGATTACAACAGTTGAGCTCAAAAATGGCAAACAGGCTAAGTACAGTTCAGAGCTGTATGGGCGTGAAGGATTGTTTGATGGTGAACCAGAAAATCTTACCATGGAAGAACAAATTATGTTTCTCAGAGCATACACCAGAGAATCCTACAGGCTTATACATGGGAAGTGAGTCTCATGGATGGGGGAACAGCTCAGTGTCTAATTCCCCAATACAGAGCTCCCGTCCATACATTGCCAACCAAATCATCAGAGACTCATTTCCAGGCCAGTGCTTATAATGGGTCATCTTCTCAACTGATCAAGAAGGAAAAAGACCAACCATTCTGCCAACAATAAGTGGGACCTCAATAAAGTTAAAGGTTTTGGCTGCATTGGTTCAAGGGGAGTTTGTTGGACCAAAAGAATCAATGAGCCAGATCAGAAAAACCTTTAAGTCCCACAGACGTCACAACAACCGCTGAAGTCCACAACAGCTGAAGACAACAACTGATTACAAAGTCTGAAGACAAGTGCTGAAGACAAAGTCAGAAGACACAAGTGCTGAAGACAAAGTCTGATGACACAAGTGCTGAAGACAAAGTCTGAAGACACAAGTGCTGAAGACAAAGTCTGAAGACACAAGTGCTGAAGACAAAGTCTGAAGACACAAGTGCTGAAGACAAAGTCTGAAGACAAGTGCTGAAGACAAAGTCTGAACACAAGTACTGAAGACCAAGTATCAGACGTTGTCATAACAGCTGAAGAGGACTTCTTCAGTAGTTGTGACGGTTTACTTTCAGTAGTTTTATTTTCAGTAGTTTTGTAAAACGACTGAAGAGCTTGCTCTTCAGTCGTTGTAGTTTCAGTATTTTCTTATCAGTAGTTTTATATTTTGTACTTAGCACTCTGATATGTTCTCAGTAGTTGTGAACATTTCAGTAGTTTGTTAAGTGTTAGTTATTTTTGTAATAGATCTGCCAGTTGTCACTATCCCGTGATAACAGCAGTGATTGCACTCTATATAAGGAGTGTCAACCTTATTGTAATATGTGAATGATTGAACAGAAATATTTGGTATAATTGAAACATTCCTTATCACAGAAATATATTCTCTGGTATTTGTTTACAAATAAAAAAATTCTTGCTACAATTTGTCTAATTCTTGATCTTATTCCGCTGCATTACACTCTAATCCATCGAACTTGTGATAACTGATCCTGACAGTTATCTTCCTGAATCGATTCTACCACTGTCGCGACCTATCATCCTTCTAATACTATCTAATCGACCTAATCCAAGTAAGTTATTTACACGAATATAATCGGTTTCACCTATTAATCAAAAGCTCTAAGTTTAATTCCATTAATAAACATGAATTGATGTTCAATTGAAATCAAATCGAAGTTAGGGTTCTTGAGAAATTGAGGATTTCTTTAAATTAGTTTTTATAGTTTTTATTTCGGAAATAGAACAGATCATGGGCTTTGGCCCAACGGTAAATTGCAATGCTTATGTGGAGGGAACCCGGGTTTGAACCCGGGCAACCCAACATTTTTTTAAAACTCATTTTCTTATAATTTTTAGATTAAAGAAAATTATTATTATATCATTTTCTTAATATAAAAGTAATTTTGCTACTAAAATCATTTAAATAATTGTAAATTAATTTTTGAATATTTTAAAGGTTTATAAAAATACATATTTTATCTAATTTTAAAATCTTTAGATGTCATAAAAATATCATAATTTTTATTTTATAAATTATTTAGTTAATTATTTTGATCAAGTCATTATATAATTAATTATTAAATTAATTTATTTTTCCACGCTTTAATTCTCACTTAATTACTATAGATTAAATGTTGTAATAGCATTTTAAATATTATCAATTATCCTGGATTGAATATTAGAGTAATATTCATCCAAATCCACTAATGGTTCGTTATTATCTTTATCATTTAATCAATTTTTACTTAATCAAGTTGCATAAGTTAAGTATATTTTTCTTATCAAATTATAAAAAAACTCCAAATTTCAATTGAAACCCTAATTCACATTTAGTCTTTAAAATTATATCTTTATTCTAATCCTAAGAAACCAAATCTTAGGTTCTATCGTGAAGAAATCTTTGGAGCAAATCTTATTCTCTTTGTATTACATAAAGTGCATCTTATATCATGTGAGTTCTCAATGCCCCTTTTTACTTTATTTCACACATTTTGGCGTGAAACATGTTAAGCTTATAAATTTACACTTCTAAACGTCTTGAAACTTGTAATGCACGAGTAATTCGTTTATAAACTTTGTCATGGTTATTTGAGATACTTGTGAGCCTTATATGATAGTCATCTTGTAAAAACAATCATTAACTATTGTTAGCCTAGCGACGTCATAGATCTATGGGCTTGAGAAGCCTATTTGGTTTAAAGTAGAGGTTATTGCCGGCTCCTGATTACGTATTCTTGTACATCATGGGAACCAAGTACACTTAGTTAATCTTTATAACTTGTAATGGTCATCTTTGTCAAGGTTTAATTGTATCATTGTGCTATCTATATTCTGGAAATATTTCTTAACCTATGACATGAATTGCCTCTTAAAAGTTGCTTTTATACGTATGTACAAATTCATGGGAACTCTCCAACATTATATGTTGACCTTATTTTGAACATGTTTCAGGATTGCTATTTTGAGGACTTCTTCATGCACATACGAACTTAGTTTAATTAAAGATTTTATGTTGATGTTTGAATCTTTATTGTATTGTAATGATTTATTTGTTTAGTATTATTCAATGATAAATGACATTTAATATTTTTTCAACTTATTTAATTCCATGAGCTATGAACAATCGTTTCACATTCGTCCGCCCCGATGATTCAGCCGTCGGTCGGGGTGTTGTCTAACAAAGAAAACAAACTGAAATCCACACTAGATTTCAAGACAAATGAAAAGAAAAGAATTTCACCATCTGTATCTGACTTGAAACTGATTTCAAGACAAGCTTTGTTTCAAAAGACAACATTGATAATGAAGATTATATTTTCAAAGAAACAAATGCAAGTTTTTTTAAAAATAAGCCTCTTATTATTACTAACCATATGAAACAAGATGTGTGTAAATCAGGTACAAAAGAAACTGGTCCTACTCCAGTACCTTCAATTCACAAAGAAAAAGGAACAATTAAAGCCTCGTTAGTCTCAGGAGTGAATCATCTTGTTAAGAATTTTCACGTTGAAAATGGAAAGCGAGAGACTGTTAAAGAATCTATAGGCCAAAGAAATACTAAATCCAGATTCTATGATAACAGTAGATGTTATCATCAACAATTTGAGAAATCGATTCAAGAGCAAAATGTGTATCATCATAAGTATTGTTATGTGTGTGGAAAGCCAAATCACATGTCATTATCAACGTCCATTGACAAGTAAACAAAGATTTCATAATTCTATTGCAAATAATAGAAAACAATTCTTTATAAATGCCAAATTTAAAAGGAATTTGAGTCAGTCAAACTCATTTACTGATAACTAAAATGTTCAAATGAACAAAAATATGCAAAAAGATAATATAATCAAGAAATATATACATGTTAATGATGACACTTCATCTTCCACACAAAATACATTCAAGAAACTGATTAAACCAATTCAAGAGTGGAAAGTTAAAACAGTTCGACCAAAACTTGATATTGTTAAAGATTATATCTTCAATGATAAAAGATATATGATATTGAAATCAGTATCATATTTGGATGAAAATGGTGTACTCAAGTCTACCATGGCTTGGGTTCCTAAAATTTAATAAATCTTTCATTTAGACCCAGCATCAACAGTGTTTGGCATGTTGACGGTGGATGTTCAAGGCATATGACTGGTAATATATCCTTGTTACATAACATTAAACCATACAACGAAGGATATATTTGATGGAGACAAAGGTGGTAAGATTACAAAGAAAGGTACAGTGTCAAACGGTGTGTTAAGCTTTGAGGATGTTAATTTTGTGGAGGAACTCAAACATAACTTGTTAAGTGTCTCACAAATTTGTGACAAACAATATTCAACACACTTCACTGATAAAGAATGTTTAATTCTAAAACCTGAATTTGTAATTCCTGAAGAATGGGTCTTATTAAGAACACCGAGAGATAAAGACAAATATTTACTTGATATGAATGGATCTAATTCATTTGTAACTGCATCGTGTTTATTGTCCAAAGCCTCAGAAAGTGTGTTAGGACCGATTTCGTACGGAGTACTAATGGATTCTGCGTGAGACCAGATCAAATAGTCCGGAATCCTATTTGATTGGTGATCATATCAGTGAGAACGACAACCTGATCGATCTAACGATGAAACAAACGTTAAGAATTGATTAGAAATCGATCAGGAACGGACTATAAAGTTGAATAGGCTACTTAGGACGCTCTGGACGGCTAGGGTTTGTAAATCTTCGAAGTCTCCTTTTTTTTCACGAATTATGTGGTATTTATAGGTTTTTAGTTTTCATTCGTACGACTAATCCATTAGCATGGTTCAGTCGTGCGACTGACTCATGCGATTGATTCATACGCACGACTGAAGGTTCAGTCGTGCGACTGAATCAATCTTATGTCTCAGTCATACGACTGATCCAGTCTCCTGGTTTAGCCATGCGACTGATCCATAAGTATGATTCATTCGTGCGTATGGTCCATAAGTATGGTCCATTAGCATGAATAAGCACCCGACTAAGTTAAACACATTTCTCAATCATTATTGACTTAGAACTATGTATAACAACCTCAAACCTATATATGATGTTCATACATATCAATTATACTAAATACAATAATAATATGAACTATTTAAAGACAAATAAACATCAAGAAGCATATCATATTTAATTAAGAATTCACATTACATATGTGTAAGAAATAAAAGACTTTTACAATTAAGAACATAAACTAGGAACATGATGTATCAACAAACTCCCCCTTGGACCTAGTTTATCCTATTTTCTAACATTCTTCACATGCTCTTGGAATTTCTTGTACTTCTCTTCTTTAGTGACTCCCGCATGTATCTTAAATGCAAAGCAGAGCCATATAACATGCTGGAATTATAGAGCTTGTACAATATCTTGCGTGTCATAGAATAGTGGCCACTTGTATAGAGTGTAAACATCTTCAGCAGACAAGTTTGTAAGCCACATTGGGTCAAATACCCTGATAGTCTCGATCTTCCCTTCCTTGTTCAGAACTATGACCGCTTCCCCCGTCCTCCAGTCATAATACCACCATTTGAAGTGTGGAGTGAAGTCCTGAGGCAGTCCCGTAAAGGTGCCTGGGGGACTCCACTTCAACACCACCTTAGGCCTTCCAGATATACGATCAACTTCAGTCTTATGAATGAACCGCTTAGGTTGTTGAGGTCTGAAGTTGACCCATCTGGTGTGGTATTCTTTCTTCAACGATTTCTCAAACCATTCCGACATCTTCCTCGGGTTGGCATACAAAAGATCTAAACATGCCAATCTATTTAGCTCAAAACCAGGAAGAGTTTTTAGATCATGTGGATATCTGAAGTACTCAATTCCCTTCTCCCTTTTAACAGCATATACATCCAAATCTTCAAAGTAGGCCCAATTGATGATATTGCCTAACACTTTCTGATGTTTATTGACTCAGTAAAGTTTGGTGTAGGCATTCAGCTTTGGAGGTGCACGTTGGGCCTTCATTTCTGATAAACAAGCTACCTATTTAGCCTTATTTATATCAACATTAGCATCTATAGCTTGGGCTTTACTTTCATCCTTTGCTTTCTCTTTCTCTATCGCATCAAGCTTAACAAAAGTATCACCAAAGTCTTGTATAACGTTGCCCTCAGGGTCAATATACTGTGGATAGTAGCCAGACGTGACATCCTCAATCTCAATCTCATCCACCCCTTGTAGCTCCTCATCACTCAAAACTTCTACTTCCTAAGCATCTTTGACAAGCTCATCTGGATTTAGTCTAAACATATTAGCGAGCTGCTCATCGGTCAGATCATGAGTGATTTCTCCTTCCTCTGGAGTGTAGCTCACAGACCTTCTCACAATCCCTTGCAAATCAAGAATCATAGTTAGTTGAGTCTTGACTTGCTGAAGGGGAACAACATCATAATCCTCAGCCTATGGAGCATCGCTTTTGCCCTGATCATGTGTTTCTTCAGCTAGAGCTGCGGAGGACGCGACTCTTTTGGAGTGCCTCTCCTGTGCTGCTTGATTTGAGGCTGATGTAGATGCATCACCTTCTTGATCATCCTCCTCATCATTGTCATCTCCTTTTCCCTTTCCACTTCCTCCAGCTTCCTTGTCATCATCATCTTCTTCTGATTCATCATCTGTCAGCTCATCATCATCATCTCCACCATCATCTCCATCATCTTTAATCTTCAGGGGCTCACCCTTCGTTCCATTCAACCTTAACATCAGCTTTTTGTTCTTCTTCTCCAACCCCTCTATCCGCTTGACGGATGCCATCACAAGCTCATTTTGAGCCTTCAGGGCATGGTGAGCTCGAACTAACGCTCTCTCATGAGCAGCGTTCTTCTCAGTAAGTTGAGCAATCTGCTTGCCTTGTGCGGTATTGACCGCCATCAGCTGATTCATCTGGTTGGCTCTTAGATCATCTGTCGCTAGCGCTTGAGCACCAGTCTTTATAGGCTTGCCAACTGTTCCTCTAGCCCAACAGTGGGTAGAGTAGAGCCCTGTGTAGGTGGGAATTGGATGGATGTGCCAGTTTGGGAAGTAATGGGTGTAGAAGTGGATGTGGTGTAGATAGGAGAAGGAAAGGAAGTGGATTGTGGTGGAACTTATTTGGGTATGGTGGGTGAGGTAGGTGTGAGTGTATGAGTGGCGGTGGGAGTGTCAGTGGCAGTAGAGGTGGTAGTGTGGGTAAGAGTGGTGGTGGTGTGAGGAACAGTGGTGGTGGCAGTGGCTGTGGTGGTGGCAGTGGCTGTGGTGGTGGTAGTACTGATCAAGATAATCTTCTGCCTCTTACTCTTCTTGCCATAAGGATGAGCCATCCTCTTCCTCCTGAAACCCTTGGCTATAGGGGCTCCCCCTGAGCCAATCGGCTGGTCGGGTGTGTATGTTGGATCTGTGACATCAATGTCACCACCCTTAATACCAGCTTGACGTCCACCAACCGCCTCTTTCCCCTTCTCGGTAGCCACAACTCGGCTCCCAACTCTCCTGGTGAGAGGCTCATCATCAGACTCATCCTCTTCTTCTACCAAGACGTCCTTGTGGAAAGCAGCCTGCTTAGATCCACCAGGAGTAGCTGAAGTACTATGTGAAGGTGGTGGAGATATTGTAGACGTGTCGGTGGCCCGTGATTGAGTGGGGCCAGTATCTCCACCTCCATGACTATCATCATGGTCATCATCATCGTCGTCATCTTAATCGGTAAGTACCACTATAGGCTCAACGTCTGAGTCACTGTCATCATGACGCCACTTCTTACGAGAGGGCTCCACGTAATCCTCGTAGGCCAGATGGCCAAACAGTCTCCTGACCGGGGGCTTCACCTGCTTCCCCCGGTACACCTTCATCCTCCCCAGAGTGGTGTCATCCATCACCTCTAAAATCACAGCATCGTCCTTCTCTTTAGGCAGCAGAGGAAGCTTCTCGTCTATGATCATCTGCAAGAACCTTGGATACATGCAAAAGCCTTCCTTGCCTTTGGCCTTGAGTTCTCTATCAAGTACGAGAAGAACATGCGTGAGAAACTGAACGGGTGGTTCAGTACCAGTGCAACATATGCATTCTGGATTTGGTCGGACATCTCATCGAATCCTCCACGTGTGGAGGCTATGCACTTGAGGATCACATGTGCCAGATACTTGAACTAGGGGCACATGTTGCTCTTGTTCAGTACGCCGGCATTGATGTCTCCGGCGTACTTGATCCTCAGAAAACATCCTCGAACAGTTAGGGGAAGCAGCTTGGTTGCATGGGCTCCGTCTTCACCCGAATCTAAGACTCTCCTCAGGTCGTCTTCACGGATCTCATTCTCTTGTCCGAATATAGAGCTCCGGATACAGTGGGGCTCAACGGACCTGTCCACTGTGGCACTTTCCTAGAAAGCATGCTGAATAGACCGGTATGGTGTGCATGGAGTAGAAATGGCCTTGTAGATCCTCGATCTATGCAGGAAGGCAATAATCCTGGTGAACTCAGAAGCGTTCCGAGATGCAGCATCTAGATGGGCACAGATGTTATGTTTAGTGCTCATAGCCCATCTCTCAGCCATATTGCTACAACACAAGAAACATATACATTAGATTAAGAGATAACAGATGAATTTTAGTTGATTTTGATCTACTGGTTCAATCGTGCGATTGAACCATACGACTGAGTTTAGTCGTAGGATTGAGCCAGCGACTGAACTTAGTCGTATGCCATGCCATGTGGGGTAGTCGTGCGACTGAGTCACCGATTGATTCACTCGTGCGATTGAATCATGCGTCTGGCTCAATTATGCGACTGAGGTTCATAGTGCGTGTCTATTCGCATCTTGCTCTGTTCAACACCATAAATTTGAATCTTTGTCAAAACGTTACATTACACTTCGTGTTTAGATTCATTAGGTTCGCAAGGACTCGATATAGCACTTAGTGTCATTTAAATCAACGTTTATGTCCATTTTAGTGGTCTATTTTAGATTATTGTCCTGGTTCTTCATTTTAAACATTTTCGGTCATTGTGGGTTCGATTAATACATTCTTTTGATCAGATTTCAGTTTCAAAGTACCTCAAGATGAATAGAAATCGGTTAATATCACAATCAGAGAAAACTTATAATAATCGAAAATTTGGGCAGAGTGTCTGGTATTAGTCGGTTTTTGAGAGTTTTGAAGGGTGGTAGGGAATACGACCAACTGACCCCCTTGTTATACTGTTTTAAGTTTCAGTCGTGCGACTGGACCCATACACATGATTCATTCGTGTGACTGGGGTTTAGTCGTGTGACTAACTCAGACTCCTTCATCCAGTCATACAATTGGTCCATTCTTGTGATCCAATCGCATAGTTGACCTATACTCATGCTCCAATCGTGTGATTGGATCATAATTATGATCCAATCGTGTGATTGGATCATACTTATGGTTCAATCGTGCGATTGGCTCATACTTATGATTCAATCGTACGGTTGGCTCATACCTATGAGTTTGACTTCATACATTTCCATACACTCAAACTTTAACTTTTGATTTATAACATTATGACCAATGATCATATCAGACATGACCTTTTTAACAGAAAATCATTTGATCACATCAGAGGTGATCCTTTTAATTGAGAGCCGATTGGTCACCTCAGGCGTGACCCCTTTTATTTTAGAGCCAATTGGTCACCTCAGTCGTCACCCTTTTTAATTTGTGATTCACAGAGTTCATCTAGTTATATAATCCGACATCGACGCAAAGAAGATAACAAAAACAGAAAACAACTTGGATTAAAACAAAACAAGACATATTTTTGTGCTTTGGTTTGAGGTGGATTGAAACCTTTTAAAAATCATTTAACTGATTTTGCCTCCTGAGCAGAACAACTTCAATTTATTTTTATCATATCTAGAAAGATTCATATGGAATCATACAGGTATATCATAATCATTTGGGACCCTTTTATATGTACTTGAATACTAGATTCTTATTTGTCTGAGAGTCAATAGCACTTGCAGGAAATCATACCAGAGCTATAAGGTGCACACAATGATTTTGACTGTCGAGAGTTGCAGCCACGATGATTGTTAGTATATTTGTCCACCTAAATCCATACACAGATTTTTGACTCACATTGGTGATGAGTTAGGTTTTATTATTTCAACAAGCATTTGTGGATCCCGCACTTAATGCTAATCAACATTCCTCAGGAGATTTTTGAGCGGTCTACGGGTATTTGACAAGAAGAAACTATTCTAAGAGCTTTCAAAGAGATGCCAAGCCTCAGGTCAGTGCCATCGCACAACAGAGATGAATTCTAGAATATTTAGGTTATGCTTATCCTCAGGTAGTGCCATCGCACAGCAGAGAGGCACACAACCTATCTTCTTGTTAGAGCACTTTTTTTCTTTTTGCACATAACGCACCAACAACATTAGTCATTAGCTTGATTGCGCTTAACATTTTTCCATGTGCTTTGCTCATTTTTATGGTCATCTGCACATATTTGTGGCGTTTTTTTTGCTCGTCCCCCCTTATTGGAAATGTGTTGATTGTGTTAACCAGGGATAAAATGAAAACCCAAAGCAAGTTGAACAAATTAGATTTAATTTGATTCACCAATGAAGTCTACTCGTCTATTGTGTTGAATCTACCGACACATCATATAATGAACTAGCAACCCCTAGGCCTACTTTCTCTATGTTACCTCAGTAGCAGACTAGTTTACTATCATTTTTTTTATTTTGCTTAGACTTCTCAGACTTGTAATATGAATATAGCATTTTGTTCATTTAAATCCTTTTGATGTCCCAAACAATTAGTTCCATGTGTACTATCATTTTTCATAATTTTTGAATCAATATCATAGATTTGATTTCTTTGAGCTTTTCTGCCCACCCCCCTTTTTTTAAGTAATTGAATAATGAAACTAAACTATTCTCCCCCTAAAATTCTAAAACCGAAAAAGTTATTATGTTTTTGAATTTTAAAAGACTGGAAAAGAAAATTAAAAAAAGAAAATAAAAATAAAAAAATAAGTAAATTGTCGGACTAAGAACTCGATTCTTTTGGAATCACATCACTTTGCTTTTTCACGCCATTAACCTCCAAAAGATAGAAAAACCGAGGTTTGTCAAAAGCTTTTGTGTAGAGGTCGGCGCGTTGAAAATCCGTATTAATTTTAACAACATCGATTAATTGCTTTTCAAAACAGTCACGTATAAAGTGATATTTAATACCGATGTGTTGAGTTTTTGGGTGTTGGACCGGATTCTCGGTGACAGCTATTGTAGCAGAATTATCAACAAAGATAGGGGTGTTAGAAAATTTCAAACTGTAGTCTCGCATTTGCTGTTGAATCCAAATGATTTGTGAACAGCAACTTGCAGCAACAACATATTCAGCTTCACATGTTGACAGAGCAACAGATGTCTGCTTCTTACAGTGCCAGGTGACTAAGCGTCTTCAAAGAACTAACATCCCGCTGATGTTGACTTGTAATTCATCTTGCAACCACCATAGTCCGAGTCACTATACGCCGTAAGCTCAAAGTCATCATCATGAGGATACCACAACCCGAGTGTTGGAGTACCCTTCAGATAACGAAATACCATTTTTACCCCATAGATGATTCACTTTTGGTTTAGCCTGATATCTGGAACAAAGACACGTGGCATACATAATATCAGGACGAGAGGCTGTGAGGTACATCAGAGATCCGATCATTCCTCGGTACATAATGGCATCTACCAGATCACCATTTTTGTTGGGTGCTACATCGTGGTTCGTGGCAAGTGGAATCCCAACAACCTTTGCATTCTCCATGTCGAACTGACTAAGGATATCTCCTACATATTTGGAATGATGCAGGAAGATTCCATTTGGTGTCTGATCCACCTGTAACCCAAGAAAGAACTTCATCTCTCCCATGGCACTCATCTCAAACTCAGCTTTCATCATTGATTCGAATTCTTTAAACAATGCTTCATTTTTGGAATCGAAGATTATGTCATCCATATATATCTATACCAGTAGTAAATCATAATCTTTCTCTTTGATGAACAACGTGCAGTCAATAACCCTCTGCGAAAGCCATGTTTCAGCAGATGAGTAGAGAGTTTCTCATACCAGGCACGAGGGGCTTGATGAAGCCCATAAAGAGCCTTGTCCAATTTATAAACTCTATCCCAATGATGAGGATCCTCAAATCCTTCGGGTTGACTGACGTACACAGTTTCACGGATTTCACCATGAAGGAATGCATTTTTCACATCCAATTGATAAACTTTGATCTTCATGTAGGATGCATAGGCTAAGAAGATACGAATTGCTTCCATCCTTGCCACAGATGCAAACACTTCATTGTAGTCAATGCCTTCGACTTGTCTAAACCCTTGAACAGCAAGCCGAGCCTTGTTTCTGATTATAACCCCTTGGTCATCTTTCTTACACTTAAGAACCCATTTAGTTCCAATCACCTTTGCCCCTTTTGGTCTGTCTACAAGAGTCCATACTCCTAACTTCTTGAACTGAAGGAGTTCTTCTTGTATAGCACTAACCCATGCCTCATCGTTTAAAGCTTCACTTACATATTTTGGCTCAAATTGAGACACAAAACATCGATAAGCTCCATCGTGTAGATATCCTTCATCCATGACTACGGCATAATCAGGTGAGTATAGCTAATTTCGTTTCTGAACTCCCGATAGAATATCCCCGATGATATTGTCCAGGGGATGATGCACATTAACTCGAGTTCCGAGAGTGGTGCAAACAGCTACCTCATTATCCAGATTTTTAATCCCATGTTCAATTTCTATGGCTGTTGAAGTATGGGGTTCAGAAGTTCCAGAGGCATCAAGATCAGATGCTTATGTACTTTCGGTAGTGGGAAACTATTCCTCATGGTCCACATTTGCAGTCTCAACTGCTTCATAATCAGAGGAAGACTCACTTACTTCAAGCTCTCCCCCTGAAGGGCTAGAAGTATCATCTAATGGAACCGATTATGTCGGGTCTAGTAGAGGAGTATTTAGAACATCGTACATCATTCGAGCAGGTAACTCATCATCAGCATGAGAAGGAGGTAGATTGAAGGACTTGAAGAATCCATCATAGTCAAAGAAGAAGGAAGGTCCTTTGCCAGCAGGGGGGGGTGGTGTATCTTTGGACATCAACATTGCACCACACTTCTACCTGACCCGTTTAATTGTTATAAACTCTCTTGTTTGGTATACTATATCCGAGAAAGATACCTTCTTCTACCTTCTTACAAAACTTCCCAGTCTGAGTTTTCTTTAACAACATGCATGGTGCTCCAAATGGTTCTAGATACTCCAAGTTAGGTTTACGTCGCTGGAGCAATTCATAACATGTTTTTCCATGACGTTTAACCACTAAGACTCGATTGAGAGTGTAGCATGCATTAGCCACTGCCTCGTTCTAGAATTGAATGGGCAGCTTAGAGTCGGCTAACATTGTCCTTGCTGTCTCTATCAAGCTCCGATTCTTTCTTTCAGCATCCCCATTCATCTGTGGAGTGTAAGCAGAAGTAAATTGATGGACAATTCCTTTCTCTAGACAGAATGCCTCCATCCACTGATTCTTGAACTATGTTCCGTTGTCTGATAGAATTTTTCTTACTTTTAGCTTGTAGAGTGATTCCAATGTAGTTACTAGATGCTTGAATGATTCAAATGTCTCTGACTTTGCTTTCAGAAACATCACCCAAGAGAATCTTGAGTAATCATTAGTTACTACAAAGCAGTACCAATCACCAGCAATGCTCTTTGTACTGACTTGGCCAAACAGATCCATGTGTAGAAGCTCAAGAGGAATGTTGATAGAATTGACTTTCTTTGCTTTGAGAGACTTCTTGGTCTATTTCCCTTTCTTACATGCTATGTAGAAATCTGGGAGTTGGAAATTTTTGACTGTAACTCCATTCACCAAATCATTCTAAACCAGATGATTCATCTTCCTGGGTTTAATGTGTCCCATTCTCCGATGCCAAGAGACTGAATCCCTCTCTATTGCCTTTGACAAGAAACACTGGGCAGTAGACTCAGTTGTGGAGGCTTTTGATAGATTCAAGACATACAGATCGTTATATCTTGAAGCTGACATTAGAACTTTATCCTCCTCGATAACATACTCCTTCTTCAACATGTAGCACTTCTTGTTGTCAAACACAACTTTGAATCCCTTATCACAGATTTGGGAGACAGAAAGCAAGTTGTTTTGCAGTTGTTGAATGTAGTTGACCTTGTCAAACTTCACTTTCTCATTTCCCACTTCGCCTTGAGCGGTGATGTAACCTCCTTTATTCCTAGCTTACGATACGTGTCCCCCTTTAATTTGCTTGACGTTGAAAAGGAGAGAAGAATTCCCGGTCATGTGCCTGGAAGCCCCACTATCAATAATCCAGGTATTAGTGATAGCGCTGTAGCGGACACCCTGCACATACAAAGGAATTGATTAGTTCAGGTCTGGGACCCAAGCCTTAACTAGCTTGGGTGTTACAGAGGTATCACACATCATGAACTCAACCCATTGTCCTTCAGAGGATAAGGGCACATCTTTCATTTTCTTATTCTCACTATCACACAAATTACTTGTTTTGATCTTCCATAAACCAGTTTCGTGTAAGGCCTGTTTGTGGTAAACATACGACTGGCTTATGGTTTGGACTTTAGATTCACTAATAACCTTAGGTGTAACCTTAGATGACACATTAGATCTAATTTCAGAAAATCTTGGTTTTTCATCAAAAAGTTCAATTTTATTTTTAGGTGTCTGATAATAAGGACAATTTGGAGAGATATGTCCTCGTTTTCCACAACTGTAGCAGGATCTTCCTTCAAAAGTTTGAAGAAAGTTGTGATGTGGGGTTGAGTTTGGTCGGGGTTTGAGATATGTCTGGTTGGGTTGTTTCTCTTCCTTTGTAGATGTTTCACATTCTTTAACAAATTTAATGGTTTTGACATTTTGAACATTTTTCACTTTCATTTTATTAGGATGTTGATGATTAACACGTTTAAGGTTCATTCGATTAGACCTTTTAGGTTCTGAAATAGACGTTTGTGAACCTGACTCTAATTTAATCTTTTCAATTTTATTACCCAAATCCTCAACAAGTATCTTATCTTTTGATCCCAAAGTAGAATCCTTCTGTTTAGTGACAGATTTCACAGGTTTACCCATAGAATCTAGATCACCGACCAGAGGAGTAGACACCACATGATCCTTTACTGGGTTATTATTAATTGGTCAACATTTAGTGTT
Organism: Flaveria ramosissima; assembly: GCA_025215565.1. Classification (NCBI taxonomy): domain Eukaryota; kingdom Viridiplantae; phylum Streptophyta; class Magnoliopsida; order Asterales; family Asteraceae; genus Flaveria; species Flaveria ramosissima. The sequence goes on from CM046045.1 coordinate 11,162,886, forward strand.
CAAAAGGATTTCATGTGGTGGAGATACTACCTTATAACCCAGACCTTCCCCTGCATTCCGTTCTTTTACTAGGTTTTGAACAATGTGAGAAGAACTTGCAACACTATGCAGTTTTTGTTTTAATGAATCAACTTCGACTTGCAAAACTGCTTTTTCCTTCTTAATTTCCTCTAAAGAATTTAAAAAGAACTTGATGTCATTTGATTGATTTAAGTCAACAACTTCGGTTTCCCTTAGTTGTTTCGCCAACAGTTCTATCTTTTCTTTGAAGCTGCACTCATTTTGTTTTAAACCATAATTTGCTTCAGTGCAGAGTTGTAAATCATTTACTAGATTATCATCATGTTCTAATAACCTAGCAAATTTTAAATCAATGATTTCCCTAAATTTATCACATTCAGTACATGCATGTTTTTCAAATAATTCGTCTTTAGAACATACTTGTGTAGAACTAGACGAATTAGCCATCAAAGTAGTGTAGTAGCCTACCCCGTACGTTTAGCACTCATGATCCTGGCCTATACTAGAAAAAGAGAGCCTGGCACTTCCCTGTTTTCTAATCACTGCCTTCTCGTCTTTGCACTTCAAAAAGATTAGCTGCACCCTTAGACTCTTCGGTGACTGGATATTCGGAGTTTGTAGCACTTAGCTCTTCTTCAACCAAATGATCAACAACATTCATAGCTTCTTCGATATCTGAAAGTGAATGCTCAGCTATGATGTCTCCTTCACTTGCAGATCCATCATCCAATGTATCAACTAAAGCAATGTTTGATTCACCCTGAGAAACGAATTGGAAGGACCAGTCTTGTCCTTCATCACCTTGAGCAACCAAACCCTTAGATTCTTGACTTGAAGATGAAGCTCCAATCTTATCCTTGTCTTGTCGGTTGAATGTAGGAAAAGGATTTCCATGTCCAGTCTTCTTTGGCTTTACGCACTCACGTTTGAAGTGCCCCTTTTTCACCACAATTGAAACACGTGACTTTGGTTTTGTCAAATCCAAATGTCGTATCTTTAGTGGCAACCAAATTTTGCCCCATCTTTTTAACAAACTTCTTGGCTCTTCTAACAGCACTAGCCAAGGCCCACATAATATCCATGCGTTCTAGCTCAGTTTCATCAACTTGCTCGTAGTCCTCGTCAGCAAGATGACAGTTTCCAATCTTACCAGCAGCTAATCCATCATAAGATTGAACAACAACAGCTAGAAGGTCCAGGTGCTCTTTAGCAACTTCCACGGTGACATTTTTGAGATTCTCGGTCTTCAACTTTGTAGTATTTGCCTCAGGAACTATGTATTGGGTTCCAGATGACCCTGACGTTACGGTTCCTGATGCACTGCTTTGGGAAGGAGCAGAAGAGTTAGACACAAACCCCGTTTGTAATGGTGCACCTGAAGCAGCCAGAGTTGGAACTGAATTGTATAGTGCAGGATTCTGAACATAGGATCCTTTCTTTGGCTTGTATTTCATACGTAGTTCTTCCTCCCTTAACTTCAAAATGAAATCATTTATGTCTAAAGTAGCAAGAGTGTCGTTTTGTCTCAGATTAGACACAAATGGATCCTATTTGTCTGGCAGACCATCAACAAAACTAGAGACTTTATCTTTCATCGATGTGGTCGCGCCATGAGTGTGCAACTCACTCATCAGATGATAGAATCGATCAATGATGTCATCCAAGCTTTCATTCCCAATCAAAGAGAAATTGTCAAATTCTTTCTTAAGAGCTTTTGCCTTCAGTGCTTTTAGAGTTGAATTTCCTTCGTATCTCTTTTCCAAGGCCTCCCATAATTTCTTAGACTGCTTGTTTTCAGAGAAATGATGAAATATGTCCTTAAGTATAGACTTAGTCAACAAGGCATATGCTTTCTTTTCAGCATAATACAGAGTCTTTTGGGATTCACTCATTCCTCCCAAAGTCAATTTAACTCCATTAGCACTGACTGGTACCGTGTAACCAGTCATAATGGATGTCCAAAGGTTTGGGTCAACTCCATTTAAGTAGATTTCAACCGTTGTTTCCACTGTGGGTATTCATCCAAAGTTAACAACTTTGGCGGTTTGTTGTGGTTTCCAATCTCATTCTCCAAAAGTAGAAGTTTCTGGATATGTGAGTCCTTTCCAGTAGTGAATGCAACAAACTGGTCTTCCATTGCTTTAAACTTGGTAAACTTAGAACAGGACAGATTCACTCGTGCGAATAAGCTATGCGAATGGGTCACTCGTGCGAATGAAAGATACAAATGAATTCAATCGTGGATGGGATTTAGTCGTGCGAATGAGCAAGACGATTGTAATCAGTCGACTGGAGCTGCTTGACCGTGCGAATGAGAGATACGACTGAGTTCAGTCGTATGAATGAGAGTATACGAATGGGTTCAGTCGTATGAATGGTCCAATCGTGCGACTGAAGGCTGCTGTGTTTGAAAAATAGAATATTTTGAACACTTTGACATAAAATACGAATTTTCCAGAAACCCTAATCTGCCGTTTGATGAACAATCGAAACTTTAACACATGCAAATGTCAAAAACAATTTTTTGGAGCAAAAAAGTGACTCTTTTGATTGAAAACGTAGGTTTTAACACCAAAACCAATTGTATCCACGTAAAATCACGAGCCAAGTCTCTGATACCACTTGTTAAGACCGATTTTGTACGAAGTACCAACGGATCCTGCGTGAAACCAGATCAAATAGTGCGGAATCCTATTTGATTGACGATCCAATCAGTGAGAACGACAACCTGATTGATCTAACGATGAAACAAACGTTAAGAATTGATTAGAAATCGATCAGGAACGAACTATGAAGTTGGATAGGCAGTTTAGGACGCTCTGGACGGCTAGGGTTTGTAAATCTTCGAAGTCTCCTTTTTTTCACGAATTATGTGGTATTTATTGGTTTTTAGTTTTCATTCGTACGACTGAACCATTAGCATGGTTCAGTCATGCAACTGACTCATGCGATTGATTCATACGCACGATTGAAGGTTCAGTCATGCGACTGAATCAATCTTATGTCTCAGTCATACGACTGATCCAGTCTCCTGGTTTAGCCGTGCGACTGATCCATAAGTATGATTCATTCGTGCGTATGGTCCATAAGTATGGTCCATTAGCATGAATAACCACCCGACTAAGTTGACCACATTTCTCAATCATTATTGACTTAGAACTACATACAACAACCTCAAATCAATATATGATGTTCATACATATGAATTATACTATATACAATAATAATATGAAATATTTAAAGACAAATAAACATCAAATAACATATCATATTTCATTAAGAATTCACATTACATATGTGTAAGAAATGAAAGACTTTTGCAATTAAGAACATAAACTAGGAACATGATGTATCAACAAAGTGATTCATTGTTATGGCATCATCGTCTTGGTCTTGTCAACATTAAAAATATGAACAAGTTGGTCATAGTAAATCATGTTGTACGCCTTCCATTGAAATAATTTCAATTAACTGAACATTGTCTGTCATGTTCAAAACGCAAACAACATAAACATCCTCATAAACTAGTTGCTCATACAAAAGTTGGCTCTATACTTCAACTGTTAAACATGGATATTTTTGGTCCAGTTAGTGTTTTGAGTTTAGGATGTCGTGCTTATTGTTTAGTCATTATTGATGATTTCTCTAGATTTATATGGGTTTTCTTCTTAGCATCCAAAGATGAGACACCCCATTTGCTGATAAAATTCATGACACTCATGGAGAATCAAACTGACAAAACAATCAAGTGCATCTGAAGTGACAATGGAATTGAATTCTACAATCATAAATTGAATGAATTTTGTGATTCAAAGAGGATAGCTAGACAATTTAGTTCTGCAGGAACTCCACAATAAAATAGAGTTGCTGAAAGATGAAATAGAACTCTAATTGAAGCTACCAGAACAATGTTATTAGCAGCCAAATTACCATCATTTTTATGGGCTGAAGCTGTTAACACTGCATGTTATGTTTAGAATCGTGTGTTAATCAACAAACAACAGAACATGACTCCTTATGAAATATTTTTCAAACATAAATCGAAAGCCAAATATTTCAAAACTTTTGGATGTTGTTGTACTTTGTTGAACACATCTGACTCAAAGTCAAAATTTGATGAAAAAGCTGATTTTGTTGGATATTCAGCCAACAAGGTAGCATACAGGGTTTATAATAAAAGATCTAAACAAATAATTGAGTCATTTGAAATTGATTGACATGAGTCAAACAAAACAGATGCAGGTTCTGCACCTTTATGGGTATATGATTATGCTTCATTATTTGAAACATTTAATCGATCGTCTGTTGTTTGCACAACTACTCTTCCTTTGACTTCATCAATTCAGGATATTTTAGCTAATGATATTGGAGTTTTATCTTCTCAAGAAAAAAGAATATCTTCAGATATACCTTCTTCTTCAACCAGTTCAGTTGTTCGGCAGATGAAAAAATCTGCTATGTCTCATTCTGAGCCAATTAATGAGCAAGCTCCATAAGATTCTAATGCAAGTTCATCTTCTACTCAAGTTGATCCAATTGATACCATTCAAGTTCCATTTGGTGATTTATCTTCTGATAATGATAATTATCAAGAGGAAGATATATTTTATCAACTAGAAGGAGGGAATACTATTACAGAACCAGTGGGCCATTTGTCTAATCTAGACGAGGTTATCTCTGAAGATGTTATTCCTCAGCCGAGAATTCATAAAAACCATCCAACTAAAGCAATCATTGGTCCATTATCACAAGGAGTTCAAACTCGAATCAAATCTGGAGCAATTAGTACATGTTTGTATTCATGTTTCATTTCTCAAATAGTGCCAAAGAATGTTGAGATGGCATTGAAAGAGAACAGTTGGGTAGAGGCCATGCAAGACGAGCTGATGCAATTTAAAAAGCTGATTTTTTGGCATCTGTGTGAACTACAAAAGGGTAAGTTACCGATTGGAACAAAATGGATATTCAAGAACAAGGCAGATGAAAAAATGTGCTTGTTCGCAACAAGGCTAGACTTGTTGTTCAAGGATTCTATCAAATTGAAGGGTTTGATTATGAAGAGGTATATGATCCTGTTGCAAGACTAGAAGTAATACTCATCTTTCTAGCATATGCTTCATACAAGAACTTCATACTATATCAAATGAATGTCAAAAATGCTTTCTTGTACGGTGAAATGAAAGAGGAAACCTATGTTGGATCTAGAAAGGCTGGTGCAACCAAAACCAAATCACTTAGACTAATTTGGTGCAACTAATAAAGGACTTCCAAAGCTAAGTGTGGAACTTCCGAAGGAAAAAGGAGCTCTTCCGAAGACAAAGTGTAAGACCAACTTCCGAAGGAAAACTTAAACTTCCGAAGACAAAGTATTCACTTCCAAAGATCAAGACTTAGAGTGAAAGAACAGAAGTCAACTTCCGAAGTATGAAAGAAGTCCTCAAGCCTCGGAAGTACAAAAGCCTCTTCCGAAGTATAAGTGGCTTCGGAAGAACTTGTTCTTCTGAAGCCAACTTACCTTCGGAAGACACTACTATTATCCAGTGGACATAAGTATGGTCTCCCTGACACTCCGCTGCAGACCTCTGAGATACTGCATGGCGTTTTCTTAAAAGACATGTAGTTGACCATACTTTATTCCACTGTTTATCTTTATCAGTTAGTACAGTTGCCAACTTTAGTTGGTGACTAAAGGTAAGTCATGGACATGTCATGACTACCATATCTTAGATAATACTTTATCTAAGATACCTTAACTTTAGCATTGTAGTATATGCTTTAGTCTCAGGTTTCCAGCTGGTATCAAAGTATATCTGGCTGTAGGATCTAGTATATATAGTTTCTCATTGTAACTCATGTTTTATGCTTTTAAGAGTCTTGTAATACTTTGAGTTGAGAAGTAATATATACAAGTGCCTTGAAAATTATTTCCTTGTGTTCTTTGCTACTTATTATATTATTATCAACTCATAAAAGAGATTCCACTTCATCTGATTTGAGTGTAATATAAGTTAGTTAGAGAGAAATCCAAGTGTTAAGTGACAAACCCAATCCTGCAATTGGTATCAGAGCTTTTTAGGCTCTTGATTGTGAGATCTTACCATCCTAATCAACCTGTTTTTCACTCCTCCTTACACCACACTCAAAATGGCCCTCAACAAGTCTGAAGTAGAGATGAGGACGATGACTAAAGCACCCATCATCACCCCTGAAAACTTCAGGTCATGGAGAAGACGGATGGAAGGCTTCATCAGGTATCAAGACAGCAAGATGTGACAATCTATTGTCAATGGCCCGTATAAGCCAAAGGTAGCTGGTGGAAACGGTCCCATGACAGAGAAAGCCGTTGAAGACTACTCTGATGAGGACCGGAAGTAGCTGGACATTGACAACAATGCTATGACTGTTCTCATGACTGCAATTCCCAACTCCATCATGGTGGGGTTTGAGCATTGCAAGTCAGCCAAAGAACTGTTAGATGCACTTGCTCACATGTACTCCAACTCAAATGACTCCAAGAAAGACTCACTGAAGCAGCAGTTCGACAACTTCACCTACATTGCTGGAGAGACCTTCAGCCAACAATACTTCAGGTACATGGATCTCATTTCTTCCCTTCAGTCTGTGGGAATTGCTCTTGAAGTTAGAGACCTCACAAGAAAGTTCATGAGTGCACTCCCCAATGACTGGACGTTCTACTATGTCTCTATCAAGAGAACAGAAAACATGAACACACTCACCATGACCGAACTCTATGGCATCCTTGATGGATACCGTTTGGAAATGGAGAATAAGAGAGGTAATCAGACAAGCAGACCATTGAGTCTTCCTGCTAGCAACGCTTTAATGGTTGGTGAAGGCTCAGGACCCTCCCAACCTCAACAGTACCTGACTTACACCCAGCAACCATCCTGTTCTTGTAAGCCATACATCACATATCCTGAGATTCCAAGGTCTCAACAAGCTCAACAAAGTTCCTTTCAGGGCACCTGTGCTTTTGTCTCAGGAAGTGGACACTCTAGTGATTATCAATATTGCCTTGATGATCTAGAGTGCTTCAGCCCAGATGACGTGGAATACGTGGACATCGTCCAACAAATGGCTCTCTTAACCTACAGAGCAAAGAGGTTCCTTAAGAGAACTGGAAGGCAATTTCCCCAGAACCCAATCAACAGCAAATTTGGGTTTGACAAAACGAAGGCCAAATGTTACAACTGTAATCAACTTGGTCATTTTGCAAGGGAATGCAAGGCTCCCAAGTCTAATCCGGGAACCCCACAGACCTCCACGCATCCCTCTACACCAAAGCCCACTAGAAAGTCAACAGAGACAACTACAATGGCTCAAGAAGTTGACTAGAGCTTCATGGTACAGGATGTGACTCCTGCTCAAGCACTCATTGCCGGAACAGATGACAATAAGGTATATGAACATCTCTGTACTCATGCCTGTATTGCTAAGGATAAGTTGTATCAGGACTACAATATGGAGATTAAATCCGATATTGAGTCTTTAAATATTTTAACATCTGATTTTAAAAGGGCTGAATCTGACTATCAAAGAAAAATTAAGGAGTTGGAGAAAACTGTGTCCTTATTAAAACATGAACACACAAGCTATAAGACTCAAATAAAGGATTTAATATCCAAATTGTTTGAGGCTCAAGCCCAGCTTGTCACAGCTAAGGCTCAAGCCAGGAAGTATGTTATTTCTGAGCAAAACTTCCAAGCCATTCTTGCATCATCCTCTCACTCAAAACTTTATTACCAAAATAAAGGTGGGTTGGGAACCAATGAAATTGCTCCACCACACACTTATGAGTCTATAAGACAACCAAGGTGTGGTACTGAAGAGCAAGAGGTTCCATCTGCTGACCCACCTTCTCATGAGTCAAAGAGTGATGCAACAATAGAGACCATCACAGGGAAAAACCAGGTAATTTTACCCACTCCTACCGGTGATGATCAACCCCTGACCACCAAAGCCAGAAGAAGCAAAGCTTAGGGAGCCAGAAAAACTGCCAAGAAAGTGGCTGAGTCTAAGCTGAAGATAGACCCAAAGCAAAAGGGTGTATTCATCTCACTTGGATTCCAGGTGGTAGGAAACTCTGATTCAAGAAAGGAGTGTAGTACCAGCACTTCTGTCCTACTAAAAGATCAAAAGTTAAAGGGAAAGGTTGCTGATGAAGAGAAAAGGAACAAGAACCAACAATCCTCAAATTCCCAAAAGATTAACATTGCATGCATAATGTGTGGTCTGCAAAACCACATGGCCAAAGATTGTTACTACAATCCTGCTAGCACATATTATGCAAATAATGTTAAAAAGGAAGGAGTCAGGGAAGGTTTCTCATTTGGACCATATCAAATGGTTCAAGTGATGAAAAAGGGAAAGCTTGTTTCCGAAGCAAGGTTGCTTTCGAAGGAAGGTCCTTCTTTCGAAGGGAAAAAGGCTTCGGAAACTCAAGCTGTCAAGACTCAAAAGAATAAAAGAGTCCCCTTGAGACCATCCTTGAAGAAGACTACTTTGAAAGAAAAGGTGGTGAAGGCTTCTTTCGAAAAGAAAAAGCTTTTGAAGAATGCCAAGCTGCAAAAGCTTTAACAAACTCATCCTCCATGATCAACCAAGGGATGGAATGGAGGATCAAGGAAGATGCTGCAGCCCAAACCTCTTCTTCAAAACATCCATTGAACCCCCATCTATAAATTTTGGTTCATTTATGTCACTATCATTGGAAGAACCCAAGACCAACAAGGCTTGGGTTTCCAATCAAAACTAATAATCTCATCTAATGTGCAGGGACATCCATATGACAAGAATAACAATGTTTGGATTGTGGATAGTGGATGCTCCAGACACATGATAGGGAACAGATCTCTCCTTCAACAATTTCAACATTATGATGGAGGTCTTGTCCAGTTTGGAGGTGAGGCCGGATGATATATTTCAGGTAGAGGAAGTATATCCAACAGAAAATTAAAAGTTGACAAAGTTCATTGAGTCAAACAGCTTGAACACAACCTGTTAAGTGTTTCTCAGTACTGTGATCAAGAGCATCAAATGCTCTTCACAGAACATGAGTGCATTATCCTCAAACCCGGGATGACAATTCCTCAGGAATTGGTGCTTCTTAGATCTCTCAAGAAAGGGGATATGTACAAGCTGGATATGAACAATGCGTCCCCAATGGGTGAAGTATCATGCTTTCTTTCGAAAGCTGATGGTGATGAGTCAACACTATGGCATAAACGAATGTGTCATGTAAATTTTAAGACAATGAACAAATTGGCTAAAAATAACTTGGTACATGGTTTGCCTAAAAAGGAATTTTTCTGCAAAGATAACTGTGTTGCATGCCTGAAAGGGAAGCAACACAGGACATCTCATAAATCCAAAGTTGTTAACTCCATCACCACTTCATTACACTTATTGCACATGGATCTGTTTGGTCCCAAAAGTATAATGAGCATTGGAAGGAAATCATATTTCCTTGTGATTGTTGATGATTTTACTAGATTTACATGGGTATTCTTTTTAAGAACCAAAGATGAAACTGCTGAAACTTTAAAATCATTTATTCTTAAAATAGAAAATCAAATTGATCACAAGGTTAAAATAATTAGAAGTGATCAAAGAACTGAGTTTAAGAACCACATTTTTGACTCATTCTGTAATTCAAAAGGGATTGCCAGACAGTATAGTGCTCCTAGAACTCCTTAACAAATTGGTGTTGCTGAGAGGAGAAACATGACACTTATTGAGGCTGCTCGGACTATGTTAGCTGATTCAAAGCTGCCTCTAACATTCTGGGCAGAGACAGTCAGCACTATATGCTATGTGTAGAACATAGTTCTTGTAGTTAAGCCACATGGAAAAACCCCTTATGAGCTATGGAACAAGAGGCCACCATTCATTGGCTTTCTAAGGTCTTTTGGCATCAGGTGTACCATACTTAACACAAAAGACAATTTGGCAAAATTTGCTGAAAAGTCGGATGATGCTATCTTTGTTGGATATTCCTCAAACTCTAAAGCTTATAGAGTTATTAACATTAAAAATCAACAATTTGAGGAATCTTTTAACATTGTAGTTAATGAGCACACTCTTTGTGTTAGGGGGAATGACCCTGATTATATCTTTGATTTAGAATTGTTTCCAAACTATTCTAAACTATCTTGTGAGAATGTTTCAGCTGGAACAGGTGCTCAAAGTGATTCTGGTGATGACCAACTGTTTGAGTTACCCAGACCTATTCCCAGTTCTCCAAGAGCTGCAACAAATCAAGATCCCACTATTGGCAGATCTGATAGTATAACTATCTCAAGAGATAGTGGAGCTTCAACCAGCGGTTCACCTATTGACCCTCAAACTTCATCAGGTGACACTGCACAACACCAAGCTGATGGAAGTAACATCTTGAAGGAACAGCCAACTGTTAATGCTCCTTCACAGCAAACAAATGATGATGATGTTTCTCATTCATTCAATCAGTCCTCATTGAACGAGTTTAAAACAACAACTAGACCAAGTGTTCAAGCTCTTGAGCAAAATATGTCCAATTTGGATCTATCTTTGCAACTGGAGGTAATTCCTAGACTTAGGATTCATTACACTCATCCAGCTGAGAACATCATAGGGGAAGTCTCTGAAGGTGTGAGAACAAGAGGACAAACTCACAATGGGAATGTCTGCTTGTACTCATGCTTTTTATCCTAAATGGAACCCAAGAAGGAGGAAGATGACTTGAAAGATAGTAGCTGGGTTGAATCAATGCAAGAGGAGCTGCTTCAATTCAAAAGACAAAAGGTTTGGAACTTATGTCCGCTACCATCTGGTCAAGTACCTATAGACACTAAATAGATTTTCAGAAACAAGAGAGATGATAGAGGCTTGATTATAAAGAACAAAGCAAGACTGGTGGTTCAAGGATACACTCAAGAGGAAGGAATCGATTATACTGATGTCTTTGAACCTGTTGCAAGACTTGAGGCAGTTAGGATCTTCCTTGCTTATGCTGCATCCAAGAATTTCACTTTCTACCAGCTTGATGTCAAGTGTGCTTTTCTATATGGGGATATAGATAGGGAAGTCTATGTATGCTAACCTCTAGGATTTGAAGACCCACAGCATCCCAACTATGTGTGCAAATTGGAGAAAGCTCTATTTGGGCTATGTATGCTAACCTCTAGGATTTGAAGACCCACAACATCCCAACTATGTGTGCAAATTGGAGAAAGCTCTATTTGGGCTGCACCAAGCACCTAGGGTGTGGTATGAGACATTGTCTCAGTTTCTCTTGAAGAATGGTTACACTAGAGGTACCATTGATAAGACTCTTTTCATAAAGAAGTCTGGGAAAGCCATCTTGCTCGATCAAGTCTATCTTGATGACATCATATTTGGTTCCTCAAATGACCAAATGCGTAAAGACTTTGAGAGCATCATGAAGAAGAAGTTTGAGATGCGTTCCATGGGAAAAATGGACTTTTTCCTTGGAATTCATGTGAAGCAAATGAAGGAAGGGTTTTTCATCAGTCAATCTAAGTATGTCAATGACATCTTAGAAATATTTGACATGAAAGATTGTAAGGCAACCAAAACACCTATACCCAGAAACCATAATCTCTGCCCTGACTCTGAGGGGAAGGATACTGATCAACATCAGTATAGAGCAATTATTGGTTCTCTGATGTATCTCACAGCAAGTAGACCTGATATCATGTTTGCAACTTGTATTTGTGCAAGATATAAGGCTGCTCCAAAGGTGTCTCACCTAGTTGCTGCCAAGAGAATCCTCAAATACCTCAAAGGAGCACCTAAACTAGGTCTCTGGTATACAAGGAATAGTGATTTTAATCTCTATGGTTACTCTGACAGTGATTATGGTGGTTGTAATATCAACAAGAAATCAACATCCGGTAGATGTCAATTTCTTGGTAGAAGGATCATCTCATGGCAATACAAGACGCAATCATGTGTCTCCACATCAACTGCTGAAGCTGAATACATTGCTGCTCCTAGTTGCTGTGCTCAGCTGCTGTGGATTTAGAACCAGATGATAGACTATGGATTCAACTTCATGAGCACTCCTATCCACATTGACAACAACAGTGCTATCTCCATTACTGAAAATCCAGTGAAGCACTCCAAGACTAAGCACATTGATATCAGGTATCATTTCATTAGAGATATTCATGAGAAAAATTTGATTAAGCTAATCAAAGTTGACTCAAATGAACAAATATGCTGACTTGTTCACCAAAGCCTTTGATGAACAAAAATTTAAATATCTCATTACAGCGATTGGGATGATAAACCTTGATTAGTCTATCTCATTTGAAAACCTTTTAATGTGTAAAGTCTTGTGTCAAAACAATCTAAGCCCTGTTACAAAAAGTCCTTCTCTGAAATTTTCTCTAAGTATAAATTCTTCCGAAGAGGAATTAATCCTCGGAAGATATTTTACATATCTTCCGAAGCAAATTCCTCCCAGGATAATTTTCTTCTTGGAAAAGTTGTTAAGTCTCGGAAGAAACGATTGATTTCATATCAGATCTACTTCCGAAGCTTATAACACTCTCCATTCGGAAAGCAACATATACTCTTGGAAGTAAAAACTTTACCTTCGGAAGTAAATTTGCCTTCGGAAGAACATTACCTTCGGAAATGCTTTATACTCGGAAGAAAGACTTTACTGTGTAACGGAAATCTTTTGGGCCCCACTCTGTAAAAAGTAAAGATTTTGTTAATGATGTCGGATTATTTAAATGGACTAAACCTTACCGCCCCTGTCACATCCTCCACTGAAACGTCCCATCATCTTATCCAAACCCCTTAAACTGCCATTTCACCCATTTAGATAACTCCGGCTAATCACTTTCATCTTTTTACCAAGTTTACTGCCTTAAAAGCTTTCGTCATCCCCAATTGACCCAATTCCGAACTATCTTCCTGCAACTTTCACAAATGGCACTAAACCCTCAACACATCCAAGTCGCACTCCTTGATTCTTCAAGGGATGCCGAGTTCTTAGATATCATCTCCTTTCTAACCCAATCCTCTTATTACACTGCCCTGACTGTTAACCCCACGGTTTACTCAAATCACATGGATGAATTTTGGGCAAATGATCAGATTAAAACCCTAAATGGGGTTCGTGTAATAAGATCGAGCATCTGTGGCCAGGAGTTGGTCATTTCTGAACAACTTATCAGGGAGCATCTCGAGCTTCATGATGAGGGCGCTCCTACAGAGTTACCCAAGGCAGATTTGGACAACACCTATATCCAAATGGGATATGGTGGAGATGTAAGCAGGTCAACCGTTTACAAGCTTAACTTCTTTTACAACTGGAAGTTCCTGCTGCATGTAGTTCTTCATTGCTTGTCCAACAAATCTAGGGGATGGGATCAAATCCCATAGGAACTTGGGTGCCTAGTTCATGGTTTGTTGAGAAGCCTCCGCTTTAACTTCTCAAGATTTGTGCTGACCAATCTTATGGGAAACCTTCAACGGGACACATTCTTCATGTATCCCAGGTTTCTTCAGCACATAATCAATTATGAGCTGGACCAGAGTAAGCTTTTCAGTGGAGCTGCTCTGATTGTTCCTCAAATGAGGCCGACCATCTTCAAGACTTTGAAGAGAGTGTCCACCAACTTCAGCGGAAGATATACTGCACTTCTTCCAGGTATGACCGAGCCAATGGCTCCTGGTGACATCCCTGTTAACCCCACAGGTGATGAACCCACACCAGCAACTACCCTCACATTGCCAAATCTACCTTCTCACCCCATCACTATCACTTATCAAAGATGCCCCAAACGAACCCTTGTTCAATCTTCTCTGATTGAACAAGCTCCTCTTGTTCTATCCAAAAAGGCTAGAGTGGAACAATGGGCTCCCACTCAGCCTGAGGTCCAACCATCCTTCACAATTGATCTCAATATGGGTTTTAAGTCTCCTCAGTCTCAGACCCATGAGCCTGAAATCCAAGCTGAAAACCCTCAGGGAGAGTCTTTATACTCCCTTTAGTAGCAAAAAAGGGACAGCCCCACCATAGGCTCAATGCCTTTAGACATTGATCAAAGTCCCGGGTCATTAGGCTTCACTTCTATATCCATTACTGACCTACTAATAGGAGCTGATGAAGAGATTATGTCTCTTCAGGGCAATGAAGTTGATCCACAACACCCTCTCAAGGATCAACAGAGCCAAGAGAGATCTCTTATCTCTAGCCCCCATCAGCAAGCCTTTACTGAGGTGAGTCCCATTGATATGGAGGGGACTCATGTAGATTCAGCTGCCACTACTGAAGGAGCCTCAATGGACCCTCAGGACAGTGGTAACATTACTGAGACTGAATCTACGGCAACCATGCCCTTTGATGAGTCTTAAAGATACATCATTGAGCAAGGGAAACCAGGGCGCCAGGAAACCATATCTGGTGGTGAGGATGAACATACTAGGTATGTTACCTCATCTCCCTGTGATTCTTCAAAAGAAGACGAGGGAAGACTGCAACTCACCATTGAAGATCTACTTTCTAAAGTCTCAAATCTTGAATCTAAGGTTAGGACTTTAGAGGATAGGTCTGCTACTCAGCAACTTGAGATTGAAAACCTTAAGGCCAAACTAGATGAGAAACAGATTGAGAGGTCTGTTAGGCACGTACCAATTCAGGTCTTATTGACCTCTTCCTCCAGCTCATCAAGGTCTCAAGATGATGCTACCAAAAAGGAGGAGAGTGTTCAGGGACAAAGCCAAAGACAAGAGGAACCACAAAGTCAAGCTCTCACTTCCTTAAGTTCAAGATACCCTATGCAACAAGCTTCAGTTTTTCCTAAGCCTCTTCCAGTTGTAATTCAAGTGGATCAAAGGATGCTCCAAGATCTCAATAGGTTCTTCAATAAGTTCATGTTGGAATCTCTCATTGAACAGCCAAGTCCTGACTTGTCTGTGATTTACTTCGGAGCTTCAGAGGTTAAATGCGCCTTCTACCACTATTGAGGAAGTTGGTCAACCTAAGGTCCAAGTAGAACCTGAGATTAATTTCTAAGGGGAAACAAGGACTGATGGCCCAACAAGTAAGACAGTTGGGATAGACGGTGCATTCTCACAGACTTCCGAAGCACAAGTCAAAGCCTCGGAAGAACAATTTCAATCTTCCACAGCTGAGATTGCAGCTGCGGAAGGACTATTCTCCTTATCTGATGATCTAATAGTCACAGATGCAATCCTAGAACTTGCATCTGAGGTTAATATGGAGGATTTTCTCACCAAACCCCTAGCTCAAACATCAGCATTAACTCCAGCTCCAATTTTCACCACTCAACCTGAACCTTCCATTCAAGAACCCCCAAAGTCTAGCACTTCCGAAGACATCAAAGGAAAGAGGAAGATGACTAAGGAAGAGCTTCAGGAGGAAGGAAGGTTAGAAAAGCTAAAAAGTAAAGGTAGACTTCCAACTAGAAAACTGCTAGCTACCAGTAGCAAAGCAGCTGCAGCCAACCAGGATGCTGTCAACAATAAAAGAAGGGTGGAAATCATTGACAGACTTGTCAATCTAGGAGCTACGAGTGAAGATGTACTCCTGCTACCACTAGAGGAGTTAATTGAGTTGGAAAAGAAAACTTTGCTGCAAAAACAACAAAAAGAAGAAGCAGCAAGGTTGGCCTTAGAAGAAGAAAGGGAGAGGAAAGAAAGAGAAGCTGATCAGCAGCTCAGGAGGGAAAGGATAACTTTCCTATCCTCCAGGGGTTTCTCTCTAGAAGAACTATCTCCACACAACAATGATACGATCTTATGGGTCTTCAACAAAGAGCAAGATCAAATGGAGAAAGAGATAAAGAAAGCTGCCAAGGAAAAGCTGATGTTGAAGAAGAAGAAGGAAGAGGAAGCAGGACTAGCTGCTGCCAAGAAGATAGGTGAAAAGGCCTGGATGAAAAACTATCTCTGGGCTAATGGCTTCTCTGGCAGGCAGGTGGGTCAAATGTCTGAAAAGACCCTCCAGCGACATGTCAGTGATATAAAGGTTGACATTCACTCGGGGAAGAGGAAGGAGATGTACAAAATGGGACAGGGGATGATCTTCAAATCAACTACTCAACCCCAACCACAACCTGAACCAACTCCTTTTCCATTCCCCATCAAAACTAAAACAACCACTGAACCTTACACCCCTGAACCTACACCATCATCCTTACCAACCTCTTCACCTCAACCACCTAAACTACCTGTCCTTCAACCCAAAACACTAGCCAGAACCCAAACACCACAACCTACCGAACAACCTCTTAAACCATCCCCTCAGCCTTCTAAACATCTCCCCTTAGAGGAGTTCAAGGCAATCAAGACAAAGCTCATCAACTGTGTTGATACATATATGTACCTAGATCATGATATGAATGTAATAGGTCTTGTTTGTCTTACACTGATGTAATGTTTGGAATATTAATTGTTTGTGATTTATAATGTTTAATATTTCATTAATGAGTTGATGTTGAATTGGTTAAATAGGTTTGTGATTGTTCGAATTGATACACATAATGTTATATTAATGAATACATTCAAACTTAACAAAATGAAGTTCTCATGCGAATGGCCCATGCGAATGGACCATAAGCATGAATAAGTTCATGCGAATGACTCAGTCGCACGACTGAACCAGGAGACTGGATCAGTCATATGATTGTAACATGAGATTGGCTCAGTCGCACGACTCAACACTCAGTCGTGCGGATGGATCAACCGCATGGTTCAATCGCACGACTGAACCATACTAATGGTTCAGTCGCCCGAATGAACAACACTAACCTATAAATACCACCCAATTCGTGGAAAAATAAAAGCATTCATTCTATTTCGATTCCAGACGTACCCTAGCCGTCCAGAAGCCTCCAAGTTCATACTCCAAGTTCATAGAACGCTGTAGATCGATTCCTAATCGATTCTTAACGTTTGATTCAATACTTTATTGATTCTACGTGCGTTCTCACTGATTGGATCGCCAATCAAATAGGATTCCGCACTATTTGGTTTTGTTTACACGTTAATCAGTTGGTATATCGTTCAAATACTAGATCCTAACAAGTGGTATCAGAGCTTTGGCTCTTGATTACATGTGATTCAATCAATTTTGATACAAAGTTTATGTTTTTTCACTAAAAATGCAATCTTTTTGTGTCAAAAGTTGTCTTGGACATCCCCTGCTCATCAAGTTTTGGTTTCTACGGCATTAGACGATTAGGGTTGGTGAAAATTCGGATTTTACGGCCAAAACACGTTTAACCTAGAAATTTTCTCAAAACAGTAGCTTCAGTCGCACGATTGACCCAATCGCACGACTGGACTTCATTCGCATCCTCCAGACGCACGATTGGACTGAGTCGCATCTTCATTCGTACGACTGAACCATCCGTTCGCAATGTTCATACGCATCAGTTTCATTCGCACGACTGAACCAATCGGTCAGTTCAGCTGCACGATTGAACCAGTCTCATAGTTCATTCGAACGGATAGCCCATTCGCATCACTCCAGTCGCACCAGTTGACAGATTGTTTAGAAGACTTAAAGTTAATCGAGATGGAAGATCAGATGTCAGCGTTTATAGCCGGGAAGGACTCAAGGATCCAGAACTTACTGTTACTTGAGAGTGAGGTGGGGAATCATAATAAACCCCCAAAGCTCTTAACGTTAGATGAGTTTCCTAACTGGAAACAACGTTTTGAGATCTACCTCAATGGAGTGGATCCGAATTTGTGGGAAGCTATTGAGATAGGTTACAGTATGCCGGTGAGAGCTGATGGGGTGAAGCTTACTTTAGGAGGAATGACTGATGCTCAGAAAGTTAAGTATAATGCAGAAAAGAGAGTCTATGCATTGATAACACAGTCTATTCCTAAGGATATTTTCCACCAGTACTCGGAGAATAAGCAAGCCAAGAAATTATGGGATGAGGTGGAAAAGAGATATGACGGAAATGCTTCGCTGAAGGAAATTAAAGCTAAGGAGTTGAAGAAAGAATTTGACAACTTCTCATCGATGGGAAATGAGGTGGAAAAGAGATTTGACGGAAATGCTTCGCTGAAGGAAATTTGATGAGCGAACTGCATACACATGGTGTTGCTACTACCATGGAAGATAAAGTGTCAAATTTTGCAGACGGATTGCCAGAAAAATGGGCTTCTTTTGTGTCAAATCTGAGACAATGAAATGTTGGCAAAGTTGGATATCAATGATTTCATTCTAAAGCTGCGAGAAGAAGCACTTAGGATGAAGTACCGAGCTCAGAAGTCTTCATACACTCAGAATCCAGCTTTGTACAATGCCACTCCCCAAGCTAAGACGTCTGGAGCACCTCTTCAGACCGAATTTGTGTCTAGCTCATCTGGTCCTTCACAAGCTTCTCCTTCAGGATCAGAAACTTCAGGGTCTTCTAGTACCCATTACATTGGATCTGAAGCAAATGCTACTAGACTGAAGACCGAGAACCTCGGAAACGTGACAGTAGAAGTAGCTCGAGAGCACATGGATCTCTTGGCAGCAGTGGTTCATTCCTATGATGGACTTGTTGCTGGGAAAATTGGAAACTGCCATCTGGCAGATGAGGACTACGAGCAGGTAGATGAAATGGAGCTGGAGAGGATGGATATTATGTGGGCCTTAGCAAGTGCTGTCCGGAGGGCGAAGAAGTTTGTGAAGAAGACCAGACAAAATTTGGTTGCTACTAAGGACATTACATTTGGCTTTGACAAGAGCAAGGTGACCTGCTTCAACTGTGAAGAAAAGGGGCACTTCAAAAGAGAATGTGTGAAGCCAAAGAATACTGGGAACGGGAATCCATTCTCGTCTTTCACTCGTCAAGACAAGCAAGCTAGCAGTTCTACTTCATCAAGCAAGGATCCAAAAGCCTTGACTGCTCATGATGATGAAGGACAGGACTGGAGCTTTTGGTTTGTCTCTCCAGGGGAATCCAATATTGCAAGCATGGAAGACTTAGATGATGATTCCGCGAGTGAAGGAGATATTGCAGTTGAGATAGCGATGTCAAATAGTGAAGAGACGACTGCAACTGAGGTCAGCTACAAGCCTGAAGAAGGGACGTCCACAGCAAAGACAGAATCACCAGAACCAGAGACATCTGATGCTGCGTTGATGGCTAATTCATCAGAATCTTCTCAGGTAAGTACCACTAACCAACTGTTTAAAAATCATGCTTGTTCTGATTGTAATACATTTAGAGAAAGCATAGATCAGAAATTTGCTAGGTTATTAGATCATAATGATAACTTAGTAAAGGATTTGAAACTGTGCACTGAGGCTAATAGAGTTTTAAAACAAAATGAGCATAGTTACAAAGAAAAGATAGACCTTTTGACTAAACAGCTTAGGAAACTGAAATAGTTGCATTTAACCAAGCTAATGACATTAGGTACTATCTTAACTCCCTAGAAGACACTAAGAAGCAAAAGGCAGTTTTAGAAGTAGAAGTCAACTCTTTAAAGCAAAACTGCACAGTTGGACAAGTTCATCACATATTGTCCAACACTTAGTGAGAGAACGTAACAACGGGGAGGGTTTGGGTTATAAAGTAGTTCCACCACCACCTGAGACCTTGATGAACACTAAGAGTAGACCAATAAATAACAATCCCATCAATGATCATGTGGTGTCTACTCCTCTTGTTAGTGATCCAGATTCCTCATGTTCTTCAATTGAATCTGGAACAAGACAAAAGGAGGCCACTTCAAAGGCAAAGGGTAAAATGCCTTGTGTGAAACTGGAAAAAGAATTTGAAAAGGTTAATATAAAGTCAGGGTCAAACAAAGTCAAATCTGAACCTAAAAGGACTGCTAATGTTAATCTTTCACAAGTTTCATGTCAAAAACCAGTTAACCAAAAAGAAAAAGATGTTAAAAATGTTAAAACAATTAATTTTGTTAAACAAGAGACAACATCAAAAGAAATAGAGTCAAAACCCAAACTAAGTGATGTAACTAGAGTGTCACACACATCTCCACAACAAAAGTTTAATCATAAAGTTGATAGCAGGTCATGCTACAACTGTGGAGAGTGTGGACACATTGCTTCCTTTTGTCCTTACTATCAGACACCTAGGAAGAAAATTGAACTTCAGGATTCAAAGCCTAGGTCGTCTAAGAGGAGTACTTTAACTCCACCTAGAAGAACTAGTGAACCCAAAGTTCAACCTATTAGCTAGTCGACTGTTTATCACAAACAGGCCTTGCACAAATCTGGCTTATGGAAATGAAAGTCATCCTCTGTGTCTGATAATGATGACAAGAAGGAAACTGAGCTACCCTCACCTTCTAAGGTTCAATGGGTTGAATTCATGATGTGTGATGCCTCTGGGAAACCCAAGCCAGTAAAGGCTTGGGTTCCTAACCTAAACTAATGTTTTACATTGTATGTGCAGGGTGTTCGCTACAGTGCAGAAACCAACACGTGGATTGTAGACAGTGGAGCATCCAATCACATGACAGGAAACAGGGCTCTTTTATCAAACGTCAAGCACATAAAAGGAGGGCATGTTTCGTTTGCTGGTAACAAAGGAGGCTATATCACAGCTCAGGGAGAGGTTGGAAATCTGAAAGTTAAGTTTGATAAAGTGAACTACGTTCAACAACTTCAAAACAACTTACTTTCTGTTTCCCAAATATGTGATAAAGGATTTAAAGTCATATTCGACAACAAGAAGTGTTATGTCCTAAAGAAAGACTACATGATTCCGGAGGACCAAGGTCTGATGACAGCTTCAAGATATAAAGACCTTTATGTTTTGGATCTCTCAACGGCTTCTACAATGGATCATGAAGTTCAGTGCTTTCTATCAAAAGCTACTGAGAAGGACTCCATCTCCTGGCATAGGAGAATGGGACACATTAATCAACGGAAGATGAATCACTTGATCTAGAAGGATCTCGTGAGAGGACTTAACGTCAAAAATTTCCAACTTCCGGATTTTTGTGTAGCTTGCAAGAAAGGCAAACAGACGAAGAAGTCTAATAAGGAAAAGAAAGTTCATTCTATCAAACTTCCTCTTGAACTTCTTCACATGGATCTGTTTGGTCCAGTCAGTACAAAGAGCATTGCAGGTGACTTGTACTGTTTTGTGGTTACTGATGACTACTCAAGATTCTCTTGGGTAATGTTTCTGAAATCCAAATCAGAAACATTTGAGTCATTCAAGGAATTAGTAACCACTCTGGAATCTCTCTACAAGCTAAAGGTTAGACAAGTACGCTCAGACAACTGGACAGAATTCAAGAATCAATGGATGTAGGCATACTGCAAGGAAAAGGGAATTGTGCACCAATTCACTTCTGCCTACACACCTCAGATGAATGGTGTTGCTGAGATAAAGAATAGAAGGTTGATAGAGACAGCAAGGACAATGCTGGCAGACTCGAAACTACCTATCCAATTCTGGAATGAGGCAGTGGCAAATGCATGTTATACATTGAATCGAAATCTGGTAGTCAAGCGCCACGGAAAGACATGTTACGAGCTACTACAACGATGTAAACCGAATCTGGAGTATCTCGAACCATTTGGCGCACTGGCACACTTCTGAAGAAGACTCAAGAAGGAAAATTCAGCGAGAAGGCTGATGAAGGGATCTTCCTAGGATACAACATACCGAACAAGAGAGTTTACAACAACTCAACGGGTTTAGTAGAAGTGTGGTGTAATGTTGATGTTCAAAGATATACCACACCACCTACTGGCAAAGGACCTGCTTACTTTTTCGACTATGATGGATTCTTCAAGTCCTTCAACATCCCTATCTCTCCTTCTGATGACGAGTTAGCTACATGGATGACGTATGACATCTTGAATACACCATCTCTTGATTCAACATCATCGAGCTCACAGGGAGAATCATCTAATCACTCAGGGGGAGTAGTCGACGACAGTGACTCCTCCTCAGAAGATGAAGCTGAAGAAGATGACCAGAACAGTCAGGAGGAACAGGTTCCAATTCCTACAAGTCCACAAGCATCTAATAGTGATGCCCCTTCGACTTCGGAACCTCAAACTCCATCTACCTCAGATGCAGAACCAAATGTTCATAATCTTGGCTCTGAGGTAGTTGTTCCCTCCACTCCAGGATCACGTCTAAATGTCTATCATCCTCTAGAAATGTCATTGGGGATGTCAGATCAGGAGTACAAACCCGAAATCAGCGATACTCAGCTGATTATGCCTCTGTTATGGAAAAGGGATACATTCATGACGGTGCTTATAGGTGATTTGTCTCGTAGTTTGAGCCAAAATACGTCAGTGAAGCACTGAATGATGAGGCGTGGGTGAGTGCCATGCAAGAAGAACTTCTGCAGTTCAAGAAGTTAGGAGTATGGACTCAGGTAGATAGACCTAAAGGTGCTAAGGTCATTGGCACCAAATGGGTCTTGAAATGCAAGAAGGATGACCAAGGGGTCATTATGAGGAACAAGGCTCGACTGGTGGTTCAGGGATTTCGCCAAGTCGAGGGGATTGACTATAATGAAGGTATTGCACCCGTGGCAAGGATGGAAGCCATCCGTATCTTCCTTGCCTATGCATCGTATATGAAGATTAAAGTCTATCAATTAGATGTGAAGAGTGCATTCCTTCACGGGGAAGTTTGAGAGACAGTGTATGTCAGTCAACCCGAGGGATTTGAAGATCCTTATCATTGGGATAGAGTTTACAAAGTCGACAAGGCTTTATACAGGCTTCATCAAGCTCCAAGGGCCTGGTATGTGAAACTCTCGACTCATCTTGTGAAACACGGCTTTCGCAGGGGAGTCATTGACTGCACACTGTTTATCAAAGAAAAAGATGGAGACCTACTGCTAGTACAGATCTATGTCGATGACATAATCTTCGGTTCAAAGAACGAAGAATTATGCAAAGAGTTTGAAGCAGTTATGAAGAAAGAGTTTGAGATGAGTGCTATGGGGGAGATGAAATTCTTCCTCGGGTTACAGGTGGATCAGACCCCAAAAGGGATCTTTCTACATCAGACCATGTATGTGGGAGACATTCTCAGTCGGTTTGACATGGAGAATGCTTCTGCAGCTGGGACTTCACTTGCTACAAATCATGATATAGCACCTGATGAAAATGGAGATCTGGTAGATGCCATAATGTACGGAGGAATGATTGGATCCCTCATGTACCTCACAGCCTCAAGACCTGATATCATGTATGCTACATGTCTATGTTCTAGATATCAGGCTAAGCCTAAGGTTAACCATCTGATCGGGGTCAAGAGGATATTTCGTTATCTGAAGGGTACACCCACACTTGGGTTGTGGTATCCTCATGATGATGACGTTGAGCTCACGGCGTATAGTGACTCAGATTACGGGGGCTGCAAGATGAACTACAAGTCTACATCAGCAGGGTGTCAATTCTTTGGGAGGAGATTCGTGACCTGGCAGTGTAAGAAGCAGACCTCGGTTGCATTGTCAACCGGTGAAGCCGAATACGTTGCTGCTTCAAGTTGCTGTTCACAAATCATTTGGATTCAATAGCAAATGCGAGATTACGGTTTAAATTTCTCTTCTACTCCTATCTTTGTTGATAACTCTGCTGCAATTGCAGTAACTAAAAATCCATTACAACATCCAAAGACCAAACACATCGGTATTAAATACCATTTTATAAGAGACTGTTTTGAAAAGAACTTAATTGATGTGGTAAAGATTAATACCGATTTTCAACGCGCTGACCTCTATACAAAAGCTTTTGATAAACCACGTTTTCTATATCTGTTAGAGGTCAACGGCGTTAAAAAGAAAAGTGATGTTATCCCTGATGATGATCATGTGTAGTTCGATGCAGTGTAGTTAATTTTTCTTTTTCATTTTCTTTATTTATTTTATTTTCTGTTTAACTTAAACTCATGTTATTTAGCTGTCTATTAAAATCCTAAAATAATTAAATCCATTATGATTTTAGAATTTTAGGGGGAGAATAGGTCAGCCACTAACATCAAAAAAAAAACGAGGGAGAAGGAGAGGCTAGCTGATATAAGGTAGACAGTACCTGTGATACCGATTCAAACCCTTTGGAAAATGATAGTACACATGAACAAATCAAAAGGGACTTTAAAATTTAATTTAGAAAAGATGCAAAAGTCAAAGTATAAGTCTGTGTAGTCTGAGCAATATAAAAGGAAAGATGATAAAAAAACTGGTAACTACTAAGGTAACACAACGAAAGTAGACCTAGAGGTTGCTAGACCACAGAGGATATGTCGGTAGATTCAACACAATAGATGATTAGACTTGACTGGTGATCTCAAGATCAAACTAAGTTGTTCAACTGACTATGGGCTCCCATCTTATCACTGGTTAACACAATCAACAATATTCCAATAAGGGGTAATGAGCATGTAAACGCCACAAATGTGTGCGGATGACCATAAATAGAGCAAAGCACGAAAAAATGAAATGAAAATGCTATCAAGCTAATAACTTATGTTGCTGGTGCATTCTGTGCAAAAGAAAATTAAGATGTTCTAACAAGAAGATAGGTTGTGTGCCTCTCTGCTGTGCGATGGCACTGACCTGAGGATAAGCATAACCTAGATATTCTAGAATTCATTGTTGTTTGCCGCCTCTCTGCTGTGCGATGGCACTGACCTGAGGATTGGCTTCTCTTTGAAAGCTCTAAGAATAGTCTCTTCTTGCAAAAATACCCGTAGACCGCTCAAAAGCTCCTGAGGAATGTTGATTACCATATAAGTGTGGGATCCACAAATGTTGGTTGAAATAATTAAACCTTAAACTATCACCAATATGTGTCAAAAGTCTGTGTATGGATTTAAGAGGACAAATATACTGACAATCATTGTGGCGGCAATTCTTGAAAGTTCATATCAATGTGGGAAACTAATAGTACCAGTATGATTTCCTAAATTTGCTAACAACTCTGGATGAAAACCAAGAGTTGAGCATCAAAATGTTTTGATAACAAGTCCCAAATGATTTGACTTGCCTATATGATTCCAAAATTGAATTGGTCCAGGTATGGTCAAATTAAATAGAAGCTGCCTATTCCGGAACCGAATCCAGTAGATTTCTATCTTAGGATTTACCTCTCACAAAAAGTCAAAAACAAGTTTAATTTTTGTACTTTAGTTTAATCTGCTAGTTATTTATTCATTTCGTTTTGTTTGCTTGTCGGACTATATCATGAAATTCAGTATGGGATTAACTCACCAAAAAGGGTCATGTCCGAGATGACCATATGTGTTTTCAAAGGATAAATGGGTCACGTCTGGGGTGACAAATTGTTTA
The DNA here is from genome assembly GCA_025215565.1 of Flaveria ramosissima. Taxonomy (NCBI): domain Eukaryota; kingdom Viridiplantae; phylum Streptophyta; class Magnoliopsida; order Asterales; family Asteraceae; genus Flaveria; species Flaveria ramosissima. Next base: position 11,188,218 of record CM046045.1, read on the forward strand.
AATGATCACGTCTGAGGTGATCAAAAGTTTGCAAGTTAAAATGATCATGTCTGAGATGGTCAAATTCTCATAATGTTATTTTAACAGTTCAAAAAGGGGTTTAAATGTAAAATGGTCAAAATGGCAGAAAATTTCATAAGTATAACCCATTCGCACGACTGGACCATGAGTATGGACCAATCATGCGAATGGGTCCCACTCGCACGACTGGACCATGAGTATGGACCAATCATGTGAATGGGTCCCATTCGCACGACTGAAGGGTGCGAATAGCTTAACCGCACGACTGAACCATGATGCGTATGAGTTCAGTCGCACGACTTTTTAACCGCATGAGGTTACAACGCAGAGTCCAGTCGCACACTCATAGTACGTATGGGGTCAGTCGCACGATGAATCCCATCGCACTACTCATTCCGCACGACTGATCCCTCAGTCCATAACCTCATTCGCATGACAGAAAGAATTTTCTTCAAGTCCAAGTGTTTCATGACAGTCTTAGCCAATGGGTACTAATGGTTAACTTTGTTTTGTGTAACAGATGGCGAGTCGATGGACTATGAGTACGAAGCATCATATTTGTGCTCATCTGGAGCTGACATCCAGAATGCTGCAGATTTCTCTGGTTAAATATCACTTTCTAGGACGTCGAGGATTGCCATACGATTCTGTCTCCAATGTCTCCTTATCGTTCTATTCAGCAGCCTTCTGGAAGGTGTGAACAGTTTGATCGATCCTCTGACTCTGAGCTCACTGCATCAGAAGTACCATCTTTGGGAGGCTATAGCTATCACAGAGAGGATCTTAGGATCATGATACAGTTGGGGGTTGGGGTGACCATGCGACTGTCCAACGACTAGACTACATACACACCCCCTCACTGTTTAGGATGCTTTCTTCGAGCCAAGTACTCTGGGGACATCATGCTGGGGTGCTCAACAAGAGCAACCTCTGTCCCCAGTTCAAGTACCTTGCTCACGTGCTGCTAAAGTGCATAGCTTCCAGAAGGGGTGTTTTGATGAGTTCCCGACCAGATCCAGAACGCCTATGTTGCGTTGGTGCTGAACCACCCGTTCAGCTTCTCCAGAATGATCTTCACCTACTTGTGGAGAACATTGAGGGGAAAGGGAAGGAGGGCTTCTGTATGTACCCCGATTTCATGCCATGATTATAGACCAGAAGCTCCCTCCCTGCCAAAGGAGAAGGATGATGCTGTAGTGCTTGAGGTGATGGATGATACCACCTTGGGCAGGATGAAGGTATACAGGGGGAAGCAGTGAAACCCCCTGTCAGGAGATTGTTTGGGCATCTGGCCCGGAGACTATGTGGTGCCAGCTAGGAGGAAGTGGCGCCACGACGACAGTGATTCTGATGTTGAGCAGATTGCTCTACCCCGCATGATTCAGATGATGATGACAGTGGGGATGCTGGAGATGACATGCCCATTCCACCGAGGGGCACAGCTACAGACGTATACCTCCAGTATCTGCCCCCACAGGAGACATAGCTGAGTCGGCTGGGTTCCACCAGGACTTTATACCTGGTGAGGAGGAAGAAGAGTCAGATGAGGAGCCATTGACTAGGACTGTGGGAAGCAAAGTCGTTCCCACAGAACATGGACTCCGGGCGGTTGGTGAACGCCCCAGGGATTCGAGAGACACTGCGGACCCTAACTATGCTCCAGAGCCATCTAGCCGTGTTCTAGGGGAGCATCCTCCTCGACAGGATCGAGGAAGAAAAGGATGGCTCAGCCCCACGGCATGAAGAAGAAGAAGAGAAGACTCACCTTCATCACCACCCAGCCACCACAGCTACCACCACCATACCACCACCTCTACAGCCACACCATCCACCACCACAGCCACCCAAGCTACCACTACCACTACCACACCCCCACACACCACACACCTCCCACCACTACATATGCCAACCACCACCATATCATTCACACCTACATCACCTCCACTATCATCTAGACCAACCCCATCTTCACCACAGCCACCACCACCACCACTAGCCACCAAGCAGGACCATCATCACATCCCTCACATCTATACGGGATCACCTCTACCTCCATTGGGGTAGAGGAACAGCTTTCAGCGCTGAACCGTATGGTGATGCGTACTGTTAGCTGCTGATGAAGAGAAGACTGCGCAGATCCGTCAGCTGGCAGATCTCACTGCTGCGCAGTCCCAGCAGATCTCGCAGCAGGCTCGCTGATCGAGGAGCAGGCCCAGCAAATGGCTGCTCAGAGCCACGAGATTGCCCAACTCCAAGAGCAAAGTCACATCAGCTAAGAAGATTGAGGAGTTGGAGGATGCTAAAAAGACCATCATGCTCAAGCTTAAGGGATCTAAAGATGAGCCTCTGAAGATTAAGGAAGGAGATGGTGATGATGGTGATGATGATGATGAGGATGAGGATGAGGACGATGATGAAGAGACTGATGATGATGAAGGGATTGAGGAAGAGAGGACAGAGGACAGGCATGAGGATGATGATGATGAAGGAGGAGATGCAGCTGCATCTGCCTCAGCTCAAGCAATTCAAAGAAGAATCAAGACCAACGAGCTTCATCTGCCTCACCAAGTGATGACCCAGTCATCAAGACAAAGTAATGATTAGATGTCTATGTATTTGATAACTTTTGTATTTGAATCATGTATTTAAACTTATGTATTTGATGTTTATATTAAGATTAATGCATTTCTGTCTTGATTATTAACTAATGGTTGATGTGTTACATGTTTAAATCAAACAGATCCAAACTATCAAAGGGATGAATTTGATGTTGCTCCCCTTCAGCAGGTCAAGACTCAATTATCTATGATTCTTGATCTGCAAGGGATCGTCAGGAGATCTGTGAGTTATACCCCTAAGAAGGGGAAATAATTCACGATCTTTCAAATGAGCAACTAGCTGAGATGTTCAAGCTAAATCCTGATGAGATCGTTAAGGATGCTCCAACGTGTGACTCTACCAGTGACGAAGAGCTAAATGACATTGATGAGATTGAGATAGAAGACGTCACAGCAGAGCACTATCCTCAGTATGCTGAAAACGAGGGAAATGTGGTCCCCAATCTGGGTGAATCCCTTGTCAGTGATACATTTGAAGTATTAGACCAAATGGAGCAGGAATCTGAGAAGACAGAAGGAAAGGCCCAAGCCTCAAACGATGATGTTGATATCAGAAAGGCTAAATGGGCTGCTTGTTTTGAGGAAATCAGAGCCCAACGCGCTGCTCCCAAACAGAATGTCTACACCAAACTCTACAGAGTGAAGAAACATCATAAGGTGTCGGGCAGGATTATAGCGTGGGCACATTTTGAGGATCTAAACGTTTATGCCATTAAGAGGGAGAAGGGCATAGAGTACTTTAGATTTCCACATGATCTAAAGACTCTAACAGGTTTTGAGCTCAACCAGCTAGCCAAACTTAAGCTGTTGTATGCTGACCCAAGAAAAATGTCAGGCTGGTTTGAAGCTGCATTGAAGAGAGAGTACCACACCAGGTGGGTAAACTTCAGACCCCAACAACCTACAAGGTACATCAGAAGGTCTGAAGTTGATGCCATTACTGGAAAGCCAAAGATAGTGCTGAAGTGGAGTCCTCCGCGCATGATTTCAAGAATCCCTCTAAGGGAAATGCCTCAGGACTTCACTCCACACTTTAAGTGGTGGTACTATGATTGGAGAACCGGGGAAGCGGTCATAGTGCTAAATAAAGATGGACACATTGATACCATCAGGGTGTTTGACCCAATGTGGCTTACCAACTTGTCAGCTAATGATGTCTACACTCTATACAAGTGGCCACTGTTCTATGACACGCAGGATATAGTACAAGCCCTCCAATTCCAGAACATCATAAGACTCTGCTTTGCGTTTAAGATTCACGCAGGAGTCACAAGAGAGGAAAAGTACAAGAAGTATGAGGAGGTGATGCAGAAAACAAAACATTAGATAGATCTAGGTCCAAAGGGGAGTTTGTTGATACATATATGTACCTAGATCATGATATGAATGTAATAGGTCTTGTTTGTCTTACACTGATGTAATGTTTGGAATATTAATGAAATGAGTTTGGTTGTTTGTGATTTATAATGTTTAATATTTCATTAATGAGTTGATGTTGAATTGGTTAAATAGGTTTGTGATTATTTGAATTGATACACATAATGTTATATTAATGAATACATTCAAACTTAACAAAATGAAGTTCTCATGCGAATGGCCCATGCGAATGGACCATACGCATGAATAACTTCATGTGAATGACATAGTCGCACGACTGAACCAGGAGACTGGATCAGTCGTATGATTGTAACATGAGATTGGCCCAGTCGCACGACTGAACACACAGTCGTGCGGATGGATCAACCGCATGGTTCAATCGCACGACTAAACCATACTAATGGTTCAGTCGCCCGAATGAACAACACTAACCTATAAATACCACCCAATTCATGGAAAAATAAAAGCATTCATTCTATTTCGATTCCAGACGTACCTTAGCCGTCCAGAAGCCTCCAAGTTCATACTACAAGTTCATAGAACGCTGTAGATCAATTCCTAATCGATTCTTAACGTTTGATTCAATACTTTATTGATTCTACGTGCGTTCTCACTGATTGGATCGCCAATCAAATAGGATTCCACACTATTTGGTTTGGTTTACACGCTAATCAGTTGGTATATCGTTCAAATACCAGATCCTAACAAACTGCACAACCCTGAGCGACATCTCCTGTGAGGAGGATTCAGTCAAACTGACTTATGTTGATGGATCCTCATGTTCCCTCACTAGAGATCAATTTCCTGATCTGCCCAGAGGATCATTGGACCAAGCTGCAAATCTCCTTGGCCTCAATTCAAATACTTTGAATGAGTAAGAAAAGAAGCTATGGAGAAGGCTGGTGACTGTACTAGATAACAAGAAAGGTGACCGGGTGCCAAGACAAGCCCTTGTGCCTAGGAAGAAGATCATCCAGTGGAGGTTCGAAGACTCTTCTCACAACTTTGTTGTTGAAAGAGAGAGTGGAGAGCTCAACAGGCTAAATGCCTTATCTGTGCTACACTTAAGCAGACTTGATATTACTGAGTTAGCAGAGAAGCCATTCTCCAACCCCTCAAACTCTGAAGTAGCTGCTCATATCAGAAATCACCTAGGTAGTCTTCATATGGCCGAGCTAACTGCTAGGACCAAGGTTGAAGAAGAGTTAAAACTAATAGAGGAGGAGAAACGGAAGGGATCAACAACAAAGGCAAAGCCTTTCTACAAATGGTTGAGGGTCCTGAACTTGAATCCATAGTTATATGGGAGTATGACTATAACTCCGTCAACTAACTCTTTTCAGGGGGGCACAACAAAGGGTACATGTCATCCAGAGTGATAGACTGGATCTCCTATCCACTAATGACTTGTACAAGCTTCTCAGCACCACTTCAGGGAAGAACAAGGAAACAGACAAATATCTTCTGTCCCTGGTCTTGAATGCTTTGAGAAGCAGAAACAAGTGAGGTTTTGGTAGCATCAGCCTAGGGGGAGTTTGTTGGATCTAGAAAGGCTGGTGCAACCAAAACAAAATCACTTAGACTATTATGGTGCAACTAATAAAAGACTTCCAAAGATAATTATGGAATTTCCAAAGGAAAAACGAGCTCTTCCAAAGACAAAGTGTAAGACCAACTTCCGAAGAAAAAGTATTCACTTCCGAAGATCAAGACTTAGAGTGAAAGATCAGAAGTCAACTTTTGAAGTATGAAAGAAGTCCTCAAGCCTCGGAAGTACAGAAGCCTCTTCCGAAGTATAAGTGGCTTTGGAAGAACTTGTTCTTCCGAAGCCAACTTACCTTCGGAAGACACTAGTATTATCCAGTGGACATAAGTATGGTCTCCCTGACACTCCGCTGCAGACCTTTGAGATACTGCATGGCGTTTTCTCAAAAGCCATGTAGTTGACCATACTTTATTCCACTGTTTACCTTTATCAGTTAGTACAAATGCTAACTTTAGTTGGTGACAAAAAGTAAGTCATGGACATGTCATGACTATCATATCTTAGATAATACTTTATCTAAGGTACCTTAACTTTAGCATTGTAGTATATGCTTTAGTCTCAGGTTTCCAGCTGGTATCAAAGTATATCCGGCTGTAGGATCTAGTATATATACTTTCTCATTGTAAGGTATGTTTTATGCTTGTAAGAGTCTTGTAATACTTTGAGTTGAGAAGTAATATATACAAGTGCCTTGAAAATTATTTCCTTGTGTTCTTTGCTACTTATTATATTATTATCAACTCTTAAAAGATATTCTACTTCATCTGGTTTGAGTGTAATATAAGTGAGTTTGAGAGAAATCCAAGTGTTAAGTGAGAAACCCGATCATGCAACCTATGTTTGTCAACCACAACGTTTTGTAGATCCAGATCATCCTGAATATGTGTATAAATTAGACAAGCACTATATGGCTTACATCAAGCACCTCGTCCTTGGTATGCTACTCTAACTGAACATGTGTTTGGTCATACAAGAGGTGCTACTGATCAAACATTATTGTAACTAAGACTGGTGATGATCTCATTTTTGTTTAAGTTTATGTCGATGATATTATCTTCGGATCTACAAATTATGATTTGTGCAAGGAATTTGAAGTTGTGATGAATAAGAAATTTGAGATTAGTTCTCTTGGAGAAATGTTCTTTTTCTTGGGAATTCAAGTTAAACAAGATGACGAAGGTATACTAATACATCAAGAAAAGTATGTACACATTATCATAGACAAGTACAAGTTTCAAGACTCCATGATTGTTCCCACTCCTATGTCTTCTCATCCTACTTTGACTCCAGATCTCATGGGTGAAGATGTTGATCAACACATGTATAGATCAATGATTGGATCTCTGATGTATCTTACTACAAGCAGGCTAGACATCATGTTTTCTATTTGTTAGTGTGCACGTTATCAAAGTAATCCAAAGGGATCTCACATGAAAGCTGTCAAGCAGATTTTTAAATATCTCAAATGCCAACCTACACTTGGATTGTGGTATCCTAAAAACTCCGATTTCAATTTATATGCTTACATTGAGAGTGATTATGCAGGATGCAACTTGGACAGGAAGTCAACCACTAGTGGATGTCAATTTCTTAGCAACAGGTTGATTTCATGGTAGTGCAAAAAGCAGCAGACGGTGTCTACATCAACTACAAAAGCTGAATATGTGGTTGCTTCAAGTTGTTGTTCACAGATTGTTTGGATACAACAACAACTTCTTGATTATGGTCTTAACATATTTGACACCAACATTTTGTGTGATAGCACTACAGTTCTTAATGTTGATGCATGTATGTCCCTAGATCATGATTTGTAATGTAATGAAGCTTGTCTGTCTGATTTCGATGTAATTGTATTGATTAATGAAATGACATGAATTGTTTGTTACTTGTGATGTTTAATATTTCATTAATGAGTCGTGATTGAATTGATTGGGTTTATGATTGTTTGAATGGTTACATATTATGTTATATTAATTAAAACGTTCAAACTTAACTTAATGAAGTTCTCATGCGAATGGCCCATGCGAATGGACCACACGCATGAATAACTTCATACGACTGACTCAATCGCACGACTGAACCAGGAGACTGGATCAGTCGTATGATTGACACATGAGATTGGCTCAATCGCACGACTGAACACTCAGTCGTGCGGATGAATCAACCGCATGGTTCAATCGCACGACTGAACCATACTTATGGCCCAGTCGCACGATTGAACAATACTAACCTATAAATAGACCCAATTCGTGGAAAAACGTAAGCATTCATCCCATTACGATTCCAGACGTACCCTAGCCATCCAGAAGCCTCCCAAATCGTTCTCCAAGTTCACAGAACACATCAGATCGATTCCTAATCGATTTCTGACGTTGGATTCAATTCTTGATTGATTCTTCGTGTGTTCTCACTGATTGGATCGCCAATCAAATAGGATTCCGCACTATTTGAGTTGGTTTAACACGTTAATCACTAGGTATTTCGTTCAAATACCAGGTCCTAACAAGTGGTATCAGAGCTTTGGCTCTTGATTACGTGTTGATTCAATCAAGATTGCACAAAAGTTTGTGTTTTTGCACGAAAAACGCAATCTTTGGCATCAAAAGTGATCTTGGACGTTCCCTGCTCATTGAAGTTTAGTTTCTACGGACTTAGGCGATTAGGACTTGTGAAATTTCGAATTTTTACGACTGAAACCCGTCAAACCTAGAAATTTCGCAAAACAGCAGCTTCAGTCGCACGAGTGACCCATTCGCACGACTGGACTCCATTCGCATTGCTCATTCGCACGATTGGACCTAGTCGCACCCTCATTCGGCCGACTGAACCGTTCGTTCGCATAACTCATACGCACCAGATTCATTCGCACGACTGAACCAATCGCCCAGTTCAGCCGCACGATTGAACCAATCGCAGAGTTTATACGCACGATTAGACCATTCGCATCCTTCAATCGCATCAGTGAAAAAGTTTGTTTGATTAGATTCTAAGTTTATTAGCCATGGAAGATCAGATGTCAGCCTTTACTGCTGGGAAGGACTCGAGGATTCAGAACCTACTGTTGCTTGAGAGTGAGGTGGGTAATCACAATAAACCACCAAAGCTCTTGACTTTAGATGAGTTTCCCCACTGGAAACAACGTTTTGAGATCTACCTTAATGGAGTAGATCCTAATCTGTGGGAAGCCATGAGATCGGTTTATACACCGGTGGGAGCTGATGGAGTTAAGTTAACATTAAGCGGGATGACAGACGCACAGAAAGTAAAATACAATGCAGAGAAAAGGGTTTATGCATTGATCACTCAGGGCGTTTGGCAACATCTGAATGATTAAGTGCTGAACCAAAAGAGGTGAATCATAAGTGAGAATCATTAAGAGGTCTGAACCATTAATAGATAGTATATAATTTAACTATTAAAAGACAAATGTCTGACCAATTCAGATAATATGTCTTAACCATTCAGCATAGACCTCTTAACCATTCAGCATCAATATAATGCTTAACCATCAGAGGTAAATCTCTTAACCATTCAGCATGTGCTCACGAAACAAAAGTCTGAACCATTAAGTGCTGAACCATTCAGACATCTGAACCATTAAGAGACTGATTAAGAGGCTGCCAAACAGCCTCAGTCTATCCCCAAAGATATATTCCACCAATATTCAGAGAACAAACAGTCCAAGAAATTGTGGGATGAGCTAGAGAAGAGATATGAGGGAATGCGTCATTGAAGGCAATCAAGGCAAAGGAGTTAAAGAAGGAATTCGATAACTTCTCATCGATTGGTAATGAGAGTTTACACGAAGTCATAGACAGATTCTACCACTTGATGAGCGAATTGCATACACATGGAGTGGAAACGACTATGGAAGAGAAAGTAAGCAACTTCGCAGACGGATTGCCTGATAAGTGGGCTTCATTCGTGTCTAACCTTAGACAGAATGAAATGCTTATAAAGCTGGATATAAATGACTTCATTCTCAAGTTGCGAGAAGAAGCACTAAGGATGAAGTATAGAGCTCAGAAGTCTGCGTACACACAAAATCCAGCTTTATACAACGCCACGCCTCAAGCTAAGACATCTGGAGCACCTCTCCAGACTGCATTTGTGTCTAGCTCGTCAGGTCCTTCACATGCTTCTCCTTCTGGATCAGACACGTCAGGGTCGTCATGTACCCATTATATTGGATCAGAAGCAAGTGCTACCAAACTGAAGACCGAGAACCTCGGTAATGTGACCGTAGAAGTAGCTCGAGAGCATATGGATCTTTTAGCAGTAGTGGTTCATTCATATGATGGACTTGTTGCTGGGAAGATTGGAAACTGCCATCTGGCAGATGAGGACTACGAGCAGGTGGATGAAATGGAGCTTGAGAGGATGGATATAATGTGGGCCTTAGCTAGCGCTGTCCGAAGGGCGAAGAAGTTTGTTAAGAAGACGGACAGAACTTGGTAGCTACTAAGGATACCACATTTGGCTTTGACAAGAGCAAAGTGACCTGCTTCAACTGTGGAGAGAAGGGGCACTTCAAGAGAGAATGTGTCAAGCCAAAGAAGACGGGTAATGGGAACCCGTTCTCATCCTTTACTCGCCAAGACAAGCAAGCTTCCAGTTCTACTTCATCAAACAAGGATCCAAAAGCCTTGACTGCTCATGATGATGAAGGACAGGATTGGAGTTTTAGGTTTGTCTCACCAGGAGAATCTAACATTGCCAGTGTTGAGGATATTGATGATGATTCTGCGAGTGAAGGTGATCTAGCAGTTGAGATAGCAATGTCACATAGTGAAGAAACAACTGCAGCTGAGGTCAGTTACAAGCCAAAGGAGGAGACTTCCACGTCAGAGACAGAAAAGTCAGAATCACCAGAACCAGAGACGTCTGATGCTGCGTTGATGGCTAACTCTTCTGAACCAACACAGGTAAGTACAACTGACCAAATGTTTGATAATCATGCTTGTTCTGATTGTGATATGTTTAGGAATAGCATGATGAAAAATTTGCTAGGTTATTAGATCACAATGATAACTTAGTAAAAGATTTACAACTGTGCACTGAGGCTAATAGAGTTCTAAAACAAAATGAGCATAGTTATAAAGAAAAGATAGACCTATTGACTAAACAGCTTAGGGAAACCGAAGTAGTTGCCTTTAACCAAGCAAATGACATTAGGTACTATCTAAACTCCCTAGAGGACACTAAGAAGCAAAAGGCAGTTCTAGAAGTAGAAGTTAATTCATTAAAACAAAAACTGCACAGTTGGACTAGTTCTTCACACATAGTTCAACACTTAGTGAGAGAAAGGAATAACGGGGAGGGATTAGGCTACAAAGTGGTTCCACCTCCACCTGAGACCTTGATGAACACTAAGTCTAGACCAGTAAACAACAACCCCATCAAGGATCATGTGGTGACTACTCCTCTTGTTACTGATCCAGAATCACTGAAGAAACAAAAGGAGGCCACTTCAAAGGCAAAGGGTAAATTGCCTTGTGTTAATCTGGAAAATGAATTTGAAAAAGTTAACTTAAAGTCAGGGTCAAACAGAGTCAAATCAGAACCTAAAAGGACTTCAAACGTTAATTTTTCACATGCTTCAAGTCAAAAACCAGTTAACCAAAAAGTGGAACATGTTAAACAGGTTAAAACAGTTAAATTTGTTAAACCAGAGAAAACATCAAACATACAAGAGTCAAAACCTAAAGTGATTGATGTTACTAGAGTGTCACGCACTTCTCCACAAAGAAAGTCTACTTATAAAGTTGATAGCAGGTCATGCTACAACTGTGGAGAATGTGGACACATTGCTTCCTATTGTCCTTTCTATCAGACACCTAGGAAGAAGATTGATCTTCAGGACTCTAGACCTAGGTCTTCTAAGAGGAGTTCTCTAACTCCACCTAGAAGATCTAGTGAACCTAAAGTCCAACCTGTAAGCCAGACGACTGTTTATCATAAACAGGCATTGCACAAATCTGGCTTATGGAAAGAGAAGTCATCCTGCGTGTCTGATACTGATGACAAGAAGGAACCTGAGCTACCCTCACCCTCTAAGGGTCAATGGGTAGAGTTTATGATGTGTGATGCCTCTGGGAAACCCAAGACAGTAAAGGCTTGGGTTCCTAACCTAAACTAATACATTTACTTTGTATGTGCAGGGTGTTCGATATAGCGCTGAGACTAACACGTGGATTATAGACAGCGGAGCATCCAGGCACATGACAGGAAATAGAGCCCTTTTATCAAACGTCAAACAAATAAAAGGAGGGCATGTTTCCTTTGCAGGAAACAAGGGAGGATACATCACAGCTCAGGGAGAAGTGGGAAATCAGAAAGTTAAGTTTGATAAGGTGAACTACGTTCAACAACTTCAAAATAACTTACTTTCTGTTTCCCAAATCTGTGATAAAGGATTTAAAGTCATCTTCGACAACAAGAAGTGTTACGTGCTGAAGAAAGACTACATGATCCCAGAGGACCAAGTTCTGATGACTGCTTCAAGATATAAAGACCTTTATGTCTTGGATCTGTCAACAGCTGCTACAACGGATCATGAGGTTCAGTGCTTTCTATCTAAAGCTACTGAGAAGGACTCAATCTCCTGGCATAGGAGAATGGGACACATTAGTCAAAGGAAGATGAATCATTTGATTCAGAAGGATTTAGTGAGAGGAGTAAATGTCAAGAACTTCCAACTTCCTGACTTTTGTGTAGCTTGCAAGAAAGGCAAACAGACAAAGAAGTCTCATAAGGAAAAGAAAGTTCATTCAATAGAACTTCCTCTTGAACTTCTTCACATGGATCTGTTTGGTCCAGTCAGTACAAGGAGCATTGCAGGCGATTTGTACTGTTTTGTGGTCACTGATGACTACTCAAGGTTCACTTGGGTAATGTTTCTGAAATCCAAATCAGAAACATTTGAGTCATTCAAGGAATTAGTAACCACACTGGAATCTCTCTACAAGCTAAAAGTTAGACAAGTACGCTCAGACAACGGGACAGAATTCAAGAATCAATGGATGGAGGCATACTGCAAGGAAAAGGGAATTGTGCATCAATTCACTTCTGCCTACACGCCTCAGATGAATGGTGTTGCTGAGAGAAAGAACAGAAGCTTGATAGAGACTGCACGGACTATGCTGGCTGACTCGAAACTGCCTATCCAATTCTGGAATGAGGCAGTGGCAAATGCATGTTATACACTGAATCGAGTCCTAATAGTCAAGCGCCACGGAAAGACATGTTATGAGCTACTACAAAGACGCAAACCAAATTTGGAGTATCTTGAACCTTTTGGCGCGCCGTGTACACTTCTGAAGAAGACACAAGAAGGAAAATTCAGCGAGAAGGCAGATGAAGGAATTTTTCTAGGATACAACATACCGAACAAGCGAGTTTACAATAACTCAACGGGTCTTGTAGAAGTGTGGTGTAATGTCGACGTTCAGAGATATACCACACCACCTACAGGCAAAGGACCTGCATACTTCTTCGATTATGATGGATTCTTCAAGTCCTTCAACATTCCTCTCTCTCCCTCGGATGATGAGTTAGCTACTAGGATGATGTATGATATTCTGAATACACCATCTAGCACACAGGGAGAATCATCTACTCAGTCAGGGGGAGTAGTCGATGACAGTGACTCCTCCTCTGAAGATGAAACTGAAGCAGATGACCAGAACAGTCAGGAGGAACAGGTTCCAGTTCCTGAAAGTCCACAAGCATCTACGAGTGATGCTCCTTCGACTTCGGAACCTCAAACTCCAACTACCTCAGATGCAGAACAAAATGTTCATAATCTCGGTTCTGAGGTGGCTGTTCCTACTACTCCAGGATCACGACTAAACGTCTATCATCCCCTTGACAATGTTATTGGGGATGTCAGATCAGGAGTACAAACCCGAAATCAGCTATACTCAGCTGATTACGCCTCGGTTATGGAGAAAGGTTACATTCATGATGGTGCTTATCGATGTTTTGTCTCGCAGGTTGAGCCAAAATATGTCAGTGAGGCACTAAATGATGAGGCGTGGGTGAGTGCCATGCAAGAAGAACTTCTGCAGTTTAAGAAGTTAGGTGTATGGACTCTGGTTGATAGACCTAAAGGTGCTAAAGTCATTGGCACCAAATGGGTACTAAAATGCAAGAAGGATGACCAAGGAGTCATTATCAGGAACAAAGCTCGACTGGTGGTTCAAGGTTTTCGCCAAGTCGAGGGGATTGACTATAATGAGGTGTTTGCACCCGTGGCAAGGATGGAAGCTATTCGTATCTTCCTTGCCTATGCATCGTACATGAAGATTAAAGTCTACCAATTAGATGTGAAGAGTGCATTCCTTCATGGGGAAATCAGGGAAACAGTCTATGTAAGTCAACCCGAGGGATTTGAAGATCCTTATCATCGGGATAGAGTTTACAAGCTCGACAAAGCTTTATATGGGCTTCATCAAGCTCCTCGAGCTTGGTATGAGAAACTCTCGACTCATCTTGTGAAACACGGCTTTCGCAGGGGAGTCATTGACTGTACACTGTTTATTAAAGAAAAGGATGGCGACCTACTGCTTGTACAGATATATGTTGATGACATAATCTTCGGGTCAAAGAACGAAGAGTTATGCAAAGAGTTTGAAGCAGTGATGAAGAAAGAGTTTGAGATGAGTGCTATGGGGGAGATGAAGTTCTTTCTCGGGTTACAGGTGGATCAAACACCTAATGGAATCTTTCTACATCAGACCAAGTATGTAGGAGACATTCTCAGTCGCTTTGACATGGAGAATGCTTCTGCTGCTGGGACTCCACTTGCTACGAATCATGATATAGCACCTGATGAGAATGGAGATCTAGTAGATGCCACTATGTACCGAGGAATGATTGGATCCCTCATGTATCTCACTGCCTCAAGACCTGATATTATGTATGCTACATGTCTATGTTCTAGATATCAGGCTAAACCAAAGGTCAACCATCTGATCGGGGTCAAGAGGATTTTTCGTTATCTGAAGGGTACACCCACACTTGGATTGTGGTATCCTCATGATGATGACTTTGAGCTTACCGCGTATAGTGACTCGGATTACGGGGGCTGCAAGATGAACTACAAGTCTACATCAGCGGGGTGTCAATTCTTTGGGAGAAGATTAGTTACCTGGCAGTGTAAGAAGCAGACATCGGTTGCATTGTCAACCTGTGAAGCCGAATATGTTGCTGCTGCAAGTTGCTGTTCACAAATCATCTGGATTCAACAGCAAATGCGGGATTACGGTTTAAAATTCTCATCTACTCCTATTTTTGTTGATAACTCTGCTGCAATTGCAGTAACTAAAAATCCGGTTCAACATCCTAAGACCAAACACATCGGTATTAAATACCATTTCATAAGAGATTGCTTTGAAAAGAACTTAATTGATGTGGTTAAAATTAATACTGATTTTCAACGCGCTGACCTCTATACTAAAGCCTTTGATAAACCACGTTTTCAATATTTGCTAGAGGTCAACGGCGTTAAAAAGAAAAGTGAGGTAATTCCTGATGATGATAATGTGTAGTCCGATGTAGTTTAGTTAAAGTTTATTTTATTTATTTATTTGTTTTATTCTCGTCTGTTTTATTTAAACTCATGTTATTTTGCTGTTTATTAAAATCCTAAAATAATTAAACCAGAAATGATTTTAGTATTTTAGGGGGAGAATATGTCAGCAAGTTAACATTAAAAAAAAAATTGAGGGAGAAGGAGTAACTAGCTGAAATAAGGTAGATTGTGTCTGTGATACCGATTCAATACCTTTGGAAAATGATAGTACACAGGAACAAAGCAAGAGGGACTTTAAAATTTAAGTTTTGAAAGATGCAAAAGTTCAAAGTATAAGTCTGTGTAGTCTAAGCAATATAAAAAGGAAGATGATAGAAAACTGGCAACTCCTAAGGTGACACAAAGAAAGTAGACTTAGAGGCTGCTAGACCACAAATGATATGTTGGTAGATTCAACACAATAGACAATTAGACCTGATTGGTGATCTCAAGATCAAACTAAGTTGTTCAACTGACTGTGGGCTTCCATCTTATCACTGGTTAACACAATCAAATATATTCCAATAAGGGGTAATGAGCAATTAAACGCCACAAATGTGTGCGGATGACCATAATTAGAGCAAAGCAAGAAAAAAATGAAAGACAAATGCAATAAAGCTAATGACTTATGTTGTTGGTGCATTTTGTGTAAAATAAAATAAGCTGCTCTAACAAGGAGATAGGTTGTGTGCCTCTCTGCTGTGCGATGGCACTGACCTGAGGATAAGCATAACCTAGATATTCTAGAATTCATTGTTGTTTGCCGCCTCTCTGCTGTGCGATGGCACTGACCTGAGGACAGGCTTCTCTTTGAAAGCTCTAAGAATAGTCTCTTCTTGTAAAATACCCGTAGACCGCTCAAAAGCTCCTGAGGAATGTTGATTACCATATAAGTGTGGGATCCACAAATGTTAGTTGAAATAATTAAACCTAAATAAGTCACCAGTCTGTGTCAAAAGTCTGTGTATGGATTTAAGTGGACAAACATACTGACAATCATTGTGGCTACATCTCAAAGGTTCAAATCAATGTGAAAATCTAAGAGTTTCAGTATGATTTCCTTAAGTTGCTAACGACTCTGGATGAACACCGAGAAATTGAGCATCAAAAGTTTTAATAACTAGTCCCAAATGATTTGACTTGCCTGTATGATTCCAAAATTGAATTGGTCCAGATATGATCAATCTAAGTTGAAGCTATCTACTCCCGAACCAAATCCCGTAGATATCAATCTCTGGATTTATCTCTCACAAAAAGCCAAAAATAAGTTGTTTTTAATTAGTTAAAGTTTTAAATTAGTTAGTGTTTTTAATTTTAATTTTAGTCGTGTGTCGGGCTACATCAGGAAAATCAGAAGGAATCAACTCACTAAAAGGGTCATGTCTGAGATGACCATATGTGCTTTGAAAGTTTAAAATAGTCACGTCTGAGGTGACAAAGTGTTTTTAAAAGGGTCACGTCTGAGGTGACTAAAGTGTTTAAAAAGATCACGTCTGAGGTGATCAAAATGTTTTCAAGATAAAATGATCATGTCTGAGATGATCAAAGGCTCATAACGTTAATTTCAATTAATTTAAAGGGTTTAAATGTAAATTGGTAAAAATGGCAGAAAATTAACTAAGTATGACCCATTCGCACGAATGGACCATACGTATGGACTAACCATACGAATGGAATCCATTCGCACGAATGAACTATGAGTATGGACCATCAAACCGAATGGCCCATACGATTAGCCCAGTCGGAGGCTTAAGTGCGAACGAGTGAGTCAGTCGCACGACTGAAATCCAATCGGACGACTGGAGAAGGGCGACTGACCCAATCGCACGACTGAGTCCACTCGCACGACTGAATGGTGCGTATGAACTCAGTCGCACGATTGGATCTAGGGTTAGTATAAATAGAGGAGGAGTCGGTCGCAGAGACTCATCACCCTCAAAGAAACCCTAAATCGCACGACTAAAGTCACTCTGCCCAAATTTCGTTTGATCTCTATAAAACCTTCGTTTCTTGCATACTGACCATTTACTTCGATTCTACAGGTAATTTGCGACGAAGAAACATCACCAAATCGTTCAATTTGACTTTTAATCTGGATAATCAGACCCGTTGGAAAACTGTGACGTGTGTGACAAAATGACCTAACTAAATGGCTCAAACTAATGAAATTAAAGATGTTAGGTGTTACACGAATGGGTTGCGAGTCAAATGAACCAAAACACGAAGTCTAAAACTCAAAATTGGTGAAAAAGTTAATTTGAATTGAACGGACAGGATGTCATACGATTGGACAGGCGGATGAACTTCAGTCGCACGACTGAAGGGGGCGATTCACTTAACCGCACGACTGAACCATGCGAATGAGACTCAGTCGCACGACTGGTGTAACCGCATAAGAGTACATGCGCATGAGTCCAGTCGCACACTCAGTCGTACGCATGAGGTCATTCGCACGTCTGAACCTCAATCGCACTGTTCAGTCGCACGACTGTCTTCAGTCGCACAACCTCAATCGTATGACAGAGACATTCTACTCAAAGTTTAAGTGTTTCATTATACTCGTAGCCAGTGGAACTAATGTTTATATTGTTATGTGTTACAGATGGCGAGTCGATGGAACATGAGCACCAAGCATAACATATGTGCTCATCTGGATTTGACATCCAGGAACGCAGCTGACTTCTCAGGCATCATTACGTTTCTGTTGAGATCCAGGATTGCTCATGCTATCTCTACACCATGCACGCCGTATAGATCAGTGCAGCAGGCCTTCTGGGAAGGCGCGACTGTTGATAGATCCTCTGAGCCTCATTGCATCAGGAGTACGATCTTTGGTGAGGCTATTACCGTATCAGAGGAGGATTTGAGGATTGTTCTACAGTTAGGGGATGATGCTGATTGTCCTACTCGTCTACACCCCCTCACTGTCAGAGGATGTTTTATGAGAGCCAAGTACTCTGGGGACATCAATGCTGGGGTACTCAACAAGAGTAACCTCTGTCCCCAGTTCAAGTATCTTGCGCATGTTCTGCTGAAGTGCATAGCGTCGAGGAAGGGAGGATTTGATGAGTTGTCGGATCAGATCCAGAACGCTTATGCTGCATTGGTGCTGAACCACCCGTTCAGCTTCTCCAAAATGATCTTCACCTACCTGGTGGAGAACATTGAGGGGAAAGGGAAGGAAGGCTTCTGTATGTATCCGAGGTTTATACAGATGATTATTGATCAGAAGCTTCCCTCCCTGCCAAAGGAGAAGGAGGATGCTGTAGTGCTCGAGGTCATGGATGACACTACGCTAGGCAGGATGAAGGTGTACAGGGGGAAGCAGGTGAAACCCCTGTCAGGAGGTTGTTTGGGCATCTGGCCCGTGCTGACTATGTGGCGCCAGCCAAGAGAAAGTGGCGCCACGATGACAGTGATTCAGATGTAGAGCAGATTGCTATACCAGATATTGACTCAGATGATGATGATAGCGGCGACGCCGGGGATGATATGCCTGCTCCACATAGAGGCACTGATTCAGACGTTATTCCCCCGGGGTCTGCCACTGCCGGAGAGGTTGCTGAGATGGCCGGTTTCCATCAGGAGTTCGTAGCTGGTGATCAAGAGGAGGAGGAGTCGGATGAGGAGCCCCTCACTAGGACTGTGGGAAGCAAAGTTGTTCCCACAGAACACGGGTAGGGTGGTTGGTGTACACCCTCGGGACTCCTCAGAGAGAGAGACTGACCCGAGCTATGTTCCGGGTTCAGTGGGCAGAGCTGCAGGGGGAGCATCCACTTCCACCGGGACTAGGAGGAAGAGGATGGCTCAACCCCACGGATTGAAGAAGAAGAAGCGTCGCCTGACCTTCGTTACCACTGCTGCCACTACTTCCACCACCACAGCCACCACTACCACCTCCACTGACATACCACCCATCACCACAGCCACCACATCCACTACCTCCACTACCACAGCCACCACCTTACCTACCACCACTGTATCCTTCCCATCCACCACCATACCATTCACACCTACATCACCAGCACCAGTCTACCGACCTATATTCACCACTGCCACTACCACCACCACCTCACATCATGCTGGACCTTCAGCCCAGCCATCACATGCTTATGGATCTACTCTACCTCACATCGGGGTAGAGGAGCAGCTGTCGGCGCTTAACCGTATGGTGATGCGCCTGCTTGCTGCAGATGAGGAGAAGGCGGCGCAGATCCGCCAGCTGACCGACCTGACTGCTGCCCAGTCTCAGCAGATGGCAGAGCAGGCTCGGGTGATAGACCAGCAGAACCAGCTAATCGATGCTCAGAGAGTCGAGGTGTCCCAACTCCAGGACCAGCAGGCCCAGTCAGTCAAACGTATAGAGGAGTTGGAGACGACCAACAAGACGATTATGCTGAGGTTAAAGGGGTCAAAGGATGAGCCTTTGAAGATAAAGGAGGGTGATGGGGATGATGGAGATGGTGATGATGAAGATGATGATGATGAGGATGAGGAAGAGGATGAGGAAGAGACTGAGGAAGAAAGGACAAAGGTAGAGATGATGATGACGAAGCAGAAGGAGGGGATGCGGCTGCATCGGCCTCTGCTTCTGGTCAAGAGCGAAGATCGAAGCATCGACAGGACCAGTCATCTACCACTTCTGCTCCTCCGAGCGACACGCCCATGATTCAAGACAAAAGTACAGATTAGATGTCTTATGTATTTATTTATTTTGTATTTGAATCATGTAATGAAAACCAAGTGTGTTGAATGTTTATATATTAAGTTGATATAATTCTGTTTGATTACTTACTAATGGTTTATGTGTTGAATGTTTAAATCAAACAGATCCAAACTTTCAAAGGGATGAGTTTGACATTGCTCCCCTTCAACAGGTCAAGACTCAATTAACCATGATTCTTGATCTGCAAGGGATTGTAAGAAGGTCTGTGAGTTATACCCCTGAAGAAGGGGAGAATAATTCATGACCTATCTGACGAGCAACTGGCAGAGATGTTCAGACTCAATCCTGATGAAATTGTCAAGGATGCTCCAACAGTTGATTCAACCAGTGATGAAGAACTAAATGACGTTGATGAAGTTGAGGTTGAAGATATTACTGCAGAAGAGTACCCTCAGTATGCTGACACCGAGGGTAATGTGGTCCCCAATCTGGGTGAGTCCCTAGTCAGTGATACGTTTGAGGTACTAGACAAGATGGAGCAGGAAACCGAAAAGACTGAAGGAACAGCCCAAGCCTCCAATGATGACGTAGACATTCGCAAGGCTGAGTGGGCTGCCTGTTTTGAAGAAGTGAGAGCCCAGCGTGCTGCACCAAAGAAAGATGCCTACACCAAGCTCTACAGAGTCAAGAAACACCATAAGGTGTCAGGCAGGATTATTGCATGGGCTTATTTTGATGACCTTAACGCGTATGCAGTTAAGAGGGAACAGGGCATAGAGTACTTCAGGTTCCCACATGATCTGAAGACTCTACCTGGTTTTGAGCTCAACCAGCTGGCTAAACTAAAGCTGCTGTATGCTGACCCAAGAAAGATGTCAGGCTGGTTCGAGGCTGCCCTGAAGAAGGAGTACCACACCAGATGGGTTAACTTCAGACCACAACAGCCTACGAGGTATATAAGAAGGTCTGAGGTTGATGCCATTACTGGCAAGCCCAAGATTGTGTTGAAGTGGAGTCCTCCGCGCACTATGTCGAGAATCCCTCTCAGGGAAATGCCACAGGACTTCACTCCACACTTCAAATGGTGGTACTATGATTGGAGAACTGCTGAAGCTGTCATAGTTCTGAATAAAGAGGGCCAAATGGATACTATCAGGGTATTCGACCCGATGTGGCTAACCAACTTGTCTGCTAATGATGTCTATACATTATACAAGTGGCCACTGTTCTATGACACACAAGACATTGTACAAGCCCTCCAGTTCCAAAACGTTATACGACTTTGCTTTGCGTTTGAGATTCACGCAGGAGTCACCAAAGAGGAGAAGTACAAGAAGTATAAGGAGGTAATGCAGAAGACAAGAGATTAGATAGATCTAGGTCCAAGGGGGAGTTTGTTGATGCATGTATGTCCCTAGATCATGATTTGTAATGTAATGAATCTTGTCTGTCTGATTATGATGTAATTGTATTGATTAATGAAATGACATGAATGTTTGTTACTTGTGATGTTTAATATTTCATTAATGAGTCGTGATTGAATTGATTGGGTTTATGATTGTTTGAATGGTTACATTATGTTATATTAATTAAAACATTCAAACTTAACTTAATGAAGTTCTCATGCGAATGGCCCATGCGAATGGACCACACGCATGAATAACTTCATACGATTGACTCAATCGCACGACTGAACCAGGAGACTGGATCAGTCGTATGATTGACACATAAGATTGACTCAATCGCACGACTGAACACTCAGTCGTGCGGATGAATCAACCGCATGGTTCAATCGCACGACTGAACCATACTTATGGCCCAGTCGCACGATTGAACAATACTAACCTATAAATAGACCCAATTCGTGGAAAAACGTAAGCATTCATCCCATTACGATTCCAGACGTACCCTAGCCGTCCAGAAGCCTCCCAAATCGTTCTCCAAGTTCACAGAACACATCAGATCGATTCCTAATCGATTTCTGACGTTGGATTCAATTCTTGATTGATTCTTCGTGTGTTCTCACTGATTGGATCGCCAATCAAATAGGATTCCGCACTATTTGAGTTGGTTTAACACGTTAATCACTAGGTATTTCGTTCAAATACCAGGTCCTAACACTTAACATTGTGAAGAATCCAATCCAACATCAAAGACAAAACACATCGACATCCGAATGCATTGTATCCGTGATTATTTTGAACGGAAACTTACTTATTTAGAATCTGTTTCTTCAGATAACAACATCGCCGATTTATTTACTAAGGCGTTTGATCATTCCAGAGTTGACTTATTAGTCCAATCTTTGGGAATGATTAACTTTGCTTAACTCTTGTTGATACATATGTACCTAGATCATGATATGAATGTAATAGGTCTTGTTTGTCTTAAACTGATGTAATGTTTGGAATATTAATGAAATGAGATTGGTTGTGATTTATAATGTTTAATATTTTATTAATGAGTTGATGTTGAATCGAGTAAATAGGTTTGTGATTCTTTGAATTGATACACATAATTTTATATTAATGAATACATTCTAACTTAACATAATGAAGTTCTCATGCGAATGGCCCATGCGAATGGACCATACGCATGAATAACTTCAAGCGAATGATTCAGTCGCACGACTGAACCAGGAGACTGGATCAGTCGTATGATTGTAACATGAGATTGACTCAGTCGCAGGACTGAACACTCAGTCGTGCGGATGGATCAACCGCATGGTTCAATCGCACGACTGAACCATACTAATGGGTCAGTCGTCCGAATGAACAACCCTAACCTATAAATACCACCCAATTCGTGGAAAAACGTAAGCATTCATTCTATTTCGACTCCAGGCGTACCCTAGCCATCCAGAAGCCTCCAAGTTCATACTCCAAGTTCATAGAACGCTGTAGATCGATTCCTAATTGATTCTTAACGTTTGATTCAATACTTATTGATTCTACGTGCGTTCTCACTGATTGGATCGCCAATCAAATAGGATTCCGCACTATTTGGTTTGGTTTACACGTTAATCAGGTTGTGTTTCGTTCAAATACCAGATCCTAACAAGTGGTATCAGAGCTTGGGCTCTTGATTACGTAGATTCAATCAAGTTTGATAAAAAGTTTGTGTTTTTTCACTAAAAACGCTATCTTTTTGTGTCAAAAGTTGTCTTGGACGTCCCCTGCTCATCAAGTTTTGGTTTCTACGGCATTAGGCGATTAGGGTTGGTGAAAATTCGGATTTTTACGGCCAAAACACGTTTAACCTAGAAATTTTCGCAAAACAGCAGCTTCAGTCGCACGATTGACCCAATCGCACGACTGGACTTCATTCGCATCCTCCAGACGCACGATTGGACTGAGTCGC
This sequence comes from Flaveria ramosissima, assembly GCA_025215565.1. Taxonomy (NCBI): domain Eukaryota; kingdom Viridiplantae; phylum Streptophyta; class Magnoliopsida; order Asterales; family Asteraceae; genus Flaveria; species Flaveria ramosissima. The sequence goes on from CM046045.1 coordinate 11,211,380, forward strand.
ATCTTCATTCGTACAACTAAGCCTACCGTTCGCAGTGTTCATACGCATCAGTTTCATTCGCACGATTGAACCAATCTCTCAATTCAGCCGCACGATTGAACCAGTCGCATAGTTCATTCGCACGGATAGTCCATACGCATCACTCCAGTCGCACCAGTTGACTGATTGTTTAGGAGACTTAAAGTAAATCGAGATGGAAGATCAGATGTCAGCGTTTACAGCCGGGAAGGACTCACGGATCTAAAACTTATTGTTACTTGAGAGTGAGGTGGGGAATCATAATAAACCCCCAAAGCTTTTAACGTTAGATGAGTTTCCCCACTGGAAACAACGTTTTGAGATCTACCTCAATGGAGTGGATCCAAATATGTGGGAAGCTATTGAGACGGGTTATAGTATGCCGGTGGGAGCTGACGGGGTGAAGCTTACTTTAGGAGGAATGACTGATGCTCAGAAAGTTAAGTATAATGCAGAAAAGAGAGTCTATGCATTGCTAACACAATCTATTCCTAAGGATATTTTCCACCAGTACTCGAAGAATAAGCAAGCCAAGAAATTGTGGGATGAGCTGGAGAAGAGATATGACGGGAATGCTTCGCTAAAGGCAATTAAAGCTAAGGAGTTGAAGAAAGAATTTGACAACTTCTCATCAATGAGAAATGAGAGTTTAGATGATGTTATTGATAGATTCTACCATTTGATGAGCGAACTGCATACACATGGTGTTGCTACTACCATGGAAGAAAAAGTGTCAAATTTTACAGATGGATTGCCAGAAAAATGGGCGTCTTTTGTGTCAAATCTGAGATAGAATGAAATGTTGGCAAAGTTGGACATCAATGATTTCATTCTAAAGCTGCGAGAAGAAGCACTTAGGATGAAGTAACGAGCTCAGAAGTCTTCATACACTCAGAATCCAGCTTTGTAGAACGCCACTCCTCATGTTAAGACGTCTGGAGCACCTCTTCAGACTGCATTTGTGTCTAGCTCGTCTGGTCCTTTACAAGTCTCTCCTTCAGGATCTGAAACGTCAGGTCTTCTAGTACCCATTACATTGGATCTGAAGCAAATGCTACTAGACTAAAGACTGATAATCTCGGAAACGTGACCGTGGAAGTAGCTCGAGAGCACATGGATCTCTTGGCAGCAGTGGTTCATTCCTATGATGGACTTGTTGCTGGGAAAATTGGAAACTGCCATCTGGCAGATGAGGACTACGAGCAGGTAGATGAAATGGAACTGGAGAGGATGGATATTATGTGGGCCTTAGCAAGTGCTGTCCGGAGGGCGAAGAAGTTTGTGAAGAAGACCGGACAAAACTTGGTTGGTACTAAGGACACTACATTTGGCTTTGATAAGAGCAAGGTGACCTACTTTAACTGTGGAGAAAAGGGGCATTTCAAAAGAGAATGTGTGAAGCCAAAGAAGACAGGGAACGGGAACCCATTCTCGTCCTTCACTCGTCAAGACAAGCAAGCTAGGAGTTCTACTTCATCAAGCAAGGATCCAAAAGCCTTGACTGCCCATGATGATGAAGGACAGGACTGGAGCTTTTGGTTTGTCTCTCCAAGGGAATCCAATATTGCAAGCGTGGAAGACTTAGATGATGATTCCGCAAGTGAAGGAGATATTGAGTTGAGATAGCGATGTCAAATAGTGAAGAGACAACTGCAACTGAGGTCAGCTACAAGCCTGAAGAAGGGACGTCCACAGCAAAGACAGAATCACCAGAACCAGAGACATCTGATGCTGCGTAGACATCTGATGCTGCGTTGATGGCTAATTCATCAGAATCTTCTCAGGTAAGTACCACTGACCAACTGTTTCAAAATCATGCTTGTTCTGATTGTAATACATTTAGAGAAAGCATAGATTAGAAATTTGCTAGGTTATTAGATCATAATGATAACTTAGTAAAGGATTTGCAACTGTGCACTGAGGCTAATAGAGTTTTAAAACAAAATGAGCATAGTTACAAAGAAAAGATAGACCTTTTGACTAAACAGCTTAGGGAAACTGAAGTAGTAGCATTTAACCAAGCTAATGACATTAGGTACTATCTTAACTCCCTAGAAGACACTAAGAAGCAAAAGGCAGTTTTAGAAGTAGAAGTCAACTCTTTAAAGCAAAAACTGCACAGTTGGACAAGTTCATCACATATTGTCCAACACTTAGTAAGAGAACGTAACAACGGGGAGGGTTAGGTGGTTCCACCACCACCTGAGACCTTGATGAACACTAAGAGTAGACCAATAAATAACAATCCAATCAAGGATCATGTGGTGTCTACTCCTCTTGTTAGTGATCCAGATTCCTCATGTTCTTCAATTGAATCTGGAACAAAACAAAAGGAGACCACTTCAAAGGCAAAGGGTAAAATGCCTTGTGTTAAACTGGAAAACGAATTTGAAAAGATTAATATAAAGTCAGAGTCAAACAAAGTCAAATCTGAACCTAAAAAGACTGGTAATGTTAATCTTTCACAAGTCGTATGTCAAAAACCTGTTAACCAAAAAGGAAAAGATGTTAAAAGTGTGAAAACAATTAATTTTGTTAAACAAGAGAAAACATCAAAGGAAATAGAGACAAAACCCAAACTAAGTGATGTCACTAGAGTGTCACACACATCTCCACAACAAAAGTTTAATCATAAAGTTGATAGCAGGTCATGCTACAACTGTGGAGAGTGTGGACACATTGCTTCCTTTTGTCCTTACTATCAGACACCTAGAAAGAAAATTGAACTTCAGGATTCAAAGCCTAGGTCTTCTAAGAGGAGTTCTTTAACTCCACCTAAAAGAACTAGTGAACCCAAAGTTCAACCCATTAGCCAGTCGACTGTTTATCACAAACAGACATTGCACAAATCGGGCTTATGGAAAGAAAAGTCATCCTCTGTGTCTGATAATGATGACAAGAAGGCACCTGAGCTACCCTCACCTTCTAAGGGTCAATGGGTTGAATTCATGATGTGTGATGCCTCTGGGAAACCCAAGCCAGTTAAGGCTTGGGTTCCTGACCTAAACTAATGTTTTACATTGTATGTGCAGGGTGTTCGCTACAGTGCTGAAACCAACACGTGGATTGTAGATAGCGGAGCATCCAGGCACATGACAGGAAACAGGGCTCTTTTATCAAACGTCAAACAAATAAAAGGAGGGCATGTTTTGTTTGCTGGTAACAAAGGAGGCTATATCACAGCTCAGGGAGAGGTTGGAAATCAGAAAGTTAAGTTTGATAAGGTGAACTACGTTCAACAACTTCAAAACAACTTACTTTCTGTTTCCCAAATATGTGACAAAGGATTTAAAGTCATATTCGACAACAAGAAGTGTTACGTCCTAAAGAAAGACTACGTGATTCCGGAGGACCAGGTTCTGATAACAGCTTCAAGATATAAAGACCTTTATGTTTTGGATCTCTCAACAGCCTCTACAGCGGATCATGAAGTTCAGTGCTTTCTATCAAAAGCTACTGAAAAGGACTCCATCTTCTGGCACAGGAGAATGGGACACATTAATCAACGGAAGATGAATCACTTGATCCAGTAGGATCTCGTGAGAGGAGTTAACATCAAAAATTTCCAACTTCCGGATTTCTGTGTAGCTTGCAAGAAAGGCAAACAGACGAAGAAGTCTCATAAGGAAAAGAAAGTTCATTCTATCGAACTTCCTCTTGAACTTCTTCACATGGATCTGTTTGGTCCAGTCAGTACAAAGAGCATTGCAGGTGACTTGTACTGTTTTGTGGTTACTGATGACTACTCAAGATTCTCTTGGGTAATGTTACTGAAGTCCAAATCAGAAACATTTGAGTCATTCAAGGAGTTAGTAACCACACTGGAATCTCTCTACAAGCTGAAGGTGAGACAGGTACGCTCAAACAACGGGACTGAATTCAAGAATCAGTGGATGGAGGCTTACTGCAAGGAAAAGGGAATTGTGCACCAATTCACTTCTGCCTACACGCCTAAGATGAATGGTGTTGTGAGAGAAAGAATAGAAGCTTGATAGAGACGCACGGACAATGCTGGCAGACTCGAACTGCCTATTCAATTCTGGAATGAGGCAGTGGCTAATGCATGTTATACATTGATCGAGTTCTGGTAGCCAAGCGCCATGGAAGACATGTTACGAGTTACTACAATGACGTAAACCTAATATGGAGTATCTTGAACCATTCGGCGCGCCGTGCACTCTTCTGAAGAAGACTCAAAAAGGAAATTTCAGCGAGAAGGCTGATGAAAGGAATCTTCCTAGGATTCAACATACACCGAACAAGGAGTTTACAACAACTCAACGGGTTAGTAGAAGTGTGGTGGAATGTTGATGTTAGAGATTATACCACACCACCTACTGGTAAAGGACCGCTTACGTTTTCGACTATGAATGATTCTTCAAGTCCTTCAACATCCCTTTCTCTCCTTCTGATGACGAGTTAGCTACACGGATGATGTATGACATCTTGAATACACCATCTCTTGATTCAACATCATCAAGCTCACAGGGAGAATCATCTAATCACTCAGGGGGAGTAGTGGACGAAAGTGACTCCTCCTCAGAAGATGAAGCTGAAGAAGATGACCAGAACAGTTAGGAGGAACAGGTTCCAATCCTGCAAGTCCACAAACATCTAACAGTGATGCCCCTTCGACTTCGGAACTCAAACTCCATCTACCTCAGATGTAGAACCAAATGTTCATAATCTTGGCTCTGAGGTAGCTGTTCCTACTACTCCAGGATCACGTCTAAATGTCTATCATCCCCTAGACATTATCATTGGAGATGTTAGATCAGGAGTGCAAACAAGAAATCAGTTGTACTCGGCTGATTATGCCTCAGTTATGGAAAAAGGATACATTCATGATGGTGCGTATCGGTGTTTTGTCTTGCAGTTTGAGCCAAAATACGTCAGTGAAGCACTGAACTGATGAGGCGTGGGTGAGTGCCATGCAAGAAGAACTCTTCAGTTCAAGAAGTTAGGTGTATGGACTCTGGTAGATAGACCTAAAGGTGCTAAAGTCATTGGCACCAAATGGTCTTGAAATGCAAAAAGGATGACCAAGGAGTCATTATCAGGAACAAGGCTCGACTGGTGGTTCAGGGATTTCGCCAAGTCGAGGGGATTGATTACAATGAAGTGTTTGCACCCGTGGTAGGATGGAAGCCATCCGTATCTTCCTTGCCTATGCATCGTATATGAAGATTAAAGTCTATCAATTAGATGTGAAGAGTGCATTCCTTCATGGGGAAATTCGAGAGACAGTTTATGTTAGTCAACCCGAGGGATTTAAGATCCTTATCATCGGGACAGAGTTTACAAACTTGACAAGGCCTTATACGGATTTCATCGAGCTCCAAGGGCCTGGTATGAGAAACTCTCGACTCATCTTGTCAAACACGGCTTTCGCAGGGGAGTCATTGACTTCACACTGTTTATCAAAGAAAAGGATGGAGACCTACTGCTAGTACAGATCTATGTCGATGACAATAATCTTCGGTTCAAAGAACGAAGAATTATGAAAAGAGGTTGAAAGCAGTTATGAAGGCAGAGTTTGATGAGAGTTTGAGATGAGTGCTATGGGGGAGATGAAATTCTTTCTCGGGTTACAGGTGGATCAGACACCAAAAGGATATTTCTACATCAGACCAAGTATGTGGAGACATTCTCAGTCGATTTGACATGGAGATGCTTCTGCAGCTGGGACTTCCACTTGCTACAAACCATGATAAGCACCTGATGAAAATGGAGATCTGGTAGATGCCAATAATGTACCGAGGAATGATTGGATCCCTCATGTACCTCACTGCCTCAAGACCTGATATCATGTATGCCACATGTCTATGTTCTAGATATCAGGCTAAGCCTAAGGTTAACCATCTGATCGGGGTCAAGAGGATATTTTGTTATCTGAAGGGTACACCCACACTTGGGTTGTGGTATCCTCATGATGATGACTTTGAGCTCACGGCGTATAGTGACTCGGATTACGGGGGCTGCAAGATGAACTACAAGTCTACATCAGCAGGGTGTCAATTCTTTGGGAGGAGATTAGTGACCTGGCAGTGTAAGAAGCAGACCTCGGTTGCATTGTCAACCTGTGAAGCCGAATACGTTGCTGCTGCAAGTTGCTGTTCACAAATCATTTGGATTCAACAGCAAATGCGGGACTACGGTTTAAATTTCTCTTCTACTCCTATCTTGTTGATAACTCTGCTCAATTACAGTAACTATAAATCCAGTACAACATCCAAAGACCAAGCACATCGGTATTAAATACCATTTTATAAGGGACTGTTTTGAAAAGAACTTAATCGATGTGGTAAAACTTAATACTGATTTTCAACGCGCTGACCTCTATACAAAAACTTTTGACAAACCATGTTTTCTATATCTGTTAGAGGTCAATGGCATTAAAAAGAAAAGTGATGTTATTCCTCATGATGATCATGTGTAGTCCGATGCAGTGTAGTTAATTTTTTCTTTTTCATTTTCTTTATTTATTTTATTTTCTGTTTAACTTAAAATCATGTTATTTAGCTGTCTATTAAAATCCTAAAATAATTAAATCCGTTATGATTTTAGAATTTTAGGGGGAGAATAGGTCAGCGAGTAAAAAAAACGAGGGAGAAGGAGAGGCTAGCTGATATAAGGTAGACAGTACCTGTGATACCGATTCAAACCCTTTGGAAAATGATAGTACACAGGAACAAATCAAAAGGGACTTTAAAATTTAATTTAGAAAAGATGCAAAAGTCAAAGTATAAGTCTGTGTAGTCTGAGCAATATAGAAAAATTGGTAACTACTAAGGTAACACAACGAAAGTAGACCTAGAGGTTGCTAGACCACAGATGATATGTCGGTAGATTCAACACAATAGATGATTAGACCTGACTGGTGATCTCAAGATCAAACTAAAATGTTAAACTGACTGTGGGCTCTCATCTTGTCACTGTTTAACACAATCAACAATATTCCAATAAGGGGTAATGAGCATGTAAACGCCACAAAAGTGTGCGGATGACCATAAATAGAGCATAGCACGAAAAAAAATGAAAGGCAAATGCTATCAAGCTAATAACTTGTGTTGTTGGTGCATTATGTGCAAAAGAAAATTAAGATGCTCTAACAAGAAGATAGGTTGTGTGCCTCTCTGCTGTGCGATGGCACTGACCTGAGGATAAGCATAACCTAGATATTCTAGAAATCATTGTTGTTTGCCGCCTCTCTGCTGTGCGATGGCACTGACCTGAGGATTGGCTTCTCTTTGAAAGCTCTAAGAATAGTCTCTTCTTGTCAAAATACCCGTAGACCGCTCAAAAGCTCCTGAGGAATGTTGATTACCATATAAGTGTGGGATCCATAAATGTTGGTTGAAATAATCAAACCTTAAACTATCACCAATCTGTGTCAAAAAAGTCTGTGTATGGATTTAAGAGGACAAATATACTGACAATCATTGTGGCTGCAATTCTTGAAAGTTCAAATCAATGTGGGAATCTAATAGTACCAGTATGATTTCCTAAATTTGCTAACTACTCTAGATGAAAACCAAGAATTGAGCATCAAAAGGTTTTGATAACAAGTCCCAAATGATTTGACTTGCCTGTATGATCCCAAAATTGAATTGCTCCAGGTATGGTCAAACTAAATAGAAGCTGCCTATTCCGGACTACATCATAAAATTCAGTTTAATTTTCTAAGTTATTTAGTCATTTCAATTTGTTTGTTTGTCGGACTACATCATAAAATTCAGTATGGGATTAACTCACCAAAAAGGGTCATGTCTGAGATGACCACATGTGTTTTCAAAGGACAAATGGGTCACGTCTGAGGTGACAAATTGTTTAAAATGATCACGTCTGAGGTGATCAAAAGTTTTCAAGTTAAAATGATCATGTCTGAGATGGTCAAATGCTCATAATGTTATTTTAACAGTTAGAAAAGGGTTTAAATGTAAAATGGTAATAAATGCAGAAAATTTAATAAGTATGACCCATTCGCACAAATGGACCATTAGTATGGTCTTACCATACGAATGGGAGCCATTCGTATGAATGGACCATGAGTATGGACCATTCAATCGAATGGCCCATACGATTGGCCCAGTCGCATGCTTAAGAGCGAACGAATGAGTAAGTCGCACGACTGAGCTCCAGTCGGACGACTGAAAGGGGGCGACTGAACCAATCGCACGACTGAGGCCCATTCGCCCGAATGAAAGGTGCGTATGAGCCCAGTCGTACGATTGAATTTAGGTTTAATATAAATAGAGAGAGTCGGTCGCAGAGACTCACCACTCTCAAATTTACCCTATATCGCACGACTAAAGTAACTCTGCCCAAATTTCGTTTGATCACTATAAACCCTCGATTCTCGCATACTGACCATTTGCATTGACTCTACAGGTAATTTGCGGTGAAGAAACCTTACCAAATTGTTCAATTTGACACTAAATCTGCACAATCGGACCCGTTACAAAACCGTGACATATGTGGCAAAATAACCTAACTAAACGACTCAAACAAATGACATTAAAGATGTTAGGTGTTAAACGAATGGATTGCGAGTCTAATGAACCAGAACACGAAGTCTAAAACTCAAAATTGGTAGAAAATTGTATTTGAATTGAACAGACAGAACAACATGCGAATGGACATGTTGATGAACTTCAGTCGCACGACTGAAGGGTGCGAATAGCTTAACCGCACGACTAAACCATGCGTATGAGTTCAGTCGCACGACTAGGGTAACCGCATGAGGTTACATACGCATGTGTCCAGTCGCACACTCAGTCGTACGCATGGGGTCATTCGCACGACTGAATCCCAGTCGCACTGCTCAGTCGCACGACTGATCTCAGTCGCACAACCTCATTCGCATGACAGAAAGAATTTTCTTTAAGTCCAAGTGTTTCATGACAGTCTTAGCCAATGGGTACTAATGTTAACTTTGTTTGTGTAACAGATGGCGAGTCGATGGACTATGAGTACGAAGCACAATATTTGTGCTTATTTGGATCTGACATCCAGAAATGCTGCTGATTTCTCTGGCATTATCACCTTCCTAAGGAGATCGAGGATTGCACACGCCATATCTGCTCCATGTACTCCTTATCGTTCTATTCAACAGGCCTTCTGGGAAGGTGCGGTAGTTGATCGATCCTTTGAGCCTCACTGCATCAGAAGTACTATCTTTGGAGAGGCTATAGCTATCACAGAGGAGGATTTTAGGATTGTGTTACAGTTGGGGGACGATGCTGACTGTCCTACTAGACTACATCCCCTTACTGTGAGAGGATGCTTTCTTCGAGCCAAGTACTCTGGGGACATCAATGCTGGGGTGCTCAACAAGAGAAACCTGTGTCCCCAGTTCAAGTACCTTGCTCACGTGCTGCTAAAGTGCATAGCTTCCAGGAAGGGAGGTTTTGATGAGTTCTCCAACCAGATCCAGAACGCCTATGTTGCGTTGGTGCTGAACCACCCGTTCAGCTTCTCCAGGATGATCTTCACCTACTTGGTGAAGAACATTGTGGGGAAAGGGAAGGAGGGCTTCTGTATGTACCCCCGATTCATGCAGATGATTATAGACCAGAAGCTCCCCTCCCTGCCAAAGGAGAAGGATGATGCTGTAGTGCTTGAGGTGATGGATAATACCACCTTGGGCAGGATGAAGGTATACAGGGGGAAGTAGGTGAAACCCCCTGTCAGGAGATTGTTTGGGCATCTGGCCCGTGAGGACTATGTGGTGCCAGCTAGGAGGAAGTGGCGCCACAATGACAGTGATTCTGATGTTAAGCAGATTGCTCTACCCATCGATGATTCTGATGATGATGACAGTGGGGATGCTAGAGATGACATGCCCATTCCACCGAGGGCACAACTACTGATAGCACACCTCCAGTATCTGCCCCCACTGGAGATATAGCTGAGTCGGCCGGGTTCCACCAGGACTTTATACCTGGTGAGGAAGAAGAAGAGTCTGATGAGAAGCCACTGACCATGACTGTGGGAAGCAAAGTTATTCCCACAGAACATGGACTCCGGGCGGTTGGTGAACGTCCCAGTGGATCGGGAGAGACTGCTACTGACCCCACTTATGCTCCAGAGCCATCGAGTCGTGTTCTAGGGGGAGCATCCTCCTCGACAGGATCGAGGAAGAAAAGGATGGCTCAGCCCCACGGCATGAAGAAGAAGAAGAGAAGACTCACCTACATCACCACCACAGCCACCACCTCAGCCACCACCACTACCACCTCTACAGCCACACCATCCACCACCACAGCCACCACAGCTACCACTCCCACCACCACACCTCCCACCACTACATATATGCCATCCACCACCATATCATTCACACCTACATCACCTCCACTATCATCTAGACCTAACCCCATCTTCACCACAGCCACCACCACCACCACTAGCCACCAAGCAGGACCATCATCACATCCCTCACATTTATACGGATCACCTCTACCTTCTATTGGGGTAGAGGAACAGCTTTCAGCGCTGAACCGTATGGTGATACGTTTGTTAGCCGCTGATGAAGAGAAGACTGCTCAGATCCGTCAGCTGGCAGATCTTACTGCTGCGCAATCCCAACAGATCTCTCAGCAGGCCCAGCTGATCGAGGAGCAGGCCCAGCAAATGGCTGCTCAGAGCCACGAGATTGCCCAACTTCAAGAGCACAAAGTCACATCAACTAAGAGGATTGAGGAGTTGGAGGATGCTAAAAAGACCATCATGCTCAAGCTTAAGGGATCTAAAGATGAGCCTCTGAAGATTAAGGAAGGAGATGGTGATGATGGTGATGATGGTGATGAGGATGAGGATGAGGACGATGATGAAGAGACTGATGATGATGAAAGGACAGAGGGCATGCATGAGGATGATGATGATGAAAGGACAGAGGGCATGCATGAGGATGATGATGGTAAAGAAAGGAGATCAAAGAGAAATCAAGACCAACGAGCTTCCTCCTCTGCCTCACCAAGTGATGATCCAGCAATTCAAGACAAAAGTAATGATTAGATGTCTATGTATTTGATAACTTTTGTATTTGAATCATGTATTTAAACTTATGTATTTGATGTTTATATTAAGATTAATGCATTTCTGTCTTGATTATTAACTAATGGTTGATGTGTTACATGTTTAAATCAAACAGATCCAAACTATCAAAGGGATGAATTTGATGTTGCTCCCCTTCAGCAGGTCAAGACTCAATTAACTATGATTCTTGATCTGCAAGGGATCGTCAGGAGATCTATGAGTTATACCCCTGAAGAAGGGGAAATAATTCATGATCTTTCAAATGAGCAACTAGCCGAGATGTTCAATAAATCCCGATGAGATCGTTAAGGATGCTCCAACGTGTGACTCTACCAGTGACGAAGAGCTAAATGACATTGGTGAGATTGAGATAGAAGACGTCACAGCAGAGCACTATCCTCTGTATGCTGAAAACGAGGGAAATGTGGTCCCCAATCTGGGTGAATCCCTTGTCAGTGATACATTTGAGGTATTAGACCAAATGGAGCAGGAATCTGAGAAGACAGAAGGAAAGGCCCAAGCCTCAAACGATGATGTTGATATCAGAAAGGCTGAATAGGCTGCTTGTTTTGAGGAAATCCGAGCCCAACGCGCTGCTCCTAACCAGAATGTCTACACCAAACTCTACAGAGTGAAGAAACATCATAAGGTGTCGGGCAGGATTATAGCGTGGGCATATTTTGAGGATCTAAACGTTTATGCCGTTAAGAGAGAGAAGGGCATAGAGTACTTTAGATTTCCACATGATCTAAAGACTCTACCAGGTTTTGAGCTCAACCAGCTGGCAAAATTGAAGCTTCTATATGCTGATCCAAGGAAGATGTCAGGCTGGTTTGAGGCTGCCCTAAAGAAAGAGTACCACACCAGGTGGGTCAACTTCAAACCTCAACAACCTACGAGGTATATAAGACGTTCAGAAGTTGATCCCATCACTGGTAAGCCCAAGATTGTGCTTAAGTGGAGTCCTCCAAGAACGATGTCAAGAATCCCTCTCAGGGAAATGCCACAGGACTTCACTCCACACTTTAAGTTGTGGTACTATGATTGGAGAACCGGGGAAGCGGTCATAGTTCTAAATAAAGAGGGACAAATGGATACGATCAGGGTGTTTGACCCAATGTGGCTCACCAACTTGTCAGTTAATGATGTCTACACTCTATACAAGTGGCCACTGTTCTATGACACGCAACATATAGTACAAGCCCTCCAATTCCAGAACGTCATAAGACTCTGCTTTGCGTTTGAGATTCACGCAGGAGTCACAAGAGAGGAAAAGTACAAGAAGTATGAGGAGGTGATGCAGAAGACAAGACATTAGATAGATCTAGGTCCAAGGGGGAGTTTGTTGATACATATGTACCTAGATCATGATATGAATGTAATAGGTCTTGTTTGTCTTAAACTGATGTAATGTTTGGAATATTAATGAAATGAGATTGGTTGTGATTTATAATGTTTAATATTTCATTAATGAGTTGATGTTGAATTGGTTAAATAGGTTTGTGATTGTTTGAATTGATACACATAATGTTATATTAATGAATACATTCAAACTTAACATAATGAAGTTCTCATGCAAATGGCCCATGCGAATGGACCATACACATGAATAACTTCAGGCAAATGACTCAGTCGCACGACTGAACCAGGAGACTGGATCAGACGTATGATTGTAACATGAGATTGATTCAGTCGCACGACTGAGCACTCAGTCGTGCGGATGGATCAACCGCATGGTTCAATCGCACGACTGAACCATACTAATGGTTCAGTCGCGCAAATAAACAACCCTAACCTATAAATACCAATTCGTGGAAAAATGTAAGCATTCATTCTATTTCGACTCCAGACGTACCCTAGCCATCCAGAAGCCTCCAAGTTCATACTCCAAGTTCATAGAACGCTGTAGATCGATTCCTAATCGATTCTTAACGTTTGATTCAATACTTTATTGATTCTAATTGCGTTCTCACTGATTGGATCGCCAATCAAATAGGATTCCGCACTATTTGGTTTGGTTTACACGTTAATCAGTTGGTGTTTCGTTCAAATACCAGATCCTAACAACTCTTATTGTTACAACCTTTACCAAAATACTTTTCTTACTTTTTAGTTTAAAATTGTTTTTTTTTTCGTTTTAGATAATCACAATTTTAGGGATAGAAAATTTGAAAATAATTCGAAATTTGTTCTTAGAGGGAGTAATAGCTTGAAGTAAAATACAAAAGATTTTGTGTTTACAAAAAAAATTTAGAACATTAAAAGTTTTCAAGATTATATAGGAAATGATAGTAATTGATTTTAATTCATTACATCTGAAGGTATACAAGAAACTGACTTGTTTTATCTTTGATATGTTGATAGGCTTGATGATGAAGAATGAAAAGCACTATGTACTGTGATACACTGAAATTAAATCTCTATGACTGAAATGGGTAACACATCAAGGATTTGTGAATACACTGATTTCATGCTAAAACAGACTGAGATTTATAGTGTAATCATACTGAAGCCACTTACTTTCTGACTCAACTCATTTCATATATATATATATATATATATATATATATATATATATATATATATACACATAAGTATAAGTGGCTTCGGAAGAACTTGTTCTTCCGAAGCCAACTAACCTTCGGAAGACACTACTATGAATCAGTGGACATAAGTATGGTCTCTCTGACACTCTGATGCAAACCTCTGATATACTACATGGCGTTTTCTCTTAAGCCATGTAGTTGACCATACTTTATTCAACTGTTCACCTTTATCAGTTAGTACAGTTGCCAACTTTAGTTGGTGACAAAAGGTATGTCATGGACATGTCATGACTAGCATATCTTAGATAATACTTTATCTAAGATACCTTAACTTTAGCATTATACTATATGATTTCGTTGTAGGTTTCCAGCTGGTATCAAAGTATATCCGGCTGTAGGATCTAGTATATATAGTTTCTCATTGTAACTCTTGTTGTATGCTTGTAAGAGTGTTGTAATACTTTGAGTTGAGAAGTAATATATCCAAGTAACTTGAAAATTATTTCTTTGTGTTCATTGCTACTTAATATATTATTATCAACACTTAGAAGAGATTCTACTTCATCTTATCCGAGTGTGTTACAAGTGACTATTGAGAGAAAACTAAGGGTTGAAGTGACAAAACTGATCCTGCAATTGGTATCAGAGCTTTTTAGGCTCTTGATTTTACGATCTTACCATTCAAATCAACCTGTTTTTCACTCCTCATTACACCACACTCAAAATGGCCCTCAACAAGTCTGAAGTAGAGATGGGGATGATGACTAAAGCACCCATCATCACCCCTGAAAACTTCAGATCATGGAGCAGACGCATGGAAGGCTTCATCATGTATCAAGACAACAAGATGTGACAATCTATTGTCAATGGTCTGTTCAAACCAAAGTGGCAGCACCAGGTGGAAATGGTGCCATGATAGAGAAAACCGTTGAAGACTACTCTGATTAGGATCGGAAGAAGCTGGACGTTGACAACAATGCCATGACTTTTCTAATGACTGCAATACCCAACTCCATCATGGTGGGGTTTGAGCATTGCAAGTCAGCCAAAGAACGGTTTGATTCACTTGCTCATATGTACTCCAGTTCCAATGACTCCAAGAAGGACTCCCTGAAGCAGCAGTTCGAGAACTTCACCTATATTGCTGGAGAGACCCTCAACCAGCAATACTTCAGGTACATGGACCTTATTTCCTCCCTTCAGTCTGTGGGAATTGCCCTTGAACTAAGGGATCTCACAAGAAAGTTCATGAGTGCACTCCCTAATGAGTGGACGTTCTACTATGTCTCTACCAAGAGAATATAAAATCTGAACACCCTCACAATGACTAAACTTTATGGCATCCTTGATGGATACCGTTTAGAGATGGAGAGCAAGAGTGGCATCAGACAAGCAGACCCTTGAGTCTTCCTGCTAGCAACGCTTTAATGGTTGCTAAAGGCTCAGGACCCCCAACCTCAACAGTACCTGACATACTCCCAGCAGCCATCCTATTCTTTTGGGCCATACATTACATTCCCTAAGACTCCAAGGTCTCAACAGGCTCAGCAAAGTTTCTTTCAGGACACTTGTGCCTTTGTCTCAGGAAATGGGCACTCTAGTGACTATCAGAACTGCTTTGATGATCTAGAGTGTTTCGGTCTAGATGATGTGAAATATGTAGACATAGTCCAACAAATGGCTCTGTTAACCTATAGAGAAAAGAAGTTCTTCAAGAGAACTGGAAGGCAATATCCCCAGATTCCAACCAACAGCAAATTTGGGTTTGACAAGACCAAGGCCAAATGTTACAACTGTAACCAACTTGGTCACTTTACAAGGGAATGTAAGGCTCCCAAGTCAAATCCGGGAACCCCACAGGCCTGCACACATCCCTCTACACCAAAGGCCTCTAGAAAGTCAACTGAGACAGCTGCTATGGCTCAAGAAGTTGAGTGGAACTTAATGGTACAGGATGTGACTCCTGCACAAGCACTCATGGCTGGAACAGATGACAATAAGGTATATGAACATCTCTGTACTCATGCCTGTATTGCTAAGGTTAAGGTATATCAGGACTACAATATGGAGATTAAATCAGATATTGAGTTTTTAAATGTTTTAAAATCTGATTTTAAAAGGGTTGAATCTGACTATCAAAGAAAAATTAAAGAGTTAGAGAAAACTATGCCTTGATTAAAACTTGAACACACAAACTATATGACTCAAATCAAGGATTTAATATCCAAATTGTCTGAGGCTCAAGCCCAGCTTATCACAGCTGAGGCTCAAGCCCAGCTTGTCACAGCTGAGGCTCAAGCCAGGAAGCATGCTATTTCTGAGAAAAACTTCCTAGTCATTCTTGCATCATCCTCTCACTCAAAACTTTATTACCAAAACAAAGGTGGTTTAAGAACCAATGAAATTGCTCCACCATATTCTTATGAGCCTATAAGACAACCAATGTGTGGTACTGAAGAGCAAGAGGTTCCATCTGCTGACCCACCTTCTCATGAGTCAAAGAGTGATGCAACCATGGAGACTATCACAGGGAAGAACCAGGTAATTTTATCCACTCCTACCGGTGATTATCAACCCCTGACCACCAAAGCTAGAAGAAGCAGAGCTAAGGCAGCCATAAAAACTACCAAGAAAGTTGCTGAGTCAAAGCTAAAGATAGACCCAAAGCAAAAGGGTGTATTCATCTCAGCTGGATTCCAGGTGGTAGGTAACTCTGATTTAGGAAAAAGGTGTACTACCAGCACTCCTGTCCTACCAAAGTATCAGAAGTTAAAGGGAAAGGTTGCTGATAAAGAGGAAAAGAACAAGAAACAGCAATCCTTAAGTTCCCAGAAAATTAACATTGCATGCATAATGTGTGGTCTGCAAAACCACATGGCCAAAGATTGTTACTACAATCCTGCTAGCACACATTATGAAAACAATATTAAAAAAGGAGGAGTCAGGTAAGGTTTCTCATTTGGACCTTATCAAATTGTTCAAGTGATGAAAAAGGAAAAGCTTGTTTCTGAAGCAAGGTTGCTTTTGGAAGAAAGTCCTTCTTTCGAAGGGAAAATGAATTCTGAAGTTAAAGCTGTCAAGACTCAAAAGAACAAAAGAGTCCCCTTGAAACCATCCTAGAAGAGGACTACTTCGGAAGAAAAGGTGGTGAAGGCTTGTTCCGTAAATAAAGAAGCTTCGGAAGAATGCCAAGCTCCAAAAGCTTCAACAAGCTCATCCTCATAATCAACCAAGGGATGGAATGGAAGATCAAGGAATATGGTGCAGCCCAAAACTCTTCTTCAAAGACATCCATTGAACCCCCATGCATAAATTTTGGTTCAATTATATCACTATCATTGGAAGAACCCAAGACCAACAAGGCTTAGGTTTCCAATCAAAACTAATCATCTCATCATATGTGCAGGGACATCCATATGACAAAGATAACAATGTATGGATTATGGATAGTGGATGCTCCAGGTACATGACAGGGAACAGATCTCTCCTTCAATAATTCCAACACTTTGATGGAGGTTCTGTCCAGATTGGAGGTGAGGTAGGAGGATATATTTCTGGCAGAGGGAGTATATCCAACGAAAAGTTAAAAGGTTACGAAGTTCACTTTGTCAAACAGCTTGAACACAACCTGTTAAGTGTTTCTCAGTTTTGTGATCAAAAGCATCAAATGCTCTTCATAGAACATAAGTGCATTATCCTCAAACCCGGGATGACAATTCCGTAGGAATTGGTGCTTCTTAGATCTCCCAGGAAAGGGGATATGTACAAGCTTGATATGAACAATGCTTCCTTATTGGGTGAAGTGTCATGCTTTCTTTCCAAAGCTGATGGTGATGAGTCAACACTATGGCATAAATGAATGTGTAATGTGAATTTTAAAACAATGAATAAATTGGCTAAAAATAACTTGGTACATGGTTTGCCTAAAAAGGAATTTTTCTGCAAAGATAATTGTGTTGCGTGCCTGAAAGGGAAGCAACACATGGCATCTCATAAATCCAAAGTTATTAACTGTATCACCACTCCATTACACTTATTGCACATGGATCTATTTGGTCCGACAAGTATAATGAGCATTGAATGAAATCATATTGCGTTGTGATTATTGATGATTTTACAAGATTTACATGGGTATACTTTTTAAGAATTATAGATGAAACTGCTGAAACCTTAAAATATTTTATTCTTAAAATAGAAAATCAAATTGATCACAAGGTTAAAATAATTAGAAGTGAGAAAGGGACTAAGTTTAAGAACCAAATTCTTGACTCATTTTGTAACTCAAAAGGGATTGCCAGACAATATAGTGCTCCTAGAAATCCTCAACAAAATGGTGTTTCTGAGAGGAGTAACATGACACTTATTGAGGCTGCTCGGACCATGTTAGCTAATTCAAAGCTACCTCTAACTTTCTGGGCAGAGGCAGTCAACACTGCATGCTATGTGCAAAACAGAGTTCTTGTAGTTAAGCCACATGGAAAAACCCCTTATGAGCTATGGAACAAGAGGCCACCGTTCATTTGCTTTCTAAGGTCCTTTGGCAGCAGGTGTACCATACTTAACCCAAAAGAGAATTTGGCAAAATTTGCTGAAAAGTCAGACGATGCTATCTTTGTTGGATATTCCTCTAACTCTAAAGCTTTTAGAGTTTATAAAATCAAAAATCAACAATTTGAGGAATCTTTCAACATTATAGTCAATGAGCACACTCCTTGTGTTAGGGGAAATGGACCTGATCATATCTTTGATTTAGAATTGTTTCCAAACTATTCTAAACCGTCTTGTGAGAATGTTTCAGCTGGAACAGGTGCTCAAAGTGATTCTGATGAAGATCAACTATTTGAGCTACCCAGGCCTATTCCAAGTTCTCCAAGAGCTGCAACAAACCAAGCTCCCACTATTGGCAGATCTGATAGTATGACTATCTCAATGGATAGTGGAGCTTCAACCAGTGATCCACCTGTTGACCCTCAAACCTCATCTGGTGACACTGCACAACACCAAGCTGATAGAAGTAGCATCTTGAAGGAACATGCAACTGTTAATGCTGCTTCACAACCAACAACTAATAATGATGTTTCTATTCATTCAATCAGTCCTCATTGAATGAGTTTGAAACAGTAGCTGGACCAAGTGTTCAAGCTCCTGAGCAAAATATGTCCAATCAGGATCTATCTTTGCAATTGGAGGTAATTCCTTGGCTTAGGATTCACAACACTCATCCAGCTGAAAACATCATAAGGGATGCCTCTGAAAGTGTGAGAATAACAGGAGAAACTCATAATGAGAATGTCTGCTTGTACTCATGCTTTTTATCCCAGATGGAACCCAAGAAGGTAGAAGATGCCTTGAAAGATAGTAGCTGGGTTGAATCAATGCAAGAGGTGCTGCTTCAATTTAAGAGACAAAAGGTTTGGAACCTATGTCCGCTTCCATCTAGTCAAGTACCTATAGGCACAAAACGGGTTTCAGAAACAAGAGAGATGATAGAGGCTTGATCATCAAGAACAAGGCAAGACTGGTGGTTCAAGGATACACTCAAGAGGAAGGAATCGATTATACTGATGTCTTTGCACCTGTTGCAAGACTTGAAGCAGTTAGGATCTTCCTTGCTTATGTTGCATCGAAGAATTTTACTGTCTACCAGCTTGATGTCAAGTGTGCCTTTATGTATGGGGATATAGATAGGGAAGTCTATGTATGTCAGCCATCAGGATTTGAAGACCCACAGCACCCCAACTATGTGTGCAAATTAGATAAAGCTCTATATGGGCTGCATCAAGCACCTAGGCTGTGGTATGAGACATTGTCTCAGTTTCTCCTGAAGAATGGTTACACTAGAGGTACCATTGACAAGACTCTTTTCATAAGGAAGTCTGGAAAAGACATCTTGCTCGTTCAAATCTATGTTGATGACATCATATTTGGTTCCTCAAACGACCAAATGTGTAAAGACTTTGAGAGCATTATGAAGAAGAAGTTTGAGATGAGTTTCATGGGAAAAATGGACTTTTTCCTTGGAATTCAGGTGAAGCAAATGAAGGAAGGGTTTTTCATCAATCTATCTAAGTATGTCAATGACATATTAGAAAGATTTTTACACATGAAAGATTGTAAGCCAGCCAAAACACCTATACCCAGAAACCATAATCTCTGTCATTACTCTGAGGGGGAGGATATTGATCAACATCAGCATAGGGTAATTATTGCCTCTCTTATGTATCTCACAACAAGTAGACCTGATATCATGTTTGCAACTTGCATTTGCGCAAGATATTAGGCTGCTCCAAAGGTGTCTCACCTAGTTGTTGCCAAGAGAATCCTAAGATACCTCAAAGGAGCACCTAAATTAGGTCTCTAGTATCCAAGGAACAGGAATTTCAATCTCTATGGCTACTCTGACAGTGACTATGGTGGCTTCAAAACAAGAAATCAACATTAGGTGGATGTCAATTTCTTGGTGGAAGGATCATCTCATGGCAATGCAAGAAGCAATCCTGTGTTTCAACATTTACTGCTGAAGCTTAATACATTGTTGCCGCTAGTTGCTATGCTCAGCTGCTGTGGATTCAAAACTAGATGATAGACTACGGATTCAACTTCATGAGCACTCTTATCCATACTGACAACAATAGTGCTATCTCCATTACTGAAAATCCTGTGAAGCACACCAAGACAAAACATATTGATATCAGGTATCATTATATTAGAGATATTCATGAGAAAAATCTTATTAAACTAATCAAAGTTGACTCAAATGAACAATATGCTGACTTGTTCACAAAAGCTTTTGATGAACAAAGATTCAAGTGTCTCATGTATTACGTTCGATGGTGTAGCTTGAACCATTACATGTTAGAACAAAAGAATCTGATTTTTGCATACGAGATAATAAAACTATATTTAGTGTTGAATGATCTATATGATGGCGCATTTAGAAATGCAAAGAATCTCTCATTGCATCAAGATAATAAAACTTCTAATATATGTGTAGGTTTGGGGTGAAAAACGGAAAGAGCCTAAAAAAATAAGCAAATCAATTTCGGATTTGCAGCAAACAATATTTACTTCAAACTCAACCTAATATAATTAGGAAGTTAGGTTTCACATATTCAATACAATTAGTAAAATCCCACATATACAAAACCAAGAACATGTATTGGCCTAAATTGTAAAGCTACTCTGATTACTAGTGTTGTTCTAAAAAACAAAAGGTAGATACGCATAGCGAAATTTGCAATTTACTTAACAGGAACTTTCATGGTGAAGATTAAAGAACAGGATGCCTAGAGAAATTCGACTTCGTGAAGATTGATTGAAGATTGTCGACCTATTATGGAATGAAGATGATTTTTTTTTCTGGGTTGAGACAGTGGATTTTCTTAGCAATAGGTTTCCTCCTGAGGGGGTTGGGGATGCGGTTCCGGCTGAGAAACGGATAAGTGGACCAGATTAAAATAACACCTACCTTCCGAACGTGAGCCGCATGTTTTCATAAAAAAGATGAAAACCGATTACGAAAGGTCAATTAATGATGAATGGTGATTGATTTTTGCTTCTGTTGTTTGAATGAGAGTAATGAGTGTCTTGGAATTGGGGATTGGGTATTGAATGGAACTAGTGTAAACGAAGTAGAAATATCCTGTCATCAAAGCCTTATGTAGTTCCACCTTCTATTTGTTTGTATTTTAGTTTTGGAATAGACTAACAAAAACCCAACTTAATATATATGAACATTTTTTGAAAAAATAGAAGCCCTAAATTTTGGAAGACCAAGCCGTAGTTTCACCTTTTTTGCCCATTAGGCTGACAAACAGTTTCAAGAAATCTTGTTCATAGTTTAGTCTCTGAGTATTAGTTAGTACTCTAAACAAACCGAATCCAACGAGACTTTGTTCATGTTTATTATCTAGCAATTATCTTACTAAAGAACAGTGCATGAAATATAACGAACATAAATAAACAACTAGGTTAATTCACCCTGGGCTTCGCAACGGGAGTTAGTTGCGTTAAATGCATATGCATTGGTTCAACGTTTAAGGCTCGGGAATAAACCCTATTATATCGTCATCGTCTGTGTTTAAGACTCGAGAAAAAGCTCTATAACATTATCTCATCGATCAACCGGGTATCTTACGTACCATACAAACATTTAGAACATATTCAAACTAAACAACCATCAAACAGAAATCAGAGAGAAATGAACGTGTTCTCAGATGAGGGTGTCATCATCATCATCGTACAGACACAATGCTCGAAACATTCAAAAGAGAACTGAAATTAACATAAATAACAACAATTATGGACTCAACGAGTCATCATCGTACAGACAAAATGCTCGAAACATCCAAAAGAGAACCGAAATTAAAAGAAATAGCAACACTTATGGACTAAATGAGTTCTCAAATGAGCCATCCTCATCATCACAGAAACAAAACTTTTGATGATCATTGTTGATGTTATGGTACATGTTTTGTTAAGATTTGTTGTCATCACTGGTGATGATTATGTTGCCTGCTAAGTGTTTGATAAATTGTCACAATGAAAAAACACAATTTGAAAATGAAATGCTCTTGTAGAGCACCTCGGTTTATGGAAATCAAACACATGGTAAGAATAAACATCACCAAACAAAGAAAAACCCACAACATAATAGAGGCAAACTGAAAACATGAGATGAAAATCAACCTAACAACAACATCAAAACAACAAAAACCAAATACAAAACAGAAAGTTAACCCCGTTAGTATTTTGATGACGTGGAGTGTTTTGTGATCAAAACACTAAACAGAAAGTTGAAATCTATCATCAGGTCCGTTAATTTGAAACTTTCGCACCCAAAAACCCGTCAATCTCCTGCTCCTGATTTGAACCACTGAACTCATTGGAGGTAGATTTCAGGTGATGATAGAGGCTAGACAATAGAAAACGGACCTAATTGAGACTAGGCGGTGTTGGAGTTAAAAAATAACTCAAAGTTGCCCTTATTTCATAGAAAACCTAATGAGGGTTAACTATCAGTTAGTAAGTGATCATTGAAAGAAAATATGTTTAAAGTTAGAAGTAATTGTAAACATTTATGGAGTTGGGATTAATTCCGGTCAATAAACAAAAGTTGTAATTATTAAAATCTAATAACCCAAAAAATAATAGGGTGAATGGGTATTAACCAAAAGTTTAAAGCTATGAAATAAATAATCCATTTGATGAACGAACATAAATACACAAAAGGAAATGATATAACTTCATAAACACAATTTAAAGAAGAGACACTCTTTTCGTATTTGTTCATTTAATTAACCAAACATAAATTTGTTGTTCATGTTTATTCATTAATTAACTGAACAAACGTCAAAAAAGCTTCTAGCTAAAGGCTTCATGATTAATATGTGGAACCTTTGGTTTATTTACAACCCTAGTATCACTATCAAAATTAAATATTTTAGAATAGTAGTTTGAGTATATCATCTCAAAGTTAAGTTCAGAAGCACGTAATAATAAATTTAGATCTTCATACTGCAGGACATAGGAAACCAAAATTCAATGAAATAGTGTTGTCAAATTTAGATCTTCATACTACAGGACATAGGAAATCAAAATTCAATGAAATAATATTGTCAAAAACTCGTACCTTAATTACGTAGTATCGAATTAATCAAATAATATAGCGTCCTTTTGAGTATCTTGGTGACTTAAAGATAAGTGACTTCAATATGATGTCGTGAATGTTTTCACGGTGGTTTACGTGTTTTCAGTATTCAAGACCGCTATTAGTTTCCATTAAATCGACATATAGAATCATTAGTCAATGCAATGGTCCTCACCACCGTGCATCATGACACCACATCATATCAGCTTCCCCTACACCATGTTTATTAGTACATTTTTAACAAGTTGGTGACCTCTTGAAACAAATCCGTAATTTTTAAAGTTTTAGATCGAAACCGTAATTAACCAAACATCAAGAACCATCATTGTATTTAATTTTTAAATTAGTTAGTTTTTAATAGCCAGTTTTAATACGATGGTATAAATTTAAGTTACTTTAGTTTACAAAAAAAAGTTAATTTTGGAAACGAATCGGGACAATTGTAGTCCTATACTTCACTTCGAGTGTTTAATTTATATATGTTTTGAGTTAGTCTCCGATTCAACGTTAATTTGGTTAGAGTGGTGTCAAATGTAATCATTGACGAAGCTTCTTTGGGGCCAGGGGGTCCCCCGCCCCCCTCTTTTTTCATCAGCAGTGTAAATTTTCAGTTTCATAGTGTAAATTTTCGGTCCGGTAGTGATTTTTTTTATACATATAGAGTCCGCCCCCTTAAAATAGTTTGCTTTCGTCTCTACCCCGCTTAAGGTTTGGTTCAAGCAACACCACCGAACGTAATACATGTTCACGCAGTGTATGACGCAGTCGCAACGCGCGGCGGGTATAAAACATAGTTTAATTTATGTGTTAATTAACTATCTAAAATTTTTAAAATTATAAATAAATAATTTAACCGGCATATACTATTTTACTTCTACGAAATACGTAATACTTGGATTTAAAACTACATATTGGACATAAGCACTTGCATTTAATTTTTCAAAAGACTTCTCTGGCCGTCGATCCATTGGCAAAAAGATAAAAGGGAACAAAATGGAAGCTGTCATCTTCTATGTAAGATTACGGCACACAAAAAGAAAAACGATATTGGTTATTTGTTTAAGTTCACATTGTGTTTATGTTCATAAGCGGACAAGAGTAACATGGAAAATCAAATAGGGCTATGCGCGGCTTCATTGTGTTACAAAAAAAATCCAATAGGGTTACGCGATGCTTCATTGTGTTAAAAAAATTTCGACATGTTATCGTAGACGGTGGAAAATGTTGGAGAAACGATTTTCCTTTTTGAATGATTTCTGATTCAGTCGGCAACTTAAGTTGAACCAACTAAACAAATGTTTGGAAATAGGGATGAGTCGATCACTAATCCCACCTTGAACAAGTTTTGTCTCTCAGGGCATTAGTTTCAATAATGCTTACTAAAATGATGAAGAAATGGTTTCTAACTCTACTGGGACTTTACTAAATGGGCTTAATGCCCACCCCCATTCGGATAAGCTAGGCTGCCCACTTATCTTTTTGTGATCTAATAGCCCATGGATCCAGTAATGTGATTGAAGATTGTAGTGTAGGGTGATAAAGAATGAACATAGTTAACATAACAAGAAAAGCTTTAATCAAAGCAATAAGTTTGGTGATCATCTCCATAGGACAATCCATCTTAATGGAGTCCCTTAATCTCAGGTTGAAGAATCAGGCAATTCAACTTCCCTTTAACTAACAAAAAGCTCAAAAGAGGGAAAGCGAAAATGAACTACAAAAAAGCTCAAAAGGGTGGAAAACGAAAGTACATATCACTTCTATGATGTGTCGTTATGTAATGAAGGCCTCAGTGTAGCATGAGGGTTAGATCGAAATATTATGATTCTTATTCTAAAAGCTTTCTGGAGTTGCACAGAGGAGGGTATCAACTAGATTCACAACTCGTGCTATTACAGGAGCGCCGACATCTAATGAAATTGCCAAAACCGTGCACACACATCTTGTTGGGTGAAATCAAATGGAAGGTCTTTGGTTTCTATAAGACTGATGTCACTCTAAAATAACCTAAGATTCAACTACTACTGAAGAGTTGTCTTTCTATTGATGTACAAAGCTTGCTACTGAAATTATGCTTTGCTACCGATGCTTAATAAGCTACCTATGTCATAGACGTCAACGAGGTGTAAGTTTGCTGCCAAAGACGTGACACCTTAGGTAAATCTCACATCATTTTGTATTGTCATCTCCACGCGAGAGATATTAGGCTATAAGATATGCCCAACCCAAAGTATCGGGAACACGTTTTGGGTGTATTCATTCCGGATCAGAGAACACCATAATTAATTAAGAGTACATGAGTTTGAGAAATCTATGGATGAGTGACCTCTTAGGAAGTTTATAGGTAACCAAAATTATATCTTTGAGATTCTTATGTGCAAATCCTATGGATTATGGGTAAGGTCTGTGTTTGTTCCAACCTTCCCCAGACCCTACTCTATGAGTTGGATTTTTACCGGGTATAATGTTCTTGTTGTTGATGTTACAAATGGTATTAGACTCACTATTCTTCTATTATGTTTCGAGGGTAGCAAACCTCATCAAGGACAACGAGTCCTAAAAAGGATGTTTGTTAAACCATAGGCGAATCCTATATCGTTTAGTACCATTATGTTCAAAGGAAATATATAAGGCTAGCTAATGGAATGTGTAAGAGTTTATCTTAAAGGCTGATACTAACCAAAGACCTCTCAGCATGCAACTGAAGTATAAGTAAGCTAGTTCGAAAGATTTGACCATACATAAAGAAAATTATCTGAGTGTCAAATCTTCTGAATCCAAAGATAGAAATCTTCCAAATCTAAAAGTGAAGTCTTTCGAAGCCTAAACAAAGGTCTTCCGAAGCCTGAAGAATGATTTCTTCCGAAGACAGAGAAGATATGCTTCTCTGACATACTTTTGACAAAAACAGACCACCCTTCTGCTGTCAGCTCTGAAGACTCACCAACTTATATAAGTTGGTGATTACCTTTTACTTTTGTCAACTATTTAGTATGGTTTCTTCGTTTGTAACTTCTTACCTTTTTACTTTTATCATTTTTTGTAATACAATAGGATGCGAGCTATGACAAGTCATAGTCACATGTCAAAAGGCAATCTACCTTTTGACTTTACATTCATCCTGTTGTCTAGATTAGTGTCTGTCACACCCCCGCTAAAAGCGGAAACACGGGGATGTAACGAGACCGGGATCGTCATAACACATGGTAAGCGATAGAGAGCAATATAAATAAATGATGACATGCGTGTCATGACGACACCCGACGACAAGGGGACTTGTGTCGTGTTTAGTCAATGTTCACGACAACATAGCCATAAGCAACATGATAATGATACACATAATCACATAAAGATGAAATTGTAAATGTTAATTCCCACAACCCGGGAACAAGTTTCAAAAGTTGATAATTGTTTACAAGCGACAACATTGTTCAAAAGATTGTTTAACAAAACATGTTAAGTCCCAAAATGCATCCTAGGGTCTCCACTAAGGCAGCACACCTAGATTCCTGGACTTGCATGATCACCTGAAAAGATATGCTTAAAACGGTCAATATAATTGTTGGTGAGTTCACAGGTTTATGTAATAAAAATGTAAGTGATTGCTGTAATGAGTAAGCGCGTCGGAATACAGTGAATACAGTTATATACACAAGTAAATATCACATGACATGAGCTTTGCAACCAAACCTAGCGACGTACACAAAGAAATTGTCGGCATATATTCACCCATGGGCCCTTTCCTGGCCACTGATGGTACCAACTAGTATACCATCGAACGAGGGTGGGGGTGTCAACCCAGTAGTATACCAATACCAAACCGTCGGTTCCCACACTGGAATTAAATAGTTGCAAAGATAGAACCACACAGCAGACCCAAGCATGTATCAAATAGTACTTGCAACACAGTATCACGTTGATTCCTTGTATGTAAAATGTATGTAAGTTGTACAGCATTGAAAATGAGTAAGCATACTTTTCCCCCAAGTTGTAAATGATTGAAATATTGTATAAGCGTAAAAAGGGGCCACGAAACTCACTTGTTAGGTGGTAAGTATGTATGATCGATGTATCCCAAATGTTGAATGCAAATAAACAGTCAAACACCTATTGACAGTTAGTGTATAGCATTAATGATATGATATATGTATAAGCGCGCAATAATGATGGGTCGGTTCGGGTCGTATTGGCTGGGTCGCGTATAACACACACAGACTGACACACGTACTAGATCTTATGTAGATCCAAGTACAAGACATTGTCGCCATTAATAATGATGTTTAAGTAAAAGTCTCGTTGTTATTGGAGAAGCATTGAATAAGTGTCAATAGTTATAAGTTAGTTGATTGTTGTAAAACGTTAATTCAATTTGTTCAAAATAGTTTCTGTGCCCTTTCTCGCGTTGACTTTAATATTTGTGGCCGAACAATGGCATTATTGTGTTAGTGTTACCTCAACACCACACGACTTACTCACACCACGCATAAGGAATCAAACACAACAATTTCAGTCGCATAACAAGGTCAGACGCACGACTCAACCTCCATTCGTGCGAATCAACCCTCAATCGTGCGAATCAGCTTCATTCGTACGATTGAGCCTTCATTCGTATGACTGGCCTTCAGTCGTACCACACAATACCCAATCGCACGACTCAACTCCCATACGCACGAATCAACCTTCAGTCGTGCGAATTAGCTACTTTCGTACGATTGAACCTTCATTCGTGCGATTGGACTCCAGTCGTGCGAATGAAACACATTCGCACACATTCAGTCGGTCACCTGACTCAATCGCACACAATCACTCAATCGCATGACTCAATCGCATACACTCATTCGCACGCATGACTCAATCGCATACAGACACTCAGTCGCACAACTCAGTCGCACGACCTGCCTAGTCGCACAACTCAGTCGCGCGATTGACTCAGACGCATGATCCAGTCGCACGACCCACTCAGTCGCACGGCTCAATCGCATGGATGACCCAGTCGCCTGATCTGCAGAATCGCGACTGTGGTCGGGATGAGCAGCCCCCGAGCTGCTCTAAACACGGGTTTTACACCACAAGGACCTCCAGAAACACTCAACAAACATACACAAACATGAAACACAAGCAAAGAGACCTCACACGCACCCATACGACCTTGTATGTTCGGGTTGAACCCGAACACCAGAAACCCTAGATTTGGACAGCCGTGAAAAGGCTAGAAAACGGACAACCAAGGACAACTACCTGCTAGAGAGGGGTAGTCTAAGCTGTAGACGGTGTCAAGACGAAGAAAACGAGACCTCTCGGGTTGGATTTGGTGCAAGAATGGTGATTTTGTGTGTGTAGAGGGTGAAGATGAAGAAGATGGTGATAATGAGGATTAGGGCTGGTATGAGGGTATTTATACCCAGCCCATGTTTTGCAAAATTACAAGTTTAGTCCCTGCACTTAACCCCCGAGCTTTCCCAAATTTGGTTCGGTTGAAAAACGACTTCGTTAGGTGTTTTATATTAATTGTAAAAGTATATTTAATGTTGTTATGACTTAAGAAATGGTTATATTAAAAACATTTATTATATTTATAAAATGATGTATTTGACGTTTTTAAAGATGAAAGTTTTAAAAGTCCTTTTTAAGGTTAACACAAGGTTATAACGAATACACACACAACGACAATAATGCACACATGATATCCACATAAAGAGTCAAATAGAGATGAGGAATGACCAATCATAGAATAGATGACGGACAAACACATTAATTGATTGACCTTAAAGTGACGGATGTCACAGTATCCCCCAGTTGAGAGAATTTCGTCCCGAAATTCAGCTGGAGTTAGGTCCAAGAGTGTCATCCTCGAAAAGATGTGGATATTTGAGTTTCATCTGAAATTCACGTTCCTATGTAAACTCTGGCCCTCGTTTTGAATTCTACCTTACGCGAACAATAGGTATCCTACTGCGCTTCAGTTGCTTGACCTTTCTATCCATGATCTCAATGGGTTCTTCCACAAAATGAAGCTTGTCGTCAATCTTGATTTCCTCGATTGGCACGTGAAGGGATTCATCAGCCAAACACTTCTTGAGGTTTGACACGTGAAATGTATCATGTACACCGCTAAGCTCTTGTGGCAACCTTAACCGGTAAGCCACTGGACCGATCCTTTCAGTTATCTCAAATGGTCCGACGTATCTTGGGGCTAACTTCCCTTTCTTTCCGAATCGAACGACTCCTTTCCAAGGGGAGACTTTGAGTAACACACGATCCCCAACATTGAATTCTAGAGGCTTCCGACGATTGTCGGCATAGCTCTTTTGGCGATCTCGCGCGGCTTTATGTCGATCTTTGATTTGGAAAATCTTGTCTGTTGTTTCTTGGATGATCTCTGGGCCTGTCAGTTGACTTTCACCAATTTCGGCCCAACAAACGGGAGATCTGCATTTCCTTCCATACAACGCTTCAAATGGAGCACATCCAATGCTTGTATGGTAGCTGTTGTTGTAGGAGAACTCAATCAACGGTAAATGAGCATCCCAGCTACCTCCAAAATCGATTACACACGCTCTCAACATGTCTTCTAGCGTCTGTATAGTGCGTTCACTTTGGCCATCTGTTTGAGGGTGATAGGCTGTACTCATGTCTAACCGAGTGCCCATCGCTTTCTGTAGCGTCTGCCAAAAACGTGAAGTGAATCGGCTATCACAGCCGGATATGATTGACACCGGCACCCCGTGCCGTGTCACGACCTCTTTGATGTACAATCTCGCCAACTTATCCATCTTGTAGTCTTCTCGGATAGGCAAGAAATGTGCTGATTTTGTCATTCGATCAACAATGACCCATATCGGGTCATGACAGCTGCTTGTTCTAGGGAGTTTGGTAATGAAATCCATTGCTATGTTCTCCCATTTCCACTCGGGAATTTCAGGTTGCTGTAATAATCCCGATGGCTTTTGATGTTCAGCTTTGACTTTGGACACGTCAAGCATCGACTGACGTATAAGGCAATGTCTTTCTTCATGCCTAGCCACCAGTACAGATCCTTAAGATCATGATACATCTTATCTGCACCAGGATGAATAGAATATCGCGTCTTGTGGGCTTCATCCATGACTAAGTTTCGAACACCTCCCCATTTGGGTACCCATATGCGATCCATGAAGTACTGAATACCGTCATCCTTGCGAATCATCTGTTTATCTAACCCCCTGAATTCTTCTCCCGCAAGGTTTTCTTCTTTCAATGCCTCACTCTGTGCAATTTGGATCTGAGCTTTCAAGTTGGTTTGGATAGTCAATCCCAACGCTCGTGCACGCAGTGGTTTCACACGATCTTTACGGCTTAAGGCATCAGCCACCACGTTAGCTTTCCTCGGATGATACCGGATTTCACAATCGTAGTCACTAAGAAGTTCTACCCAACGTCGCTGGCGCATGTTGAGTTCCTTCTGATCCAGAATATGTTGAAGGCTCTTATGATCGGTGAAGATGATGCATTTGGTGCCATACAAGTAATGCCTCCAAATTTTGAGTGCAAATACTACAGCGCCCAACTCAAGATCATGAGTGGTGTAGTTCTTTTCGTGCACTTTAAGTTGTCGCGAAGCGTAGGCAATCACCTTATCCTTCTGCATCAATACACATCCCAATCCTTGATGTGACGCATCTCAGTAAACCACAAAATCATCTGTTCCGTCTGGGAGAGACAGTATAGGCGCGTTGCACAACTTCTCTTTCAACGTTTGGAACGCTTGCTCTTGTGCATATCCCCAGTCAAACTTCTTGTCTTTCTGAGTAAGCAGGGTCAACGGTTGCGCGATCTTTGAAAAGTTTGCGATGAAGCGACGATAATAACCGGCCAATCCTAAGAATTGCCGTATCTCTGATGGTGTCTGGGGCGTATCCCATTTCTTCACCGCTTCGATCTTGCCGGGATCTACGTGAATCCCGTCCTCATTAACCATATGACCCAAAAATTTTACTTCTCGCAACCAAAATTCACACTTCGAGAACTTGGTGAAAAGTTTCTCTTCGCGTAGCAGCTCCAGAATAGCCCGAAGATGTTCTACATGATCCTCTTTTGATCGGGAGTAGATGAGTATATCGTCTATGAACACGATCACGAACTTATCCAAGTAAGGTTTGCACACCCGATTCATTAGATCCATGAACACAGCTGGTGCGTTAGTCAACCCGAACGGCATGACCAAGAACTCATAGTGCCCATAACAAGTTCTGAACGCAGTCTTCGGTATGTCGTCCTCAAAAACCCTTAGCTGATGATAACCAGAACGAAGATCGATCTTTGAAAAATACGAAGCTCCTTGCAGCTGATCAAATAAGTCGTCGATCCTGGGGAGAGGATATCGGTTCTTCACCGTTAACTTGTTCAGTTCACGGTAATCGATGCACATACGGAACGATCCATCCTTCTTCTTGACAAATAGTACCGGCGCTCCCCACGGTGAATGACTCGGTCGAATAAAACCCTTCTCCAGTAGTTCCTGTAACTGACTAGACAACTCTTGCATCTCGGATGGCGCTAGTCGATATGGCGTTTTCGCTACCGGTGTAGCTCCAGGAACCAACTCAATACGGAATTCCACCTGTCGTGGAGGAGGTAAACCAGACAAGTCATCTAGAAATACTTCTGGGTAATCCCGTACCACTGGAATATCCACCAGTTTCCTCTCTTCGTCTTTCTTTTCAACCACATGAGCCAGAAAAGCGTAGCACTGCTTTCGTAAACTCCGGCGTGCTTTCATGCAGGAGATAAGCTTTAAGTTCTTACCCGGTCGTTCTCCCTGAACCTTGAGTACTTCCCCGTTTGGCATAGGGATACGTACTACTTTGTCTCGGCAAACAATCTCTGCTCCATTCTGCGACAACCAATCCATACCCACGATCACATCGAAGCTTCCTAACTCGAAGGGTATCAAATCTATCTCAAAGGTATGATCCTCCAGCGTCAACGAACACTTCCTAATGATCTCATCGGCCTGAACAACCCTACCATTGGCCATTTCTACGGAGTAGCTAGTTTCTAGCCTACTAGGAATCAAATCAAGTAATTGCACAAACTCAGAAGATATGAAACTATTATCTGCTCCAGTATCAAATAATATAGATGCGAAGTGATGATTGAGTAAGTGCGTACCCGTGACAACATTCGGGTCCTGACGAGCATCATTGGCTCCAATTACGAATGCACGTCCCCGAGCTGCATTCCCCTGAATAGCCGGGCCTGGATTCCCAGCGATAGCCATCACCTGCTGCTGGTTGTTCCCTTGCTGACCCGGTGCCCGATTCAGCCTGGGGCACATATTCCTGTAGTGATCAGGGCTCCCACATTCAAAGCAAGCCCTTGCATTCCCGGCTGGGTTAACCGCGTTGACGGGTTCTACAAGATTCGACGCAGTTCTACAGTCTCTCGCCAAATGACCCGGGCGCCTACAGTTCGCGCACACCCGGCACTGCGCCTCTGGGGGATGATGATAATTGCACCTGTCACATTTGGGGTGCGGCCCCACATACTCTCTTCTGGCCTGAGACACGGCCACAAAATTCCTGGTCGGCTTAGACCTCTTCTCAAACTTTCAGGCACTCGACCGGCTCGATTCCCCAACATCCTTTCTCTTCTCGGCTCCTCTGCCCAAAACCCCTGTTCTAACCATCTCATCAGTCAAAGCGCCAGCTTTCAGAATTGCGCTCTGAATAGTAGGAGGAGCGGCTGCTGTGACCATAGCTCTAATTTGAGGCGCGAGTCCCCAAATGTACCTTTCAATCCTCTTTGATTCCGGCGTGACTAAGTGCGGAACCAATCTTGCTAGCTCGTGAAAACGATTAGTATAAGCTGCATGCCCTGCCCCTACCATGGCATGATTCCAGAACTCATGCTCCAGCTTCTGCATCTCGTTGAGAGGGCAGTATTCCTCGGTGATCAAGGCTTTGAACTCGTCCCATGACATCTGCATCGCAGATTCTCTTCCTCGAGCTTGAACCTGGGTGTTCCACCAGGTTAGGGCCTTACCCTGTAGAGAACAAGTGGCATACTTGATCCTTTGACTGTCGAGGCACTCACTGATGTCAATCACTGCCTCCATCTTTTCCAACCACCTGGTTAGGGCTATCGCCCCACCTTTCCCATCGAATTCCCTCGGCTTACAAGCCACGAACTCCTTGTACGAACATCCCCGACGAGCATTAACCACCCCAGTCTCAATACCGGCAGTACCACCATTCCCAGTTTCCTGGTTGCTCTCGTTTCCGGTCGGGTTTCCGTTTCCCGTCTCAGTCTCGATCCCACCTTGGGCTCCATCATCGTTGCCACCATCCCCGTGAGGGTGGTGTTGCTGGAGTGCGTCGCTCACTTGGGCCACAATAGTAGGAATCAGCGCGGCCAATTGCTGAGCGATCAGGGCTGCCCTGTCGGCGTTCCCTGTTCCTTGACTGTTACTGGCAGGAGCATCA
The DNA here is from genome assembly GCA_025215565.1 of Flaveria ramosissima. Classification (NCBI taxonomy): domain Eukaryota; kingdom Viridiplantae; phylum Streptophyta; class Magnoliopsida; order Asterales; family Asteraceae; genus Flaveria; species Flaveria ramosissima. The sequence continues at coordinate 11,245,093 of CM046045.1, forward strand.
TTTGCTCTTGGTGCTCTGCCTCTGCCTCGGCCTCTGCCCCTTGGGGCTTCACTCCCGCCACTATTGCTACGGGTAACTCTTCGAGGCGGCATGCTCTAATCATAAGAGAGGTAACATATCAGCTTTAGTCACCATAAGATATGTCACACCCCAACCTTGACGGCGGAAACGTCGAGATGTGAGGGTTAAGATTGTTCACAGCCACATAACGCTATATTTAAATTGCAAATATAATTATCATAAGTATTAAAACGAAATACAACCATAAGTCACAAAAAGAAATAAGTTCAACATAACTCAAACATAACATAATGTTTTATTTAATTAACTAGGTCCAAGTCCTAGTTTTATTGCAAGCTTCAAATGTCCACTTTAAACTTGGGGATTTCCTGAAACATGATGAAAATAAGGAGTCAACTAAAAATAGTTGGTGAGTTTCCAAGTTTTCATACATAATAAGATTACAAGTAGCAATTCATGTCATGGGTTATAAGCTAGTAAGGTTATAGAACACATATCGTTACAACCAAACCTCGACTTGATTACAAGTATAAAAGATTGGCTAAGTGTATTTGGTTCCCTAGTGCACAAGCGTACGACCCCTAGGAGTCGGCAATACCTCGACTTTAGCACCAAATAGGCTTGTCAGGCCCAAAGATCTAAGACGTCGCCAGGCTAGCAATAGTTAATGATTGTAAACAAACTATGTATCTCATATAAACACTTACAATACACAAATAACCATGACCAAATAATAAGTAGAATTGCATGTGCATTACAAGTCTCAAATGTTTAAACGTGTATGTAATATAAGCATCATGTTTCACCCCAAATAAGTGTGAAAATATAAAAAGGGGACAAGGAAAACTCACATGATATATAAGTGTATAAAATGATAATAAGAATTTAAATGACGCTCCAACGAGTTCCTTTACAAGATACCTAAACGTATATATTTCAAGATTAAGTTTAGCGATAAGATTAACGTTTAAACGTGAATTAGGGTTTTGATAAGTATTTTGGGGTTCTTATAGATATATTATGCATTTTAATTGTAGCAACCATATATTTTAAAAAAATAATATATGTAATATTTGAGTAACTAATTTAAAGAAGTAATAGACTAAAAACAAACTAAACTTTTGTAATTATTCGAAATACTCTTGCTTATTAGTTTAGGAGTGACTTTTGCTATATTAATAATTTTAATGGTTTAAAACCATTATCTAAAGTTTATATTTACAAAAAGATCTAATTTTTAAAGAAAACAATTAATTTATATTATTATTATTTTTTTTATTTTTTTTTTAAAATAAATTTGCAGAAGTACTTTAAGTAATTAAAAAAAATGAACTAAGTTTATAAGTACTTTTATAATTTTTAAAGATTTTTCTATATTTTTTTAAGGCTGAAAAAGCCTTTTTTAAAAAAATGCAGGTCATGGGGTTCGAACCCATGACCTTATGTTTTACATGTGAGTGCGGAACCATTAGGCTGGGTAGCCTATGCCTGTGAAAACACAGGTTTCATTCCTTAAAAACCAGCTTAAACAAACATCCCCAATCCCATATGAACCCTAGATTCGTCTAACCCCAAATCGAACCCCAAATCGATTATGATAACAAAATTAAACTTGGGGCTTTTAATCCCCAAGTAAAACCGATTATATACGTGTATTTGATTACCCGTTTGAAGTTTTAAATCGATGAGAACAAGATGAGAAACAACTCGCGGCCGTAACACCCAAAGGATAAGCAATCCTTAATGAAAATCCAATTCCTTTCACAGTAAGCTTCTAGTGATCCCAAAGATGAAAAGCCCTCTGATAATTGCAAGTCAATAAGCTCGGAGTGTGGTCTACGGGTGTTGCAGGTCGTCGGCGAGAGGTGGTGGCCGAAGGAATTGTTTACGTTGATTCCAGGTGCAATTGAGAGTTGAGTTCGATTAGGATTAGTTAGAAGGTTATGCGTATTCGTTTAATTTGATTATAATTAAGGTTTAATTGTCGAATGATTGTGAACTTGAAGTCGACGGTTACCAAGTTGAATCGCCACCATAACCGGCTTAAACCCGAATTAATGTGTATTAAAGGAATTGAGTTAGGCTCGTGAATCGATTGGTAACGTTTTGGGTCGAATTCGAGAGGTTTTGGTGCGGTTTGAAGCCTCGCCGGACTTGGCCGGAGGCCGGCCGGCGAGTCGCCGGAAAAACGGGGGAAAAGGGGCGGTGGGTTGGTTGTTTTTAATTAATTACAGAAATGGTCCCTGTAGTATTTAAGAGTTAACATTTTATGCTAAAACTTTGTTTTAAGTTATAAATTTACAAAAACAATCCCCCAAGTTTTGTTTAATTAAACTTTTAAACACTTTTAAGTTAACAATTTTTTTATTATTATTACTATTATTATTATTATTATTATTGTTATTATTATTATTATTATTATTATTATTATTATTATTGTTATGTTATCAATACTATAGTTATGATTGTTACTAATATTATTTATCTTCATTGTTATTAATAATAAATATGATTTGTTAATAACATTATTATCATTAACTTTAATATTAGCTTAAATATTGATTTTTTTTTGACATTTTAACAAATTAAAACCCAAAATCTAAAAGATAACACAATTAGCCCACAATTTACATATAAGACAATAATGGCCCTTAAAAGAAACTTAACAAAATTAACTTTTAAATTAACTTAAAATTACAGGATGTTACAGTCTCCCCAACTTTAAAGAATTTCGTCCCGAAATTAAGAAAGAAATGAAACTATACAAATAAGAACGGGTATTTCTTCTTCATATGCTCCTCACGTTCCCAAGTAAATTCGGCGCCACGTTTATTTTCCCAACGAACCTTGACGATTGGGGTTGTTGTGGTTCTAGTCTTCTTCATAATGCGATCCATGATCTCAACAGGCTTCTCGACAAAATGCAATGACTCGTCAATCTGGATGTCTTCCAACGGAACATGCAGACTTTCGTCAGCCAAGCACTTTCTCAAATTTGAGACGTGAAATACAGGATGAGCTCCACTAAGGTCGGAAGGTAGCTCTAGTTTATAAGCCACTTTCCCAATCCTTTTCAGGATTTTGAAAGGTCCTACAAATCTTGGAGCTAGTTTGCCCTTCTTTCCAAAGAGAACCACACCTTTCCACGGTGAAACCTTAAGAAGAACCATCTCCCCAACTTGAAATTCCAATGGCTTACGTCGCTTGTCAGCATAGCTCTTTTGACGACTTCTCGCCACTTTAAGGTTCTTGCGAATTATAGAAACTTTATCGGTCGTCTCTTGTATAAGTTCAGGACCAGTGATAAAGTTTTCACCAATGTCGGTCCAACAGATCGGTGAACGACATTTTCGACCATAAAGTGCTTCAAACGGTGCCATCTTGATACTCGAGTGGTAACTATTGTTATACGAAAATTCCGCGAGCGGTAGATGCGTATCCCAATCACCACCAAAGTCAAGAACACAAAGGCGTAGCAAATCCTCCAAGGTTTGGATCGTTCGCTCGGTTTGACCATCAGTTTGAGGATGGTAAGCCGTGCTTAGATCTAGTTGTGTACCCAAGAGTTCTTGCATAGACGACCAAAAATGTGAAGTGAAGCGAGCATCTCGGTCGGATATGATGTGCAAAGGTACCCCATGACGACTTACAATCTCATCAACGTATATACGAGCTAACTTTGACGTCTTGTAAGTGTCACGTATGGGTATGAAATGTGCCGACTTGGTCAATCGGTCAACGATCACCCATATGCTATCATGTCCTCGAGAGGTTCGAGGTAGCTTAGTTATGAAGTCCATGGATATGTGTTCCCATTTCCACATAGGAATCTCGGGTTGCTCAAGTAATCCACTTGGACGTTGATGTTCGGCTTTAACCTTCGTACACGTGAGACACTTAGCTACATAAGTTGCTATTTCTTTCTTCATTCCAGGCCACCAATATTGACCACGTAGGTCCATATACATCTTATCGGAACAAGGATGAATAGAATAACGAGTTTGATGAGCTTTGTTCATAATAAAGGTACGAAGGTTATCGCGATTTGGAATCCAAATTCGATTGGCGAAGTACATCAATCCATTGGGTTTCGTTTCCAATTGCGTTAAAAGATTATGCTCCAATTCCTCCTTCATTCTTCCTTCTCGTTGCACCATTTGTTGAGCCTCCAAGATACTAGACTCGATGTCACTATCTATCCTCAGGTTTTGTAGCAATACGGTGGTCTCGTTGACATCAAGTCGGATCTCAGTATCAAACTCACCCAAAGTATCAAACCATTGGTGTCGATCGCGAATTTCTTGGAATTAGATCATCTTGTTGTGAATCTTTCGACTTAGTGCATCGGCTACAACGTTTGCTTTACCAGGATGGTAACGAATGTCACAATCGTAATCACTAATCAACTCCACCCAACGACGTTGTCTCATATTGAGATCTTTTTGATTGAAAACGTGTTGAAGGCTTTTGTGATCGGTGTAGACTATACATTGCGTACCATACAGGTAGTGCCTCCAAATCTTCAAGGCAAAAACAACAGCACCAAGCTCAAGATCGTGTGTTGTGTAATTCACCTCGTGAACCTTCAATTGTCTCGATGCATAAGCTATAACCTTCCATCGTTGCATGAGAACACAACCAAGGCCTTGTTTAGATGCATCACAATACACGGTGAAATCATCGTTTCCATCGGGTAAGGTCAAGATAGGAGCATTGCACAACTTGTGCTTTAACGCTTCAAAAGCTTCTTCTTGCTCGGGACCCCACTCGAATGGTTTATTCTTTTGTGTCAAAGTAGTGAGCGGTTTCGCGATCCTCGAGAAGTTGGCAATGAATCGCCGATAATAACCAGCAAGACCAAGAAAAGAACGAACTTCGGTAGGAGTTGTAGGAACACACCAATTCTTCACAGCTTCCACCTTTGCAGGATCAACGTGAATTCCTTGGCTATTCACCACGTGTCCTAGAAATTGAACTTCCTCGAGCCAGAAATCACACTTCGAGAACTTCGCGTACAATTGCTCTTTCTTCAACAACTCAAGAACCAATCTCAAATGTAGTTCATGATCGGTGTTGGACTTTGAATAGATAAGTATGTCATCAATGAAGACGATCACAAACTTGTCTAGATACGGCTTGCATACTCGGTTCATGAGATCCATGAAGACTGCAGGAGCATTGGTTAAACCAAAAGGCATCACCATAAACTCATAGTGTCCATAACGAGTACGGAACGCGGTCTTTGGGATATCATCATGATGGACTCGCAATTGATGATAGCCAGAACGTAAATCAATCTTCGAGAAGATAGCAGCTCCTTGAAGTTGGTCAAACAAATCATCGATACGAGGAAGAGGATAACGGTTCTTGATGGTAAGCTTGTTAAGCTCACGATAATCGATGCACATACGAAACGTTCCATCTTTCTTCTTCACGAATAGTACAGGTGCACCCCAAGGCGAAGAACTAGGACGGATGAAGCCCTTCTCGGATAACTCTTGAAGTTGACTAGAGAGTTCTTGCATTTCCGATGGTGCAAGCCGATATGGTGACTTAGCCACGGGGTTTGCTCCCGGTATCAAGTCAATTTTAAACTCGACTTCACGCACAGGAGGTAAACCACTAAGGTCATCGGGAAATACTTCAGGAAAGTCTCGTATGATAGGGACATCCTTAAGCTCTTTCCCTTTGACTTTCGTGTTGACCACGTATGCCAAGAAGGCCATATACTTCTTTCTTAAGCACTTTCGGGCTTGAGTGCAAGACATGAGTTTAAGCCCTTTGGAAGATTTTTCACCGAACACTTTCAAAGTATCTCCAGAGGGTAACGGTATACGAATGCACTTCTCGAAACAAATGATCTCGGTATGGTGTTTGGCTAACCAATCCATACCAATGATGACGTCAAAGCTTCCAAGTTTCATAGGAATAAGATCGATAAGAAAATCATGCGTGTCAAGGCTTAAGATGCAATCACGAATAACGATGTCAACGGTGATCGGTTCTCCATCGCCGACTTCAACGGTAAGAGGTCTTTCTAGTTTCGTATGTGGCTTAGCAAGTATGGGTTCAAACTCTAACGAAACAAAACTCTTATCGGCTCCAGAATCAAATAGGACATAGGCATAAGTTTTATTAATAAGGAACATACCTGTTCAATTTTAAAGGTATTTAACGACATAGGTAACACATGAAGAGAATTAGGTCACAAAAGTTAAAGGTAAGTTAACATACCATTCACCACATCGTTGTTTGCTTGTGCTTGGTTAGCGTTGATGTTGAAAGCACGTCCTCGGGCTTGTGGAACATTACCCACAATACGAGGGCATTGTGGGCGGAAATGACCAGGTTCCCCACAATTGTAGCAAACACGGTTCGTGACCACGGCGGCGTTGTTAGGTGCACGGTGACAAGTCGCCACCAAGTGACCATATTTACCGCATAAAGTACAAATACGGCATGGTTGATTTCCCGGGTGATGGTACCTACAAATGTTGCACATAGGCTGGGGACCAGCATAAGCCCTAGCCCCAGGCACTTGTGCCACAGGTGCAGCCGCAGGTACAAGTTGTCTTTGAGGTTGTTTAGGTGCAGCCACAGCATAGTTGCGCGCCGGTGTGAACTTGCGCTTCTTGTTGTTGTTGTTGTTGTTGTAAGACGGTTCAGCTTTGGTTTATTTAATAGCCTCGGTAGCCGTCTTCTCTACCTTCTTTGCACCCTTCACAGACATGGTGCCCGCTCGTATATGGTTCTCGGTGAGTTGAGCGGTGATAATAATGGCTTCTTCCAAAGTTGTGGGTCGCTACCCACCACAGCATCTTGAATTTGGGGTGGTACACCCTTAATGAACTTCTCGATGTTGCGGGGGACAGTGTCGACCATGTGAGGCAGCAGTAAGCTCAACTCATGATGCCTAGTTGAGTAGGCCAAATGATCACCATCATTTTGCTTCAAGTTCCAAAACTCTTCCTCCAACTTTTGCAACTCACTTCGTGGGCAGAACTTCGCGATGGCGATGTTCTTGAACTCCTCCCAGGTAAGTGCTTGCACAGCTTCAGGTCAACGGTTTCTCTTCTCGCTATTCCACCAGGTAAGTGCCCTTTGTTGGAGCACACTAGTGGCATAACGAACCTTGAGCGTCTCGGGACACTCACAATTGATAAAGGTATTCTCCATGCTTTCGAACCACTCAAGAAGGCCAATGGCTCCTTCCTTGCCACTAAAACTAGTGGGTTTGCAAGAGCTAAAGTGTTTGAAGGTGCAAGTTTGATTGTTCCCGTTTTGGTTATTCCCGTTTTGGTTGTTGCTATTCTCTCCATGACCATTTCCATTGTTGCTACCATTGGTCAGTAAGGTGCTATTAAGTTCAGCAACCATGGTCGGGATGACAGCAGCCATTTGTCGAGCAATCATGGCGGCTAATTTACGATCGGAACTTCCACGCTTTCCATGATGACGAGACATGCTGGAATATACAAAATGAGTTAGATACGAGAATTGGAATAACAAGGATCATAATTCAACAAGGATAAGGCAAAAGTTGTAAGGCACATGGAATGGTTCCATTTGGTAACACATTACCATTTGGAAACGTTGACACGTCAAGGTAAGTTGACCCACTCGCCTTAGAAGTTTGTGTATGTTGACCATAGTTTATCACTCATTCCAGAAATCCCCAGGTAAGCATAACTAGTCCCGTAGGATTTATGCGATATGCTTGCCTTAGCCCGAGGGCCTTTTGCCAGGAAATCCAGAATACAGGTGTCTATGTGTCACACAAATATCTTAGGTTTATGAAATCAAAACCTTGATGAGATTTTACATGGATTAGACATAAGTCTAAGGATTCAAGTCATAAGCATAAGTATACAATTCCACGTGTCGACGAGAATAAGATTAAGAAGTTTCATTTGTCGGGGAGAGTCAAAGTGTCAAAGATAAGTTTAGGGAGACAAGTAACTAAGTTTAAACAATTACAAGGCAAACCTATGCTAAGGTATCAAGTTGCACATAAGTAAGGTATAGCATTATGTAGCATGTAACAATATATATATTTCCAAGAATATAAATATTTTTCTAAGAGGTTCATGCACAAGCTATAGTCTAGGTCACCATTTCTAATAACCTAAATCCCTATAGTTATGGGCTCTGATACCAATCTGTCACACCCCAACCTTGACGGCGGAAACGTCGAGATGTGAGGGTTAAGATTGTTCACAGCCACATAACGCTATATTTAAATTGCAAATATAATTATCATAAGTATGAAAACGAAATACAACCATAAGTCACAAAAAGAAATAAGTTCAACATAACTCAAACATAACATAATGTTTTATTTAATTAACTAGGTCCAAGTCCTAGTTTTATTGCAAGCTTCAAATGTCCACTTTAAACTTGGGGATTTCCTGAAACATGATGAAAATAAGGAGTCAACTAAAAATAGTTGGTGAGTTTCCAAGTTTTCATACATAATAAGATTACAAGTAGCAATTCATGTCATGGGTTATAAGCTAGTAAGGTTATAGAACACATATCGTTACAACCAAACCTCGACTTGATTACAAGTATAAAAGATTGGCTAAGTGTATTTGGTTCCCTAGTGCACAAGCGTACGGCCCCTAGGAGTCGGCAATACCTCGACTTTAGCACCAAATAGGCTTGTCAGGCCCAAAGATCTAAGACGTCACCAGGCTAGCAATAGTTAATGATTGTAAACAAACTATGTATCTCATATAAACACTTACAATACACAAATAACCATGACCAAATAATAAGTAGAATTTGTAACACCCGGAAATTTATTATTTTGAAGCCGGCGAAGAAAGAAAAGAAATAAAGTCCAAAGTCGAGGGACCAAACTCGCCAACGAAGAAAAGTCGGGTAATGTGGTGATATGTGTAGGGAGAGGGCAGCCCACTCTCCCCACACATCACACATTTCAGCTCACAAAGAAGAGAGAAGAGAGAAAGAGGAGAAAAGGGAGAAAAAGTGGTGTTTCGGGTGATTCGGGTGTCCAAATCCGTCGAGTAGCAAGCCAAATCGAAGCTCTTGTCTTTGTGTTCGATTGTGTGAGTTCTAGGACCCCACTTTTACTTGTTTTCAACCGATTTTGGGGCTGGAAAATGTGCAAAACCCGTTTTTGTGTGTGTGTGTGTTTGACCCATTTGGGTGTGATGTGTATGATGTGTTTAGAGTATGTTTTCGGGCTTGGGTGTGCTTGTATGGTGTTAAGGTATGCATTCCTAAGGTCCAGGAGGGTTGATTTAGGCTTAGAATGGGTTTGGATGAGCTTGGAGGCCGAAAATGGCAGATTGGGTTCGGGATGAACTCCATTCTGCATCAGCTAGGGCTAGGCGACCGAATGGAGGCCATACGGCCGAATGAGGGCGATTGAAGGTCATTCGCACGATTGGGATTCAGTCGCACGACTGGGAGTCCAGTCGCATGAGGGTTGTACGACTGAGGGTTCAGTCGCATGGATGCTTAGTCGCATGAGTCCATTCGCATGAGGTTAGTCGCATAGGTGCCCATTCGCAGTAATCCCATTCGCACGAGGTCCATACGCACGATTGGATGCTCATTCGCATAGATGTTCATCCGCATGAGTTCAGTCGCATGATGTTCAGTCGCATGGAGGCCATGCGACTGAAGAGTGTCCATACGCCCGAACAGGGCTGTTGCACTCGATGGAATGTGTAGTTTGACTTCTGGCCTTCGGGGAAAGGTGCAGATGTAAGTTTTGACGTAAAGTAACCCGTAAGAGCATGTAAGAGGATGGTTATGGCCTTAGAGAGCATATAGGGCATGATGATGATAATGTTGCATGTTTATGCATATTATGAATGTATGATGTTGCCCTGTATGAGGATGATGAATGTGTATGAATGTTCCTTATTATGATGTATGCTTATCTTTCTTGTGGCTTTACATGTCATGTTAATGAATGAATGAATGAAGTATTATGTAATGTAAAGCGAAAGATAATGAAAGAGGAACATGAAGTAAGAATGCATGCATTAACGAATGATGAATGAACGAAAGAAAGGCTTGCAAGCATATTTATTGGGGTGAGCGACTTTGTGTTGCAAAAGACTCGGATGAAGTGCAATCATTTAGATTGCCTATGAGGTGAGCAACCTTGTCGTTGCAAAAGACTCGAGTAAGTGCTATCGTGATGTTGCCTTGGGGTGAGCAACCTTGTTGTTGCAAAAGACTCGGATAGCTTGCTATCGTGATGGGCAATTGGGGTGAGCAACCTTAGGGGTGCAAAAGACTCGGATAGCGTGCAATCATTGAGATTGCCATTGAGGTGAGCGACCATGTTGTCGCAAAAGACTCGGAAGACAGAATGAACGAAAAGAATGGAAGATAATGAATGAGATGAAAGATAATAATGAAATTATCTGTGTATACGTATGTTGAATGATCGCATGATAAAGGAATGGTTTTTAATGAAAGTAAAGTATATTTATTTTATAAAACTAGAACTCACTCAGCAACGCTGACTTTTATTACATTTTCCAGTTGGCAGGTAAATGATTGCTGAGGATGGCACGGCGAGGCTACTCGGCTCTTTTGGGATGGCATCCAATTATATAGCTTTTGTGATGTAATGCAAACATGAATTTTGTAACCGGATAATGATGTATTATTTGGCAAAAGTAATTATAATGAAACGTGATGTCATTTTTGAATGTTTCCGCTGCAATGTTTTCTTAATGCAATGTAATTATATGTTTTATGTGCGATGAATGACCAACTGTAGGCGTCCCGGAAACGGGGCCTTACAAGTTGGTATCAGAGCCAAAGTTTAAGTGAAATGGGTAAATTTTCAAAATAAACCTTAACTTAAACTGAGAATGGGACGAAGGGGAATGGGATGCCAAACTGAGTAGCTGCGTGCCATCAGGTATTTTCTTAAAGTTAACCGGTTTATGTGCGCATGGTATATGTTATGTGTTGTATGTAGATTTGAATACTGATGTAGTCAGGACAGGTAATACTTGGGGTATGAAGAGTACAGTAAGTGGCTAATCACAACTGGCCACTGTAATTAGGGACTTACTATACTTGACATAAACTGAGTTGTTTCCTTGAATGACCGTGTTGGTGTTTGAATCTTTCAGTGTGATAGAGAATGGCTGGTGGTAGATCTTCTAGAGCTTCTAGGGGTGGAGGCCGTGATGGCCCTGTTGCTGAACCACGCCCTAAAAGAGGAAGGCCTAGAGCTGAGAAAGAGGTTCCTGCAGAACCTGAGACCCCTCATCCAGAAGCTGGGGATGAGAGTGCGAACTGAGGGCCTCGGTAAAGGAGGCTGTTGTTGAGGAAGTACATCAGGTCATGCAGACAATCTTACCGTCTGTGGTGACCGAAGTCATCAAAGCTGTGAAGGAGGGGGAACGGAAGGAGAGAAACCGGGCCTCGGGGGAGCAACCGGAGCCTGAAACGATTTTCTCCGATAATGAGGAGGAAGAGGAAGAGGAGCCTGTGCGGGAGGTGGCACGAGGCTGTAACTACGGGGTGTTTATGAGATGCAAGCCCCCTACTTTTGATGGTAATGGCAATGCTGCCGCTGCTCACCGATGGGTGAGAGAAATGGAGGCTGTTCTCGACATCAGCGAGTGCCGAGAAGATCAGAAAGTCAAGTTTGCCACCCACTCCTTCGTGGACTCGGCACTATGCTGGTGGGACAACATTGTCCAAGCAGAGGGTAATCGGGCGATCGGGCGAATGAGGTGGCCCGAACTGAAGAAGATGGTGATCGAGGAGTTTTGTCCTCATCGGGAAATGGATAAGGTTGAAAGGGAGTTTCTGCAACTGGAGGCGGGAACCATGACACACCAACAGTACACCACGAAGTTCAACGAGATGGCACGTCTGGTGCCGGATCAAGTGACGCCTCTGTCCCGAAAGATCAAGAGGTATATACAGGGTTTGCCGGCGGATATTCGCAGGCACATGATCGCCGCCCGGCCGAGCACGTTTAGGTCGGCGGTGGATTTGGCGGGAAGATTGTATGATGAGAGGACGGTGGTGGTGACTGATGGTGGCAGGAAGAGCGGTGGTGACCGGACTGGCAGGGGAAGAGGTTTGGTCGGGGTAATGCCTCGACGGGTAATAAGAAGGCACGGGTGGATGATCGCCGTGTGGTCACGTCAGGTGCGGGGTCGAGAAGGTGTGGCAAATGTGGACGGGAGCACAGCGGGGAGTGCAGGTTTGGGTCGAACTTGTGCTTCAGGTGTGGAAAGGCGGGGCACATGGCAAAGGACTGTCGTGCGGTCCGATGCTTTAACTGTGGTGAAGAGGGTCACATGCTCAAAGATTGTAAGAAGCCGAGGGCTGAGAGTTCAGGGGCAAAGAGGACGGGAGGTGATGGACCGAGGGCGAGCGCCAGGGCATTCACCATGACACAGGAGGAAGCTAGACGGACCCTGATGTCGTGTCCGGTACGTTTCTGGTGAACCAAACTTTAGCTTCTGTGTTATTTGATTCGGGTGCTAGTAAGAGTTTTATTTCTGCTGCTTTCTGTGCTAAGCTGCCTGTTAGTAGTAGACGTGTTGATGCGCCCTTTGATGTAGAAACTGCCATAGGTAAGTCTACCAGGATTTCTGAGATGATAGAGAACTGTGATGTGGAGCTCGAGGGTCATAAGTTTCCTGTTAGACCGTTTGTGATGACCTTAGGTGGTTTTGATTTGGTTCTTGGGATGGATTGGTTAGCGGACTTCGAGGCGAACATTGTGTGTCGCAAGAAGATGATTCGGTTGTCAGCGCCCGACGGTAGTTCAGTGACAGTGTATGGTGATCGGGTTACTACGATTCCAAAGGTGATCTCGATGGCGGTGGCGGGAAAGTGTATGAGGCGTGGATGTAGTGCCTACTTGGCCTATGTAAAGGATGTGGATACGCCAACACCACAACTAGCCGATGTACCGGTTGTGTGTGACTTTCCAGATGTGTTTCCAGAAGATTTATCAGGAGTGCCACCTGACAGAGAGATCGAGTTTCAGATTGATCTGATACCGGGTGCCCAACCTGTCGCCAAGGCACCGTATCGGTTGGCTCCGACCGAGATGAAAGAATTGATGGAGCAGTTGCAAGAACTGCTTGATAAGGGGTTCATTAGACCGAGTATCTCCCCCTGGGGTGCTCCGGTCCTTTTGTAAAGAAGAAGGACGGTAGTATGAGGATGTGCATCGACTACCGCGAGCTAAACAAGTTGACAGTGAAGAACCGATACCCCTTACCGAGGATAGATGATTTGTTCGATCAGCTTCAGGGTGCCAGTTGGTTTTCAAGGATAGATCTTCGATCTGGTTACCATCAGTTGAAGGTGAAGGAGCAAGACATTCCTAAAACAGCTTTCCGTACGCGCTATGGTCACTACGAGTTTCTTGTCATGTCCTTTGGCTTGACCAACGCGCCAGCTGCTTTTATGGATTTGATGAACCGTGTGTGTCGGCCTATGTTGGATAAATCAGTGATTGTGTTTATTGATGATATCCTGATTTACTCGAGGAGCGAAGCAGAGCATGCCGGTCACATTCGGGAGGTTCTAGAGACGTTGAGAAGGGAGAAGTTGTATGCAAAATTCTCCAAGTGCGCGTTCTGGTTGCGCGAAGTTCAGTTCTTGGGTCACGTGGTGAATCCCGACGGGATAATGGTGGACCCGGCGAAAGTGGAGGCGGTTATGCAATGGAAGTCACCAAAGACGCCATCCGAGATTCGTAGCTTCTTGGGTTTGGCGGGCTACTATAGAAGATTCATCCAAGACTTCTCTAAGATTGCTTCTCCACTGACTAAGTTGACCCGAAAAGATGTGAAGTTCGTATGGGGTCCAAGCTCAAGAGAAGGCGTTTGAAGAACTGAAGGCGAGATTGACTCAAGCTCCTGTTCTATCGTTACCCGATGGGAGTGAAGATTTGGTGGTTTATTCCGATGCTTCTTACTCGGGGTTGGGGTGTGTATTAATGCAGAGAGGAAAGGTTATAGCCTATGCATCCCGACAGTTGAAGGTTCATGAGGTCAATTATCCTACTCATGACTTGGAGCTGGCAGCCGTGGTCTTTGCTTTAAAGATTTGGAGGCACTACCTCTACGGGACGAAGTGCACCATATTCACTGACCACAAGAGTCTGAAGTACTTCTTTGAGCAGAAGGATTTGAACATGAGGCAGAGGCGGTGGTTGGAACTTATAAAGGATCATGATTGTGAAGATCCACTACCATCCGGGCAAGGCCAACGTGGTGGCTGATGCCCTTAGCCGAAAAGAGAGGCCCGAGCCGATTCGGGTGAAAGCGTATCAGCTGATCATGACCTCCGATGTGATGAAGCAGGTTAAAGGGTTTCAAGATGAGGCATTGAAAGAAGATCATCTTAACTCTGAAAGAATGAGAGGTCTGGTTGGAGAATTGGGTGAAAACACGCTCGGTGTTAGAACTCGATTTGATCGTGTGTGGATTCCTCGTTTTGGGGATCTACGGGTGAAGATTATGGATGAAGCTCACAAGACTCGGTACTCCATTCATCCTGGTGCCACGAAGATGTACCATGATATGAAGAAAGATTATTGGTGGCCGGGTATGAAGCGCGATGTGGTGGAGTATGTGAGTAAGTGCCTTACTTGCTTACAGGTGAAGGCCGAGCATCAAAAGCCGTATGGGAAGATACAACCTTTGGATATACCGGAATGGAAGTGGGAGCACATCACCATGGATTTCATTACAAAGCTGCCGCGTACCCCGAAAGGGTATGATGCCATATGGGTGATAGTTGATCGTATGACGAAGAGTGCTCACTTCCTACCGATCCGCGAGACATATTCATCTGAGAGGTTGGCCGATTTGTTTATCAAGGAGATTGTGACTCGTCATGGTGTGCCGGTGTCTATCGTGTCGGATCGCGACACTCGGTTTACATCTAAATTCTGGAAGAAGTTCCACGATGCTATGGGGACGAGGTTACATATCAGCACGGCTTATCATCCCCAGACTGATGGTCAGTCAGAAAGGACCATCCAGACGCTGGAAGACATGCTTCGGGCATGTGTGATTGATTTTGGTGGAAGTTGGGATGACCACCTACCGTTAGCTGAATTCTCATACAACAACAGTTATCATGCCAGCATTGGCATGCCCCCATATGAGATGCTATACGGTAGGAGATGCAGAACGCCCGTTTGTTGGGGTGACATTGGTCAGAAGGAATTGGGAAGCGTCGAGGTTATCGAGGCTACGACTGAGAAGCTTGAAAAGATCAAAGCCTTCATGAAGGCAGCCAAAGACAGACAGAAGTCGTATGCTGATAAACGACGCAGACCGATTGAGTTCCAGGTGGGTGACCGGGTTATGTTGAAGGTCTCACCTTGGAAGGGTATCATTCGCTTCCGAAAGCGGGGCAAGTTGAGCCCAAGGTATATAGGCCCTTTCCGAATCATTGCTCGAGTAGGAGAGGTGGCCTATAGACTGGAGTTGCCAGATGAGTTAAGTGGAATTCACCCGACATTCCATGTATCTCATCTAAGGAAGTGCTTAGCAGATGAAGATATGATTGTCCCATTGGAAGATATCGAAGTAGATGAACGGCTCAATTATGTGGAGCAACTAGTGGCAATCATCGACCGAAAGGAGAAAAGGCTAAGGAATAAAGTGGTTCCTCTTGTGCGTGTACAGTGGAAGCACAGGAAGGGATCCGAGTCGACGTGGGAGACCGAGGAGGAAATGAGACAGCATTATCCACGTTTGTTCGAGGAATAACAGGTTTCGGGGACGAAACCTATTTAAGGGGGGTGGACTTGTAACACCCGGAAATTTATTATTTTGAAGCCGGCGAAGAAAGAAAAGAAATAAAGTCCAAAGTCGAGGGACCAAACTCGCCAACGAAGAAAAGTCGGGTAATGTGGTGATATGTGTAGGGAGAGGGCAGCCCACTCTCCCCACACTTCACACATTTCAGCTCACAAAGAAGAGAGAAGAGAGAAAGAGGAGAAAAGGGAGAAAAAGTGGTGTTTCGGGTGATTCGGGTGTCCAAATCCGTCGAGTAGCAAGCCAAATCGAAGCTCTTGTCTTTGTGTTCGATTGTGTGAGTTCTAGGACCCCACTTTTACTTGTTTTCAACCGATTTTGGGGCTGGAAAATGTGCAAAACCCGTTTTTGTGTGTGTGTGTGTTTGACCCATTTGGGTGTGATGTGTATGATGTGTTTAGAGTATGTTTTCGGGCTTGGGTGTGCTTGTATGGTGTTAAGGTATGCATTCCTAAGGTCCAGGAGGGTTGATTTAGGCTTAGAATGGGTTTGGATGAGCTTGGAGGCCGAAAATGGCAGATTGGGTTCGGGATGAACTCCATTCTGCATCAGCTAGGGCTAGGCGACCGAATGGAGGCCATACGGCCGAATGAGGGCGATTGAAGGTCATTCGCACGATTGGGATTCAGTCGCACGACTGGGAGTCCAGTCGCATGAGGGTTGTACGACTGAGGGTTCAGTCGCATGGATGCTTAGTCGCATGAGTCCATTCGCATGAGGTTAGTCGCATAGGTGCCCATTCGCAGTAATCCCATTCGCACGAGGTCCATACGCACGATTGGATGCTCATTCGCATAGATGTTCATCCGCATGAGTTCAGTCGCATGATGTTCAGTCGCATGGAGGCCATGCGACTGAAGAGTGTCCATACGCCCGAACAGGGCTGTTGCACTCGTTGGAATGTGTAGTTTGACTTATGGCCTTCGGGGAAAGGTGCAGATGTAAGTTTTGACGTAAAGTAACCCGTAAGAGCATGTAAGAGGATGGTTATGGCCTTAGAGAGCATATAGGGCATGATGATGATGATGTTGCATGTTTATGCATATTACGAATGTATGATGTTGCCCTGTATGAGGATGATGAATGTGTATGAATGTTCCTTATTATGATGTATGCTTATCTTTCTTGTGGCTTTGCATGTCATGTTAATGAATGAATGAATGAAGTATTATGTAATGTAAAGCGAAAGATAATGAAAGAGGAACATGAAGTAAGAATGCATGCATTAACGAATGATGAATGAACGAAAGAAAGGCTTGCAAGCATATTTATTGGGGTGAGCGACTTTGTGTTGCAAAAGACTCGGATGAAGTGCAATCATTTAGATTGCCTATGAGGTGAGCAACCTTGTCGTTGCAAAAGACTCGAGTAAGTGCTATCGTGATGTTGCCTTGGGGTGAGCAACCTTGTTGTTGCAAAAGACTCGGATAGCTTGCTATCGTGATGGGCAATTGGGGTGAGCAACCTTAGGGGTGCAAAAGACTCGGATAGCGTGCAATCATTGAGATTGCCATTGAGGTGAGCGACCATGTTGTCGCAAAAGACTCGGAAGACAGAATGAACGAAAAGAATGGAAGATAATGAATGAGATGAAAGATAATAATGAAATTATCTGTGTATACGTATGTTGAATGATCGCATAATAAAGGAATGGTTTTTAATGAAAGTAAAGTATATTTATTTTATAAAACTAGAACTCACTCAGCAACGCTGACTTTTATTACATTTTCTAGTTGGCAGGTAAATGATTGCTGAGGATGGCACGACGAGGCTACTCGGCTCTTTTGGGATGGCATCCAATTATATAGCTTTTGTGATGTAATGCAAACATGAATTTTGTAACCGGATAATGATGTATTATTTGGCAAAAGTAATTATAATGAAACGTGATGTCATTTTTGAATGTTTCCGTTGCAATGTTTTCTTAAAGCAATGTAATTATATGTTTTATGTGCGATGAATGACCAACTGTAGGCGTCCCGGAAACGGGGCCTTACAGAATTGCATGTGCATTACAAGTCTCAAATGTTTAAACGTGTATGTAATATAAGCATCATGTTTCACCCCAAATAAGTGTGAAAATATAAAAAGGGGACAAGGAAAACTCACATGATGTATAAGTGTATAAAATGATAATAAGAATTTAAATGACGCTCCAACGAGTTCCTTTACAAGATACCTAAACGTATATATTTCAAGATTAAGTTTAGCGATAAGATTAACGTTTAAACGTGAATTAGGGTTTTGATAAGTATTTTGGGGTTCTTATAGATATATTATGCATTTTAATTGTAGCAACCATATATTTTAAAAAAATAATATATGTAATATTTGAGTAACTAATTTAAAGAAGTAATAGACTAAAAACAAACTAAACTTTTGTAATTATTCGAAATACTCTTGCTTATTAGTTTAGGAGTGACTTTTGCTATATTAATAATTTTAATGGTTTAAAACCATTATCTAAAGTTTATATTTATAAAAAGATCTAATTTTTAAAGAAAACAATTAATTTATATTATTATTATTTTTTTTATTTTATTTTTAAAAATAAAGAAGTACTTTAAGTAATTAAAAAAATGAACTAAGTTTATAAGTACTTTTATAATTTTTAAAGATTTTTTTATATTTTTTTTAAGGCTGAAAAAGCCTTTTTTTTAAAAAATGCAGGTCATGGGGTTCGAACCCATGACCTTATGTTTTACATGTGAGTGCAGAACCATTAGGCTGGGTAGCCTATGCCTGTGAAAACACAGGTTTCATTCCTTAAAAACCAACTTAAACAAACATTCCCAATCCCATATGAACCCTAGATTCGTCTAACCCCAAATCGAACCCCAAATCGATTATGATAACAAAATTAAACTTGGGGCTTTTAATCCCCAAGTAAAACCGATTATATACGTGTATTTGATTATCCGTTTGAAGTTTTAAATCGATGAGAACAAGATGAGAAACAACTCGCGGCCGTAACACCCAAAGGATAAGCAATCCTTAATGAAAATCCAATTCCTTTCACAGTAAGCTTCTAGTGATCCCAAAGATGAAAAGCCCTCTGATAATTGCAAGTCAATAAGCTCGGAGTGTGGTCTACGGGTGTTGCAGGTCGTCGGCGAGAGGTGGTGGCCGAAGGAATTGTTTACGTTGATTCCAGGTGCAATTGAGAGTTGTGTTCGATTAGGATTAGTTAGAAGGTTGTGTGTATTCGTTTAATTTGATTATAAATGAGGTTTAATTGTCGAATGATTGTGAACTTGAAGTCGACGGTTACCAAGTTGAATCGCCACCATAACCGGCTTAAACCCGAATTAATGTGTATTAAAGGAATTGAGTTAGGCTCGTGAATCGATTGGTAACGTTTTGGGTCGAATTCGAGAGGTTTTGGTGCGGTTTGAAGCCTCGCCGGACTTGGCCGGAGGCCGGCCGGCGAGTCGCCAGAAAAACGGGGGAAAAGGGGCGGTGGGTTGGGTTGTTTTTAATTAATTACAGAAATGGTCCCTGTAGTATTTAAGAGTTAACATTTTATGCTAAAACTTTGTTTTAAGTTATAAATTTACAAAAACAATCCCCCAAGTTTTGTTTAATTAAACTTTTAAACACTTTTAAGTTAACAATTTTTTTATTATTATTACTATTATTATTATTATTGTTACTATTGTTATTATTATTATTATTATTATTATTATTATTATTATTGTTATGTTATCAATACTATAGTTATGATTGTTACTAATATTATTTATCTTCATTGTTATTAATAATAAATATGATTTGTTAATAACATTATTATCATTAACTTTAATATTAGCTTAAATATTGATTTTTTTTGACATTTTAACAAATTAAAACCCAAAATCTAAAAGATAACACAATTAGCCCACAATTTACATATAAGACAATAATGGCCCTTAAAAGAAACTTAACAAAATTAACTTTTAAATTAACTTAAAATTACAGGATGTTACAAGATACACAAGTATTCTACTTATCAAATTCCAATGTTCATGTTCCGGTCGGTCAAGATCACCATGCAGCCCATTTCAAGCATATTCTCGGTATACCGGTGATGTTTATATATAGGGTTCCCCGCAGCGTTCCCACCACACCCACGATGTACCGAGAATGATGCCCGATCCGGTTACATGACATCCGACTTTCCTTTACATTATATCCATAATAATCCATCAAGTCCATGTATTTCATGTCAATATCATACTTATTGTCATCACACACCACATGCAATTCGTGCAGTTCACACATCATGAATTGATAATGTCTCAATGATAATCCATCACAACAGTTGTAGGTCCATGTATACAATCACGTTTAGTCTAGCGGAGGTTGTCTATTTCCTCACCTTTCGAGGTTTCAGACATATTCCTCCTCAGAGTTAATCTCAATGTCCAAGGTCAAGCGCAATAGCATGATCTGTGAAGATCTCTTCGGGTCTAATACCCGGATCTGATAACTAACTCGGCGCGCAGAGGGAACGGAAGATCCAATAGAAGCATCCCCATAAAAGAGTGAGCACAAGGGCTCTCTCATAGGGTGGAAAGATCACATAACAGATAGATGAACAAATCAAGCAGCGAGGAACACATACACGAGATATAATATGCATACAGAGTCCTAGCATGCAAATCTACATGAAGGTTCCTAGGTTATAGTCTAGGTCAAACGTATTGCCTAATTCTCTATAACCAATGGCTCTGATACCAATCTGTCACACCCCCGCTAAAAGCGGAAACACGGGGATGTAACGAGACCGGGATCGTCATAACACATGGTAAGCGATAGAGAGCAATATAAATAAATGATGACATGCGTGTCATGACGACACCCGACGACAAGGGGACTTGTGTCGTGTTTAGTCAATGTTCACGACAACATAGCCATAAGCAACATGATAATGATACACATAATCACATAAAGATGAAATTGTAAATGTTAATTCCCACAACCCGGGAACAAGTTTCAAAAGTTGATAATTGTTTACAAGCGACAACATTGTTCAAAAGATTGTTTAACAAAACATGTTAAGTCCCAAAATGCATCCTAGGGTCTCCACTAAGGCAGCACACCTAGATTCCTGGACTTGCATGATCACCTGAAAAGATATGCTTAAAACGGTCAACATAATTGTTAGTGAGTTCGCAGGTTTATGTAATAAAAATGTAAGTGATTGCTGTAATGAGTAAGCGCGTCGGAATACCGTGAATACAGTTATATACACAAGTAAATATCACATGACATGAGCTTTGCAACCAAACCTAGCGACGTACACAAGAAATTGTCGGCATATATTCACCCAAGGGCCCGTTCCTGGCCACTGATGGTACCAACTAGTATACCATCGAACGAGGGTGGGGGTGTCAACCCAGTAGTACTACCAATACCTAACCGTCGGTTCCCACACTGGAATTAAATAGTTGCAAAGATAGAACCACACAGCAGACCCAAGCATGTATCAAATAGTACTTGCAACACAGTATCACGTTGATTCCTTGTATGTAAAATGTATGTAAGTTGTACAGCATTGAAAATGAGTAAGCATACTTTTCCCCCAAGTTGTAAATGATTGAAATATTGTATAAGCGTAAAAAGGGGCCACGAAA
Organism: Flaveria ramosissima; assembly: GCA_025215565.1. Taxonomy (NCBI): domain Eukaryota; kingdom Viridiplantae; phylum Streptophyta; class Magnoliopsida; order Asterales; family Asteraceae; genus Flaveria; species Flaveria ramosissima. Next base: position 11,266,535 of record CM046045.1, read on the forward strand.
CTCACTTGTTAGGTGGTAAGTATGTATGATCGATGTATCCCAAATGTTGAATGCAAATAAACAGTCAAACACCTATTGACAGTTATTGTATAGCATTAATGATATGATATATGTATAAGCGCGCAATAATGATGGGTCGGTTCGGGTCGTATCGGCTGGGTCGCGTATAACACACACAGACTGACACACGTACTAGATCTTATGTAGATCCAAGTACAAGACATTGTCGCCATTAATAATGATGTTTAAGTAAAAGTCTCGTTGTTATTGGAGAAACATTGAATAAGTGTCAATAGTTATATGTTAGTTGATCGTTGTAAAACGTTAATTCAATTTGTTCAAAATAGTTTATGTGCCCTTTCTCGCGTTGACTTTAATATTTGTGGCCGAACAATGGCATTATTGTGTTAGTGTTACCTCAACACCACACGACTTACTCACACCACGCATAAGGAATTAAACACAACAATTTTAGTCGCATAACAAGGTCAGACGCACGACTCAACCTCCATTCGTGCGAATCAACCCTCAATCGTGCGAATCAGCTTCATTCGTACGATTGAGCCTTCATTCGTATGACTGGCCTTCAGTCGTACCACACAATACCCTATCGCACGACTCAACTCCCATACGCACGAATCAACCTTCAGTCGTGCGAATTAGCTACTTTTGTACGATTGAACCTTCATTCGTGCGATTGGACTCCAGTCGTGCGAATGAAACACATTCGCACACATTCAGTCGGTCACCTGACTCAATCGCACACAATCACTCAATCGCATGACTCAATCGCATACACTCATTCGCACGCATGACTCAATCGCATACAGACACTCAGTCGCACAACTCAGTCGCACGACCTGCCTAGTCGCAACTCAGTCGCGCGATTGACTCAAACGCATGATCCAGTCTCACAACCCACTCAGTCGCACGGCTCAATCGCATGGATGACCCAGTCGCCTGATCTGCAGAATCGCGACTGTGGTCGGGATGAGCAGCCCCCGAGTTGCTCTAAACACGGGTTTTACACCACAAGGACCTCTAGAAACACTCAACAAACATACACAAACATGAAACACAAGCAAAGAGACCTCACACGCACCCATACGACCTTGTATGTTCGGGTTGAACCCGAACACCCGAAACCCTAGATTTGGACAGCCATGAAAAGGCTAGAAAACGGACAACCAAGGACAACTACCTGCTAGAGAGGGGTAGTCTAAGCTGTAGACGGTGTCAAGACGAAGAAAACGAGACCTCTCGGGTTGGATTTGGTGCAAGAATGGTGATTTTGTGTGTGTAGAGGGTGAAGATGAAGAAGATGGTGATAATGAGGATTAGGGCTGGTATGAGGGTATTTATACCCAGCCCAAGTTTTGCAAAATTACAAGTTTAGTCCCTGCACTTAACCCCCGAGCTTTCCCAAATTTGGTTCGGTTGAAAAACGACTTCGTTAGGTGTTTTTTATTAATTGTAAAAGTATATTTAATGTTGTTATGACTTAAGAAATGGTTATATTAAAAACATTTATTATATTTATAAAATGATGTATTTGACGTTTTTAAAGATGAAAGTTTTAAAAGTCCTTTTTAAGGTTAACACAAGGTTATTACGAATACACACACAACGATAATAATGCACACATGATATCCACATAAAGAGTCAAATAGAGATGAGGAATGACCAATCATAGAATAGATGACGGACAAACACGTTAATTGACGGACCTTAAAGTGACGGATGTCATAGTGTCTAGCTGACATTCAAAGTACGACCAACTGTAAGCTGTAGTATAAAGTATCGTATGTAACTAATCTTAGGACTAAGCATGATAACACTTGTAAAATTACTTGAGAGCAGTATACATCATCCTTGAAAACCAATCTTTGTGTTCTTGAGTTCTTTACTTGTCTTTTCTTTGTTTCTTTGCCTAGTTCTTTATTTGATCTAGTAAGTGTTTCTTCTCCAACTGTGAGACTATTGTTGAACAAACCATAATCGGTCCTACAATTGGTATCAGAGAATTTTAGGCTCTTGATTGTCAAATCTCACCATCTTAAATCACTCTTCAGTTCACAAACACTTATTTGCTCAAATGCCAACTCTCACTAAAGCTGATATGAAAACCAACACCATAACTAAATCTCCACTGATCATTCCTGATTACTTTGATACTTGATGCATGAGGATGAAAGGTTTCATCAAGTCTCAAGACAGCAGGATGTGCAGATCTGTAGTCTCAGGACCTCATATCCCAAGTACTACTTTAGCAACTGCTGGAGTGCGATGATACCAAAGGAAGTGGCTGACTATTTTGAAGAATACTGGAAGAAGATTAATATTAATCAAAAAGCCATGACCACTCTTCATACTGCTATTCCCAACTCCATCTATAGAGGCTTCAAGAAGTGCAAGAATGCAAAAGACCTCTAGGATGCACCGAAGCTAATGTCTGTAGGATCTGTGGAAGGCAAAGAAAACAAGAAAGATATTATGAAACAGCAGTTTGAAAACTTCACCTTCAAGACAGGTGAAATTTTACTCAACAATACTTTAGGTATGTTGAGATCATAGATACTCTGGTGGATGTAAAAGTGAAACATGAGAATAGTGACATAGTGAGGAAGTTCATGTTCTCTCTTCCTAGAGAATGGAAACACTACTTTATGGCCATTAAAAGAACTGAAAACCTCTCTACCCTCACTCTCACTGTGCTGTATGGTATCCTGAGCAGTTAGCAAATAGAGATGAACATGCAAAATCCATCTTACATCTCATCCAACACCCAAAAGAGTTCAGCCGTTCATGTTGTTGAAAGGGATAGTAGAGAACCACAACATCATCTCATCGACTACCCTAACAACTTACCAAATGGTCCTTTCATCACCTTCCCAGAGATATGAAGGGAGAGAAACACTCAAGGAAGCCCATTTCAAGACCCCAGCTCTTCTCAAGCCTTTATGTCTTCAAATAAAAGTACTGACAACTTTCTTTTCACCCTTAAAGACCTGAACTGCATCGATCCAGATGATTTGGAGTACATGGAGATAGTCTAGTAGATGGCTCTTCTCACTCATAGAGCCAAGATGTTCTACAAGAGGACAAGGAGGAAGTTTCCAAGCAATGTGTTAAGTGGAAAGTTTGGGCTAGACAAAAGCTGTTGGATCATATGAGGCTGGTGCAACCAAAATAACACTAAAAATATATTTTGAAGTGCAACTGAAGAAGTCTTCCAAAGATATATGCTCTTCCGAAGCCAAGTCATAGATTTTCCGAAGCTCAAGAATGAAGAACTTCCAAAGGTAGAATTCGGTCTTTTGAGACTAAGTAGTTCCCCTTCCCAAGTATAAACACTTAAAAGATTCAAGACAAAGTCTTCCAAAAAATAAAGTCACAAAGACTTGCAGAAGTCTCGAAAGACGTTGATTCTTCCGAAGTATAAAAGGCTTCAGAAGAACTCATTCTTCCGGAGCTAGTTAAGCTTCAGAAGAATCAACTATGAACCAGTGGACATAAGTATGGTCTTATGGACACCCGTTGCAATCTCTGATATACTACACGGTGCTTTCCCACGCCATTTAGTTGGTCATACTTTAATCCACTGTTCACCTTTATCAGTTAGTATGATTACCATATCTAGTTTGTGACAAAAGGTAAGTCATGGACATGTCATGACTACCTAATCTAGGATAGTATTTTATCTTAGATACCTTACTTCTAGCAATGTAGTATTTATCTAGATGTAAGTTCCAGCTGGTCATCTAAGTATAACCTGCTATAGATAGTAGTATATATAGTTTCTCTGTAACTCATTCAGTCATGCTTGTAAGAGTCTTGTAATATTGAGTTGAGAAGTAATATATACAAATATCTTGAAAACCATTCTTGTGTTCATTAACATAGTATATTATTATCAACTTAGTTAAGAGATTATGCTTCATCATCTGAGTGTGTTTAAGTGAGTTTGAGAGATAAAACTTGTGTTGAGAGACAAACACCGATCCTGTAATTGGTATTAGTGCTTTTTAGGCTTTTGATTGTGACCATCCTAAATCATCCTTGTTTCATCATACTTAATCACTTCACTCAAATGGCTCTTAACCAGAAATCCTTTGAGTCTGAGAAGGGAACCATAACCAAGGCTCCAATTATCACTCCTGATAATTTTAGAGCTTGGTGCAACGTATTGATGGCTTTATCAAATATCAAGATAGCCGAATATGGAGGTCAGTCACTCATGGTCCTCACAAGCCAAAGGTGGAGTCCCCGATTGGTAATGGTGCCATGATTGAGAAAGCTGTTGAAGACTAATCCGATGAAGAGTTCAAGAAGATGGACATCGACTGTAAAGCCATGACTATACTGCTTACAGCCATACCAAACTCCATAATGGTAGGCTTTCAGCTTTGTGAGACTACCAAAGATCTATTTGATTCTTCGACGTTGATGTACTCTGGTTCCACTGATTCCAAAGAGTCTAAGAAAGATGTACTGAAGCAGCAGTTTGAGAACTTCACTCACATTACTGGTGAGACCCTAAGTCAACAATACTTCAGGTACATGGACTTAATCTCTTCCGTCCAGTATATAAGAAGAAATTCCTTATAAATGGATTTTTTACAATGTCTCTGTCACACCCCAACCTTGACGGCGGAATCGTCGAGATGTGAGGGTTAAGATTTATCACAGCCACATAACGCTATATTAAATTGCAAATATTATTTATCATAAGTCTTAAAATGAAAATACAACCATAAGTCTCAAACAAGAGATAAGTTCAAACATAAATCAAAACATAGCATAACATTTTGTTTATTTAACTAGGTCCAAGTCCTAGTTCTATTCCAAGCTTCAAAGTCCACTTTAAACTTGGGTGTTTCCTGAAACATGATAAAAATAAGAGTCAACTAAAAATAGTTGGTGAGTTTCCAAGGTTTTCATACATAATATGAAAAAGGTTACAAGTAGCAATTCATGTCATAGGTCATAAGCAAGTAAGGTTATAGAACACATATCGTTACAACCAAACCTCGACTTGATTACAAGTATAAAAGATTTGCTAAGTGTATTTGGTTCCCATGATGAACAAGCATACGTCATCAGGAGTCGGCAATACCTCGACTTTAGCACCAAATAGGCATGTCAGGCCCAAAGAACTAAGACGTCGCTAGGCTAGCAATAGTTAATGATTGTAAACAAACTATGTATCTCATATAATAACTTACAAAACACAAATAACCATGACAAATATAAAGATGAATTGCAAGTGATTTACAAGTCTCAAATGTATATAACTGTATCATGTATAAGCAATCATGTTTCACCCCAAAATAGTGTGAAAAGATAAAAAGGGGCAAAGAAACTTACTTGGCAAATAAGTATAAGAATGATGATAAGAGATTAAACGAGACTCCAACGATTTCTTTTACAAGTTACCTAAACGTATATATATTCCAAGGTTAAGTTTAAAGATAAGATTAATGAATAAACGTGAACTAGGGTTTCAATTGGAATTTGGGGTTTAAATAACTAAATCTAATAAAATAAAATAAAGCAATCGATTATATATTGATTAATTAAAGTTGGAATTAATCAGTTGAAAATACAAATTTAAAGATTAGATATGCGGTGTGAAAAGAAATAATTAAATTTAATAATTAATTACATAAAATTTGATAAAGGTAATTAATTGAATATTTATTTTAAATGATCTTGAATTTATCTAAAATCATTATATAAAGTTTTGAGCTTGTATATGATTTATTATAAAGTCTTATAATATCAAGCCTTAAAATAAGTATAAAGTATAATAAAAAGTGGTATTATTTTATAAGTTTCAAGAACTTAAATAAAATTTTAAGGAATAACTTTATTATCTAATTTTATATAACCTGATTAAATGAATAGATGAATAACTAATTATTTAAATGATTATTTAAATAACTATTTAGTTAATTATCTATTTAACATATAGATATATAATCTTTTAAAAATAATCTACATTTGGACCATCATAGTTTTATGACATATTAAATTACATAAAATAACTAATAATATTTTTATTATCTTTGTTATCCTTTACAAAGTAATTAAATTTAAAACCATAAGTTGTTAAAACCTTTTAAAAATTTAGTTTAATACTTTCTGAAATATTTTAGTTATTAAAATAACTTTTACTTTGATTTAATAACATATTAGTATAATTTTTGAAGTTTAGAATATACAAAATTGGCTTTTAAAAAAATAAATGCAGGAGGCCAGGTTCGAACCCGTGACCTCTTGCATACTGATGTGATATGGTAACCGGTTGGGCTAAAGCCCAGAATTTATTTTAGATTACAAATAAATTAATAAAAACCAACTTTCAAATAACCCCCAAATCACTCAAGAACCCTAGTTTGATTTAGATCTAAATTGAACACCAAAATACGTTTACAGAAATAGACATGGGGCTTTGATTCCCCATGTAATTTCGAGTATATGTATGTGTTTAATTTACCGGTATTGATTTGATTTCGATGTCACGATCCGAAGGATAGCCGCGACCAAAATCTCGTACTATCGCGATGCAATGGATGATGACATTCAAATTCATGACACAGGAAGCTTCCAAGGAGCTTGATGATTAATAGCCCTCTAACAATTTCACCTAAGATCAAACTAATGTTGATGAACACAACGGGTGTGGGTCGCGATGTATGTGCAGGTTGTTTGGAATGATCGAATGTGATTTGGATAGATTTGAGCTTGGTAAAGGTTGAGGAATAGTTAAACATTTGTTTACGTTCCAATTAATTAGGCTATCAATAGGTTTTAATGGCCGATCGGTTCGAAGGTTGATGGTGAGCGGTTACCGAACCCAAACGTTCACCTATCTAGCTTTAAACTTCAATTAAAACACATTAAGAGTTCGAGACAGGTTATGCGAAACGATTACAGTCGAATGGGTCATGTTTTCAAGCGTTTCGGGTGGTCTTAAGGTCCACCGGTGCCGCGCCGGAGCTTTGCCGGCTGGCGACCGGGAAATCGGGACAAAAAGGGGGGTTGGTTTAGTTTTAGATCTAAGTTACACATTTGGTCCCTGAAGTTTACTATGTTAACATCTCATGCAGAAACCTGGTAATTTAAGTTTTAAAACCTTTAACTTTGTAAACAAAACTTGATAATAACGTTTTAATTTTATAAGGTCTTTTTAACCTATTAAGTTTTATAAAGAAGTTTACAATGTATTTAAAACACATAATTTAGAATAAACCCTATAACAAAAATCCAAATTATAAATAATTATTCCATTTATTCGTTTATAGAATTTTATAAAAAAAATCTACAAATCTTGTTAAATATTATTAAATTATTAAGATGATTAAGAATAATAATCTTTATGGATCTATTTATCTTTATAATTCTCATAAAAAAAATTTAAAGTCTTATTTAATTTTACTTAATAATTATAATTCATAATTACTTATAAAGTTGTATAAGTTTATTTGAATTCATGTTATAACTTTATGAGCTTTAATAAAACTCTCCATTTATTATGTATTGTAAAATGATTAATAAATATTTATGAAGAGAATTATTTATAAATCCATAAATTACAACAACTTATTTGAATTAATAATAAATGAATAGTTTACAATAATTAATTGCACATTTAATATATAGTTGATCATCGTTAAATAATTTACTAATGGAAACTAAAAATAAGTTTGGGTTTGAGTTTATAATTGGAAAAATAGCGAATGTTACAGTCTCCCATACTTTAAGAAATTTCGTCCCGAAATTCAATCACAGGGGGACTAATTTCAAGGATATGAGGAGACTTGGATTCGGTTTCATGTTTTCACGTGCACTCTTGAAAACGTTTAAATTCAACAAGTTTAGTTATGATGTTTTGATAGACCTAAGTTTGTTAAGTTTCTTAATTCACAGTTTCATGTGTTCTTTGCCAAAGGGTACAAGATTATTAATCTAGAAAGTTCAATGGATAAACGTTTGTATCTTAAATGGTTCAAGACATTCGGGAAGGTTTTGTCATGCGGGAAACACTAAGTATTAGTGTGACACGAGGCTCGAAGATAAGTTCACGATGTTTTTGGATGGAATATGGAATTCATAAAAGCTTCCCAATGAAACAACTTTTACAAGGTCTCAGGATGATCGATTGTTGTTTAATTATGTCCTTGAGGTTTCAAAGTTTTATTAGCTTAAATTTGATACGAGAATCGTGTTTGTTAAGATTAAAGATTCAATTTACAATGAGGGCATCATTGTATTAGGTTTTCAGGATAAGTGTAGTTTTTTAGGGAAAAATGTTTAGAAAGATTTTCAATGGTCAATAAGAGAAATGGTATAAAGAGTTAAACAAAGACATCGTTCATGATCGGATTGGAATTTAAATAATTCAGAATATCGATGATGAAGGCAATCACAAATAGCTTTCCAAGTACGGCTTACACACGCGGTTCATCAAACCCATGAACACAGCCGTACATTGCTATAACCAGAAAGGCATGGCATAAATTTATAATATCTTGTACGAAAGATTGTTTTAGGAGTGTTATCATCGTGCAATCAGGTTTTGATGATAACTCAGAATGAAGATCGATAAAAAGGTTCCATAAACTAGATCAAACGTCAAATTGTAACATAAAAACGTGAGAGAAGAAACCGATTTAAAATTTAAATGTTCCAGGCTTGGAACTAGGGTTACCCTAAAGTAACAACGACCCCTTTTGAGTTCAAGATGCATACTTTAGCTTGACTGGCTGGAACACTATCGTCGATAAATCGAATAACAGTGTTCGCCCTTCAAGTTATTGCATGTTTCTTGTCAATTGAAGTCTTAAAACCTTGATAAGTTTGAGATCAAGGAATGGGAATACTTACCAAGATGCGGTTATCACTCCTAGCTTGGTGGTGTATTTTCCAAAGTATGACTCCTAACTTACCAAATCAAAAAGTTCGATCCTAATTCATTGTTGAGGATCCACGGAAACAAGACGAGATAACTCACCATTAAGATAAGGGAAATCACTTCTATCTTAATGGTGAAGTTTTACAAAAACAAAATATAGCAAAATGAAATTCTTCATCAAAATCCAGAATTCACTCCTACTTTGATGAGGTCGTTTCATTTGAGAAAGTCCATTCTATAGAAATGAAATTATCATCAAGGTATGGAATTCACGCCTATCTTGATGATTGAGCTTCATAATATCAAGAAAACAATCGAGGATTGACATTTGTCACCAAAGTACGGGTTTCAATCCTATTTTGGTGCGATCATGTCATTTGTGAAATACCATACCTAAGAAAATAATTGAAGTCAATCCTCAAGATAAGGTAATCACCCCAATCCAGAGGATGAAATTTCATAAAACACGCGATTGGAAACCATTTATCGAAACGAATAGAGAATCATCAAAGTAAGGGAATCACCCCTGTTTTGATGAGTTAGAATCGTTTAGGAGATACGAGTGTTCTTAGTCATAGGTTGACTTGCAAACACTTGCATCTCTCACGGTGCAGACGGTACGGAGTTTGACTTAACGACGAAAGGAAAATAATATCAATTAGAAATTCAGAAAATTTCAAGTTACATTAATGTAACAAAAGGAAAAATCATGCTTACAAGCTTAAGATCAAAGTTCGAGATAGCAGAATTTGTTATGATGGTGTTAAAATCTTGAATAATTTAAATCAGGAAGGCAAAATTAAGGACAAGAATGATTCGACATCATAATGAGATGTGAACATTCGTTTCACAATCGAAGGGAATACATGGACTTCTCAAGATATGAGATCAGCCATAACCTTATTAAGGACATGCGTACTTATAAGCGATCACTCATCTCAAGGGTTTCGAGTCAAGTAAATAGATTCAATGATCGAGTCAAATCACCATTTACACTTTGCCTAGACAAAGTATCCCGAGATGTAGGAATTCCACCTATAGCATTGCATGTTCTTAGTTATGGGACACATTCTTAAGAAGACTTGAGAACCATAAGTAACGGTTTAAAGTTTTTTTTTGATGACCATTCGGTTTAGATTCCCTATATCTTTGGGTATATTAAGATCCATGTTCACGTTGGTCAAGATATAGAAATAGTTACATGAAACGCTCAACGCGTAACGGTGTTTAAGCGTAAAAGTTGAAATGTAGGATAGGTTCAATATTAACAGTTATGTATGATAAGAATGAAGAGATACCAGTTCAAGGAATCAAAGATTTTTAAGATACAAAGAGGATGGTTCCATTTGGTAACGCATTACCATTTGGAATCGTTGACACGTCAAGGTAAATTGACCCATTTGCCATAGAGACTTGTGTATGTTGACCATAGTTTATCACTCATCCCAGAAATCCCCAGGTAAGCATAACTGGTCTCACAATGAGATTTATATGATATGCTTGCCTTAGCCCGAAGGCCTTTTGCTAGAAAATCCAGAATACAGGTGTCTATGTGTCACACAAATTTCTTTGGTTTATGAAATCAAAACCTTGATGAGATTTTCATAGGTTAGACATAGAGTCTAAGGAATTGAACCCACAACGATAAGTGTAGATTTCACATGTCGTTGAGAGTAAGTTTAGGAAGTTCATTTGTCGGGGAGGGTCAAAGAGTCAAAGTAAAGTTTAGGGAGACAAGTAACTAAGTTTAAGCATACATAAGGCAATCCTATGCTAAGGCATCAAGTTACACAAAAGGCATAGCATTATGTAGCATGCAAACAACATGTAAGCACAAAGGTATAAGAATCTTTCTTTGAGGTTCATGCAACTTTAGTCTAGGTCACCATTTCTAATAACCTAAATCCCTATAGTTATGGGCTCTGATACCAATCTGTCACACCCCAACCTTGACGGCGGAATCGTCGAGATGTGAGGGTTAAGATTGTTCATAGCCACATAACGCTATATTAAATTGCAAATATTATTTATCATAAGTCTTAAAATGAAAATACAACCATAAGTCTCAAACAAGAGATAAGTTCAAACATAAATCAAAACATAGCATAACATTTTGTTTATTTAACTAGGTCCAAGTCCTAGTTCTATTGCAAGCTTCAAAGTCCACTTTAAACTTGGGTGTTTCCTGACACATGATAAAAATAAGAGTCAACTAAAAATAGTTAGTGAGTTTCCAAGGTTTTCATACATAATATGAAAAAGGTTACAAGTAGCAATTAATGTCATAGGTCATAAGCAAGTAAGGTTATAGAACACATATCGTTACAACCAAACCTCAACTTGATTACAAGTATAAAAGATTGGCTAAGTGTATTTGGTTCCCATGATGAACAAGCATACGTCATCAGGAGTCGGCAATACCTCGACTTTAGCACCAAATAGGCTTGTCTGGCCCAAAGATCTAAGACGTCGCCAGGCTAGCAATAGTTAATGATTGTAAACAAACTATGTATCTCATATAATCACTTACAAAACACAAATAACCATGACAAATATAAAGATGAATTGCAAGTGATTTACAAGTCTAAACTGTGTATAAGTGTATCATGTATAAGCAATCATGTTTCACCCCAAAATAGTGTGAAAAGATAAAAAGGGGCAAGGAAACTCACTTGGCAAATAAGTATAAGAATGATGATAAGAGATTAAACGAGACTCCAACGATTTCTTTTACAAGTTACCTAAACGTATATATATTCCAAGGTTAAGTTTAAAGATAAGATTAATGAATAAACGTGAACTAGGGTTTCAATTGGAATTTGGGGGTTTAAATAACTAAATCTAATAAGATAAAATAAAGCAATCGATTATATTTTGATTAATTAAAGTTGGAATTAATCAGTTGAAAATACGAATTTGAGGATTAGATATGCGGTGTGAAAAGAAATAATTAAATTTAATAATTAATTACTTAAAATTTGATAAAGGTAATTAATTGAATATTTATTTTAAATGATCTTGAATTTATCTAAAATCATTATATAAAGTTTTGAGCTTGTATATGATTTATTATAAAGTCTTATAATATCAAGCCTTAAAATAAGTATAAAGTATAATAAAAAGTTGTATTATTTTATAAGTTTCAAGAACTTAAATAAAATTTTAAGGAATAACTTTATTAATTTTATATAGCCTGATTAAATGAATAGATGAATAACTAATTATTTAAATGATTATTTAAATAACTATTTAGTTAATTATCTATTTAACATATAGATATATAATCTTTTAAAAATAATCTACATTTGGACCATCATAGTTTTATGACATTTAAATTACATAAAATAACTAATAATATTTTTATTATCTTTGTTATCCTTTACAAAGTAATTAAATTTAAAACCATAAGTTGTTAAAACCTTTTAAAAATTTAATTTAATAATTTCTGAAATATTTTAGTTAATAAATAACTTTTACTTTGATTTAATAACATATTAGTATAATTTTTAAAGTTTAGAATATACAAAATTGGCTTTTAAAAAAATAAATGCAGGAGGCCGGGTTCGAACCCGTAACCTCTTGCATACTGATGTGATATGGTAACCGGTTGGGCTAAAGCCTAGAATTTATTTTAGATTACAAATAAATTAATAAAAACCAACTTTCAAATAACCCCCAAATCACTCAAGAACCCTAGCTTGATTTAGATCTAAATTGAACACCAAAACGAATACGTTTACAGAAATAGACATGGGGCTTTGATTCCCCATGTAATTTCGAGTATATGTATGTGTTTAATTTACCGGTATTGGTTTGATTTCGATGTCACGATCCGAAGGATAGCCGCGACCAAAATCTCGTATTTTCGCGATGCAATGGATGATGACATTCAAATTCATGACACAGGAAGCTTCCAAGGAGCTTGATGATTAATAGCCCTCTTACAATTTCACCTAAGATCAAACTAATGTTGATGAACACAACGGGTGTGGGTCGCGATGTATGTGCGGGTTGTTTGGAATGATCGAATGTGATTTGGATAGATTTGAGCTTGGTAAAGGTTGAGGAATAGTTAAACATTTGTTTACGTTCCAATTAATTAGGTTATCAATAGGTTTTAATGGCCGATCGGTTCGAAGGTTGATGGTGAGCGGTTACCGAACCCAAACGTTCACCTATCTAGCTTTAAACTTCAATTAAAACACATTAAGAGTTCGAGACAGGTTATGCGAAACGATTACGGTCGAATGGGTCATGTTTTCAAGCGTTTCGGGTGGTCTTAAGGTCCACCGGTGCCGCGCGGAGCTTCACCGGCCGGCAACCGGAAAATCGGGACAAAAAGGGGGGTTGGTTTGGTTTTAAATCTAAGTTACACATTTGGTCCCTGAAGTTTACTATGTTAACATCTCATGCAGAAACCTGGTAATTTAAGTTTTAAAACCTTTAACTTTGTAAACAAAACTTAATAATAACATTTTAATTTTATAAGGTCTTTTTAACCTATTAAGTTTTATAAAGAAGTTTACAATGTATTTAAAACTCATAATTTAGAATAAACCCTATAACAAAAATCCAAATTATAAATATTCCATTTATTCGTTTATAGAATTTTATAAAAAAAGTCTACAAATCTTGTTAAATATTATTAAATTATTAAGATGATTAAGAATAATAATCTTTATGGATTTACTTATCTTTATAATTCTCATAAAAAAATTTTAAAGTCTTATTTATTTTTACTTAATAATTATAATTCATAATTACTTATAAAGTTGTATAAGTTTATTTGAATTCATGTTATAACTTTATGAGCTTTAATAAAACTCTCTATTTATTATGTATTGTAAAATGATTAATAAATATTTATGAAGAGAATTATTTATAAATCCATAAATTACAACAACTTATTTGAATTAATAATAAATAAATAGTTTACAATAATTAATTTCACATTTAATATATAGTTGATCTATTAAGATCGTTAAATAATTTACTAATGGAAACTAAAAATAAGTTTGGGTTTGAGTTTATAATTGGAAAAATAGCGAATGTTATAGTCTCAATCAAAAAAACTAAGAATATCAACACTCTCACCATGACTAAACTATATGGAATCCTTGATGGATATCGCATGAAGATGGAAACTTAGAAAGGCCATTAGATGGGTAGAAACTTAAACCTTCCTGTCAGCAATGCTCTACATGTTGCTGAAGGTTCAAGAACTCCCCAGCCCTAGTTTTACCTGAACTACCCCCAGCAGGCATCATCCTCTCTTGGGCCTTACATCCCATTTCCTGAGACACCTAGGTCTCAACAGACTCAACAAAATCCTTTCCAAGATAGTTATGCCTTTGTTTCAGGATATGAGCACTTTGGGGATTTTCAATTCTGTTATGATGATCTCGAGTCTTTTAGCCCAGATGATGTGGAGTATATGGACATTGTCTAGCAAATGGATCTCCTAACCTACAGAGCAAAGAAGTTCTTCAAAAGAACTAGAATGCAATTCGCTCAGAACACAACTAATAGCAGGTTTGGGTTTAACAAGTCAAAGGCCAAGTGTTACAACTGCAATCAACTTGGTCACTTTGCAAGGGAATCTAAGGCTCCTAAATCCAATGTTAGAGCAACTCATGCCTCCCAACATCTTGCCACTCCAAAAGCTGCTTCTAAGCCAACTGAACAATAAACTGCAGTTGTTGCTCAAGAAGTTGATTGGAGCCTTATGGCGCAATATGTTTCTCCTACTCAAACTCTCATGGCTGGAACTGAAGACAATAAGGTATATGAACATCTCTGTACTCTAGCCTATATTGTTAAGGTTAAATTGTATCAAGACTATAACATGGTAATTAAATCTGATATTATGTCCTTAAACATATTAAAATATGATTTTAAGACAGCAGAATCTAACTATAAACTCAAAATGGAAGAGTTAGAGAAAACTGTATACTCTTTAAAACATGAACACTCAAACTACAGGGCTTAAAAAAGGATTTAATCACCAAGTTAACTTAGGCTCAAGCCTAACTAGTAATAGCTAAGGCTAAAGCAAAGAAGTATGCCATTAAAGAGCATAACATCAACACCATCATTGCATCATCCTCCCACTCAAAGGTGTGTTGTCAAAACAAAAGTGGGATGGGACAAATGAAATTGCTTCACCACACTCTTATGTGTCTGTTAGACAGCCAAGATGTTGTACTTATAAGCAAGAAGTTCCAACTGCTGATCCACTATCCAGTGAGCAGAAGAATGATGCAACAATGGTAACCACCACAGGGAAGGATAAGGTAGAAAACCTCATTCACACAACTGATGATCAACCATTAACCACCAAAGCCAAAAGAAATAAAATCAAGGCAGCAAGAAAAACTGCCAAGAAGGTGACTGAGTTAAAGTTGAGAATAGACCCGAAGCAAAAGGGTATATTCATCTTAGCTGGATTCTAAGTGGTTGGAAGTTCTGATCCAGGAAAGAAGTGTAGTACCAACACTCCTATCCAGCTGAAGGATCAAAAGTTAAAGGGGAAGGCTGTTGAGAATGAAAACAAGTGCAAGATACAACAGTCCTCATGTCCCATCAAGAATAACATTGAGTGCATAATGTGTGGACTGCATAACCACATGGCTAAGGATTGTTACTACAATCCAGTAAGCACACATTATGTAAATAATATTAAGAAAGAAGGAGTCAAGGAGGGTTTCATATTTGGACCTTACCATATGGTTCAAGTGTTAAGAAAAGGAAAGCTTGTTTCCGAAGCCAAGTTGCTTCCGGAAGAGACTCATTCTTCCGAAAGGAAAATAGCTTCGGAAGATAAGCCAAAGCACAAACAAAGAAACAAAAAGAAACCTTACGAGAAGAAGATTGCTTTGGAAGAAAAGGTGGTGACAGCTTCTTCCGAGAAGAAAGAATCCTCAGAAGCAAGTCATGCTGCTCAAGCCTCAACAGGCTCATCTACATTGATCGACCAAAGGATGGAATGGAAGATTAGATAAGATGTTACAGCCCAAACCTCTTCTTCTCAAACCATAATTGAACCCCCTTGCATACATATTGGTTCAATTATCTCATCAACAATGGAAGAGCCCAAGACCAATAAGGCTTGGGTTTCTAGTAGTAACTTATCATTTCACCTAATGTGCAGAGATATCCACATGATAAAAATGGAAATGTATGGATTGTGGATAGTGGATGCTCCAGGCACATGACCGGGAACAAATCTCTCCTCTAACAATTGAACACTTTGTTGGAGGTCATGTTCAGTTTGGAGGTAAAACCAATCTATTGTCTTGCACCGTATGAAATATAATAGTTGTTAGCCAAAAGCCCAATCCCATTTATGATTCTATTCGTTTTGTCAAGAAATTTCCAAATATCATCACCTTTCTGTATAAAGTCTTCTCCTGATTAAATTTCGGGACGAAATTTCCTAAAGTAGGGGAGACTGTAACATCTGCCTATTTTTAAACTAAAACCCAAACCCGAATCTATTTTAGTCAATATTGGAAACCAAATTCATTTTTGTAATTATTTAATTTACTTTAATGTTTCAAACACAACAATTATGTCATTTAAATTTTTATTAGTGAATTCCCTTCATAATCTTATAATGTCTCATAAATAATTTTATGAAACTTAAGTAATTTAATTTTCAAGAATTAAATGTTAATGTTTTACAAAGAGTATAGAGTTTATGACCAATCCTGAGTTTTAGTTATAAAGTTATAATAAATATTTATATTGTGAAGTTTTTATAAAAGTTACAAATGATTATAAATAATTATTTAATTCATTATTCAAATTAGTTTTATAAGTCCAGGGTTTACTTTGTAATTTATAAAACTTAATTAAAAAGTTTCTTTTTAAAATAATAAACAATTCAAACTTGAGGGACCATAGGTGTAAGTTTCTTTTAAACCCAAACCCCCTCCCCGTCAAACCTTGTTCTCCGGCGGCCCCAAAACCATTCCAAACACCGATTTTAACCCTACGAAATTGATGAATTGGCTTTGCGAGTCAGTTTCGAACCTGTAACCAGTTAGAAATCGAATTCAAACCTTGTCTTTGTATGTTCAATTTGAAACCGATAACCCCCTTTCAAATCTTGATCTGTTTCAACTCAGATTCAATCGAATTAAACCAATTGTATGACCAGAAACGCTGAACTCGAATTCAAATGTCTGATTAATTACAATTGAAACCAAATAAAACTCGTCAAACTAAATCAAAACAACCGAAACCATTCCATTATATCCATCAACTTGAAACGGAGCAAAATTGGATCTATTTAAGTGAACAAAACACTCCATTTGACCCCTTCGAACTATTAGGACTCTCAATTTCATCTAAAACACTCATACATATCATCATCGATTATCAACTGCAGTCGCAACCTGCCACAAGCCAAACTCTATATTTGAGACAATCTCAATCGAAATTGGTTTAGGGCTTTTCATCATCGTCATCTAGGGAAGCTTTGCACGCATCTAATTGGATTGTTATCATAACAAAACTCCCTAAAGCAGATTCCATCGGTCACGACCCATTTCTCTGTATTCTTCATCGTATTCGTCTTCAACTCGGGTAATTTGATACATATCCATACTCGTTTAATCACGTTAATCAAAAGCCCTATGATTGATTTGGTTAACA
This sequence comes from Flaveria ramosissima, assembly GCA_025215565.1. Classification (NCBI taxonomy): domain Eukaryota; kingdom Viridiplantae; phylum Streptophyta; class Magnoliopsida; order Asterales; family Asteraceae; genus Flaveria; species Flaveria ramosissima. Next base: position 11,284,110 of record CM046045.1, read on the forward strand.
ACATCATTTTCGGGTTCAATTTGGGGCTATCAACAATCTAGGGTTCTGAGGAAATTGGGGTTTGTTTAAAATAACACTTTTGTTAACTAAAAACCAAAATAAAACAGATGTGGGGCTTTGGCCCAACGGTAACACACACAACATTCAAACAGGGGACCCGGGTTCAAATCCGGGCGCCCTACACCATTTTAAAACGTTTTTCTGTTGTATTTTTAATTCCAAAAAATTAGCAATCTATTATATAAATTATTTCATTAACCAACCTTGACCTAAAAAAATTATTATTATATAATTGTTTTTTGGAAATTATTAAAACAACTTAATTTTATATTTTTACTAATTATAAAACATCATTAATATTATAAATTATTATAATTTCCTTTATAGGTAATAAATTTTATTCAAACTATTTCAAATCATTATAATCCAATGCCTTGTAATAGTAAAATTTTCTATTCTTTATTTTTGACCAAAATTAAATAATTAATTATTAAATTGGTTATTTCTCACACTTTAATACACAAACATTATTTAATCAAATTTTTAAAAGAAATTAAATATTTAGATAATATTTAGTACGATAACTTCACAAACTTTTTCAATATCATTACCAATCTTAGTTTATCTATTTTCTAAATACATTATTCTTAAACTAGTTATTAAAAACCCTCAAATCATAATTGTAACACTAATTCATATATATTCTTCAATCATTATATTGCTTTAATCTAAGACACCATTTCTTAGGGTAAATTCGTGAGGAAACTGTTAGTGTCTAATATTGCATATTATTCAAATTATACTAATATACCAAGTGAGTATTCATAGCCCTTTTTATGTGTTTTATATTTGGGAAAATCATGTGATTCAATATTCAATCATTATTATTCATTGTTATTCTATTTTATTCAAAAATTCAATTCAACACAAGCTATGTTATTACTTGCAATTATGTGTTCATAGTTAGATAAACAAGATAATACAATCATTAATTCATGAAACCACGGTAACAATGATAGATCTATTAGTTTGACAAACCCACCCCATTTGTTTAGTCGCGTGGTGATTGGAACCGGAATCATCCATTCTATAAGGCTTCGTCTGCGGACCGGGTCAAGTCAGTCAATAGGTTTGATTGTGTTGGTTTGTCTTTTATGTTACACTATTGCATTATAAGTCTTGACAATGTCATGTGAATTGAATTGTTTTCAATCATTTAATCAATCTATATACGTATTCAAACCTGTGTTTACTCACTAATTCGTTAGCTGACTCGTTACTTTCTCACATGATTTCACGATTGAAGATTAGTGGACTTCTAAATGCACACCTAGGATTTGGACTTAGTCAAAGTTAAAGACAAATTTCATTATATTTTTAATTGATTATATTGTATTGATTGATTAGTATTATCTAATGAAAATAACATTTAATATTATTTCAACGTATTTATTACCATGTGCTATGAGCAATCGATTCACATTCGTCCGCCCCGATGATTCCGCCGTCGGTCGGGGTGTGACAGATTGGTATCAGAGCCATGGTTATAGGGAATTAGGTTATTAGAAATGGAATGACCTAGACTATAACTAAGTACCTCATTCAAAAGTCCTCTCATGTATTTCATATGCTTAGATAGGAATTTTAATGCATTTTATACTTATACATGATTATGTGATTATATGCCTTATGTGATTATTTCTACACCTTGACTCTTAACAATGCACACACGATTCTCAAATCATATCCTAAGGCATTGTGTGCCTAAATCAAATGGTTTTCAAATTTTAAATCTTAAATTGTTATCAATAGTTTTCGAATCTCGTCAAAGTTTGTGTCACATGACTGAAAATATGTAATGCTGGAAGAGTGAATTGTCTGTATCTCGAGGTGTTCTGTCTAGGCAAGGTATTCATATAAATCCAAATCAACCTATGGATCCGTTTACCTTACCTGGGAAACCTTGGGGTGAGTGTCCGCTTATAGGTACGCATGTTTTCATTAAGGTTATGGTTGACCTAATACTTTGATAAGTCAACGTATTCGTTTTGGTTTGCTAATCAAACGTCTACACTCGAAACATCTCATTGTTATTTTAAATCATCTTATCATCAATTTAACTTTTTGAAATTATAAAACCCATTATGCGATACTCATAAAAGTTTTCCAAAATCTTTTAGCATGTCTTCACGTCAAAACCGTTCCCGATCTGGAAACTCTGGCCGCAAGATTGCTGCCATTGTGGCACATGAAGTTGCTGCGGTCATCCCGACACTGCTTACCCATCTGAATCAAGGCACTAACCCTGTTGAAAATCCAGTTGTACCTAACCCTCCACGAGCTTGTACTTACAAGCACTTTAGTTCTTGCAATCCCACCAAGTTCAGCGGAACCGAAGGAGCCACTGGGCTTTTACAGTGGTTTGAGAGTATCGAGAACACTTTCCTCAATAGTGAGTGTCCCGAGAATCTTAAGGTTTGCTATGCTACAAGTGTACTTCAAAAGAGAGCACTCACTTGGTGGAACGGGGAGAAACGAACCCGTGGAACTGATGCTGCTATGGCATTGACTTGGAATGAAGTCAAAGAACTCATGACTCGAGAATTTTGTCCGATAAATGAAATCAAGAAACTGGAAGCTGAATTCTGGGATTTATCCCAGGAAAGTGGAGAAAATATAGCCTATACCAACAGATTTCATGAACTGAGTCTTCTTGTCCCTCGTCTAGTCACTCCTCTATCTCGAGCCATTGAGAAATACATTGGTGGTCTTCCTATGCAAATTCAAGATACAGTTTGGGGAAGAAATCCTGTAACCCTGGAAGACACTATCCGACTAGCTGCCCAATTGACCGACAATCATGTCAAAGCTGGAACATTGACAAGGAAGGGAAGTAAGAAGGAAACAAGAAACCTTCTACTGAAAAGACCAAAGAAGACGAGCCTGAAACTTCTAATGATAAGAAGAGGAAGGTTAAGTCTCAAAACTTTGTTGTGGTTACCCCTACCGTTCCAGTTAATCAATTTGCACCAACTCATCCACCAGTTCTTGCTAATCAAGCTCCGACAAAGAAACCATATACTGGACCTTTTACACAATGCAACAAATGCAAGTATCACCACCCTGTTCACACACAATGTCGTCAATGCACCAATTGTGGATATTTTGGTCATACTTCCAACACATGCAAGAATGTTGCTAAGGCTCAAGTTAATGCACCTGTCATTCAACCTCCTCTTATGATTACTCAAGGTCGAGCATGCTACCAATATGGTGATCCAAATCACTTTCGCAACCAATGCCCTTAACTTGTTAACACTGTTCCTGTGGCTCAAGGGCGTGCTTTTAACATCAATGCTCGACAAGCTCAAAACAATAATGATGTAGTGAATACTACATTCCTGATCAACAACAATTAAGTGTTAGTCTTAATTGATGTCAAATGCCAATAAAAGATGTAGCTTTAGCGTTTACGTTATCGATGTTAATGCCCAAACAATATTTATATGTCTTTGTTACATTCATCAAGTCAAGTTTGCATTGATTTATTTATCTCCTTATGTTAATTCGTGACAAAACCAATCTATTGTCTTGCACCGTCTGAAATATAAAAGTTGTTAGCCAAAAGCCCAATCCCATTTATGATTCTATTCGTTTTGTCAAGAAATTTCCAAATATCATCACCTTTCTGTATAAAGTCTTCTCCTGATTAAATTTCGGGACGAAATTTCCTAAAGTAGGGGAGACTGTAACATCTGCCCATTTTGAAACTAAAACCCAAACCCGAATCCATTTTAGTCAATATTGGAAACCAAATTCATTTTTGTAATTATTTAATTTACTTTAATGTTTCAAACACAACAATTATGTCATTTAAATTTTTATTAGTGAATTCCCTTCATAATCTTATAATGTCTCATAAATAATTTTATGAAACTTAAGTCATTTAATTTTCAAGAATTAAATTTTAATGTTTTACAAAGAGTATAGAGTTTATGACTAATCATGAGTTTTAGTTATAAAGTTATAATAAATATTTATATTGTGAAGTTTTTATAAAAGTTATAAATGATTATAAATAATTATTCAATTCATTATTCAAATTAGTTTTATAAGTCCAGGGTTTACTTTGTAATTTATGAAACTTAATTAAAAAGTTTCTTTTTAAAATAATAAACAATTCAAACTTGAGGGACCATAGGTGTAAGTTTCTTTTAAACCCAAACCCCCTCCCCGTCAAACCTTGTTCTCCGGCGGCCCTCCGGCGGCCCCAAAACCATTCCAAACACCGATGTTAACCCTACGAAATTGATGAATTGGCTTTGCGAGTCAGTTTCGAACCTGTAACCAGTTAGAAATCGAATTCAAACCTTGTCTTTGTATGTTGAATTTGAAACCGATAACCCCCTTTCAATCTTGATATGTTTCAACTCAGATTCAATCGAATTAAACTAATTGTATGACCAGAAACGCTGATCTAGTCAACTCGAATTCAAATGTCTGATTAATTACTATTGAAACCAAATAAAACTCGTCAAACTAAATCAAAACAACCGAAACCATTCCATTATAGCCACCAACTTGAAACGGAGCAAAATTGGATCTATTTAAGTGAACAAAACACTCCATTTGACCCCTTCGAACTATTAGGACTCTCAATTTCATCTAAAACACTCATACATATCATCATCGACTATCAACTGCATGTGCAACCTGCCACAAGCCAAACTCTATATTCGAGACAATCTCAATCGAAATTGGTTTAGGGCTTTCCATCATCGTCATCTAGGGAAGCTTTGCACGCATCTAATTGGATTGTTATCATTATAAAACTCCCCAAAGCAGATTCCATCGGTCGCGACCCATTTCTCTGTATTCTTCATCGTATTCGTCTTCAACTCTAGAAAGTTGATACATATCCATACTCGTTTAATCACGTTAATCAAAAGCCCTATGATTGATATGGTTAACAACATCATTTTCGGGTTCAATCTGGGGCTATCAACAATCTAGGGTTCTGAGGAAATTGGGGTTTGTTTAAAATAACACTTTTGTTAACTAAAAACCAAAATAAAACAGATGTGGGGCTTTGGCCCAACGGTAACACACACAACATTCAAATAGGGGACCCGGGTTCGAATCCGGGCGCCCGACACCATTTTAAAACGTTTTTCTGTTGTATTTTTAATTCCAAAAAATTAGCAATCTATTATATAAATTATTTCATTAAACAACCTTGACCTAAAAAAATTATTATTATATAATTTTTTTTTGGAAATTATTAAATCAACTTAATTTTATATTTTTACTAATTATAAAACATCATTAATATTATAAAATATTATAATTTCCTTTATAGGTAATAAATTTTATTCAAACTATTTCGAATCATTATAATCCAATGCCTTGTAATAATAAAATTTTCTATTATTTATTTTTGACCAAAATTAAATAATTAATTATTAAATTGGTTATTTCTCACACTTTAATACACAACATTATTTAATCAAATTTTCAAAAGAAATTAAATATTTAGATAATATTTAGTACGATAACTTCACAAACTTTTTCAATATCATTACCAATCTAAGTTTATCTATTTTCTAAATACATTATTCTTAAACTAGTTATTAAAATCCCTCAAATCATAATTGTAACCCTAATTCATATATATTCTTCAATCATTATATTGCTTTAATTTAAGACACCATTCCTTAGGGTAAATTCGTGAGGAAACTGTTGGTGTCTAATATTGCATATTATTCAAACCATACTAATATACCAAGTGAGTATTCATAGACCTTTTTATGTGTTTTATATTTGGGAAAATCATGTGATTCAATATTCAATCATTATTATTCATTGTTATTCTATTTTATTCAAAAATTCAATTCAATACATGCTATGTTATTACTTGCAATTATGTGTTCATAGTTAGATAAACAAGATAATACAATCATTAATTCATGCAACCACGGTAACAATGATAGATCTATTGGTTTGACAAACCCACCCCATTTGTTTAGTCGTGTGGTGATTGGAACCGGAATCATTCATTCTATAAGGCTTCGTCTGCGGACCGAGTCAAGTCAGTCAATAGGTTTGATTGTGTTGGTTTGTCTTTTATGTTACACTACTGCATTATAAGTCTTGACAATATCATGTGAATTGAATTGTTTTCAATTATTTAATCAATCTATATACGTATTCAAACCTGTGTTTACTCACCGGCTAATTCGTTAGCTGACTCGTTACTTTCTCACATGATTTCAGGATTGAAGATTAGTGGACTTCTAAATGCACACCTAGGATTTGGACTTAGTCAAAGTTAAAGACAAATTTCATTATATTTTTAATTGATTATATTGTATTGATTGATTAGTATTATTCAATGAAAATAACATTTAATATTATTTCAACGTATTTATTACCATGCTATGAGCAATCGATTCACATTCGTCCGCCCCAATAATTCCGCCGTCGGTCGGGGTGTGACAATCACCACTCCATTACACTTATTGCACATGGATCTATTTGGTCTCACAAGTATAATGATCATTTGAAGGAAATCATACTGCCTTGTGATTATTGATGATTTTACTAGATTTACATGGGTATTCTTTTTAAGAACTAAAGATGAAACTGCTGAAACTTTAAAATCTTTTATTCTTAAAATATAAAATCAAATCGATCACAAGGTTTAAATCATTAAAAGTGATCAATGGACTGAGTTTAAGAATCAAGTTCTTGACTCATTCTATAACTCAAAAGGGATTGCCAGATAATATGGTACTCCTAGAACTCCTTAACAAAATGGTGTTGCTGAGAGGATAAATAGAACACTTATTGAGGCTGCTAGAACTATGTTGGCTGATTTAAAGCTGCCACTAACATTCTGGGTAGAGGCAGTCAGCACTACATGCTATGTGCAGAACAGAGTTCTAATAGTCAAGCCCCATGGAAAAACCCCTTATGAGCTATGGAACAAGAGGCCACCGTTCATTGGCTTTCTTAAGTCTTTGGTAGCAGGTGTACCATACTTAACACAAAGGACAATTTGGAAAAATTTACTGAAAAGTCGGATGATGCTATCTTTGTTGGATATTCCTCTAACTCTATTGCCTATAGAGTTTATAACATCGAAAATAAACAATTTGAGGAATCTTCCAACATTGTTGTAAATGTGCACACTCTTTGTGTTAGGGTAAATGGTCCTGGCCATATCTTTAACTTAGAATTGTTTCCAAATTATTCTAAACCTTCTTGTGAGATTGTTTCAGTTGGAACAAGAACTCAAAGTGACTCTGATAATAATCAACTATTTGAGTTACCTAGACCTATTCCAAGTTCTCCAAGAATTACTGCAAATCAAGCTCCTACATATGAAAGACTGAAAGCATGACTATCTGAGGAACCAGTGGAGCTTTATCAAGTTGTCAACAAAGTGAGCCTCAAAAATCATCATGTCACAACTCACACACTACTCAACACCAAGCTGATGGAAGCAATAATCTGAAAGAACAGGAAACTGTTCATGCTACTTCATAGCAAAATGCTATAGATGTTGTCTCTCCTTCATTCAATCAGTCCTCATTGAATGAGTGTGAGACATCAGCTGGCCCAAATGTTCAAAATCCTAAGCAAAACTTTTCCAATTTGGATCTCTCCATGTAACTGGATGTGATCCCTAGGTTCAGGATTCATAACACTCACCCAGCTGAGAACATCATTGGAGATATCACTGAAGGTGTGAGAACAAGAGGACAAACTCATAATGGGAATATCTGCTTGTACTCATGCCTCCTTTCTCAAATGGAACCAAAGAAGGTGGAAGAAGTTTTAAAGGATGGTAGTTGGGTTGAATCAATGCAAGAGGAGTTGCTTTAATTCAAGAGACAAAAGGTTTGGATCCTATGTCCACTACCACCTGGTCAAGTACCCATTGGCACAAAGTTAGTATTCAAAAACAAAAGGGATGATAGAGGCTTGATTATAAGAACAAGGCAAGACTGGTAGTTCAAGGATACACAAAGGAGGAAGGAATAAATTACATTGATGTCTTTGCACCTGTTGCAAGACTTGAGGTAGTGAGAATATGTCTTGCTTATGCGGCATCCATGAACTTTACAGTTTACCAGCTTGATGTCAATTGTGCATTTTTATATGGGGATATAGACAGAGAAGTCTATGTGTGTCAGCCTCTAGGATTTGAAGATCCACAACATCCCAACTATGTGTTCAAATTGGATAAAGCTCTCTATGGGTTGCACCATGCACCTAGGCTATGGTATAAGACTTTCTTTCAGTTTCTCTTGAAGAATGGTTACACAAGAGGTACCATTGATAAGACATTGTTCATAAGAAAGTCCGGGAAAGTCATTTTGCTAGTACAAGTCTATGTTGATGACATCATATTTGGTTCCTCAAATGACCATATGTGTAAAGACTTTGAAAATATTATGAAGAAGAAATTTGAGATGAGTTCCATGGGAAAAATGGACTTTTTCCTTGGAATTCAAGTGAGCAGATGAAAGATGGGTTCTTTATTAATCACTTTAAATATGTCAATGAGATTTTCGAAAGATTTGAAATGAAGGATTGTAAGCCAGCAAAGACAGGTATAGGGCACATAAATCACAACAAGTAGACCTGATATCATGTTTGCAATCTGCATTTGTGCACGTTATAAGGCTGCCCCAAATATGTCTCACCTAGTTGATTCCAAGAGAATCATTAGATACCTCAAAAGAGTTCCTAAATTAGGCCTTTGGTATCCTAGAAATCAAGACTTCAATCTCTATGGTTAAACTGATTGTGACTATGGTGGCTGTAACATCAACATGAAATCAACATCAGGAGGATATCAATTTATTGGTTGTCAATTTTTAATCTCTAATACTCCTACATCAGTCCTTAAAGGTTATTAGAGACTGATTTTGCTAGTCCCGAGTCAGTCCTAAATACCTAGTCCTAGATACTTGAATTAGTAACTAAAATTCAGTCCCGATTACATGACACTAACATGGACTAATATTTAGTCTCTCATACACATAAATTTAGTCATTAATCTATCCTTTAATTCCATATCATTTTAGTCTCAAATACATTTCATCTGTAATTGAAGACTAGTCTTTAATAGCAATTATTTAAACACTGAAAATCAGTAAGTATACCTTTTTTGTTTGTCCTAGATACGTTTAGTTGGACTCGGATTCCATGAAAATTCAATTCTTAATAATATGTTACAGAGAGAAAGAATTAGTCTTTAATAACAAACAATGCAATCTTTTATATATCTTTCAAAGATAGAAAACTAATCTTCGATACTATATTTGTTAGTCCACAATATCTATTTATAGTATGTAATTTTTTTTATTTTTTTAAACTAATAACATTCAATACAATATCATTTCATCCTCTATTATTTTAATCAATAACATGATTACACATTAGTTATAAACTTTAAATTAACAAACAATTAAATATAAAATAATTAATAGTTGATTGATTTATTATGAATTTCAAAACAACAACCAACCAAAGACTAAAAAATTAAGTGTCAGCTAAGACCTAAATCAAACTCTCAGTGTCACGATCATATTCATTTAGCTGCTTTTCTGAACCATTTGCTCCATTACTCATATGTGCGGATATTGTGCTCTAAAAAAACTTCATCATCGCCTCCTCTTTATAACTGATAATATTCTCCGAACAAAAATTAAAGGGATGAGAACAATAATTAGATCTTAGAACATATAATCAAGTTTGATCGAAATTAACAAATTGCATGTAGATGACGTGAAACTACAAAGATTATAATTTAGCAGATTTCTAACAAGGTTTACAGTTGTACGTATAAATAGGTGGGTCTGTTTTTGTTCCAATGGGTATAACGTTTAACATCAATGAGTTTACAAAAAGAAAGCCACTCCAATTGGTACAGTTGCATATCCCAACTAAGTATATGGATTTTATCTGAACCTTGAATGTTGTTAAGTTGATACCAAGTTTAGAAAAGATAGTTTTACAGTTTGGATGAAAAAACAAACTTGAAAATTACAAATAACATATATGTTGTGGTGAGCCCTCTTTGTTGTACCTAACTGTAAGTGAGTAACTGCAGTTAATTAGTTATAACAATCAATATCAGGTTTCATCATTAACGCTTATGAAGGTTTATTACTAGAAGGATCACATGTTACTTGCATGATATCACAGCACAAACTAAAAACCTATAACATGGACATAAAATTAAGATCAGAACCAAACAATTATAAAATAAAATCAAAGGCTAAATCTATCTGATCAAGAAAGCAACAACTGAAATCACACTTGCTAAATCTATCTGATCAAGAAAGCAACAAATGAAATCACACTTAATCAAATTAATCAAGAATCATAACCCTCTGACAGAAGAAAATCAAAGGAAATTAGAGAAGAACTCAATTAAACAATCATAAAGTTCTAAATAAGTTTGAAGTCAAATAAAATATACAAAAGATATTTTATTTACATTTTGTGATTGTTACTACAATCCAGCAAGCACACATTATGTAAACAATATTAAGAAAGAAGGAGTCAAGGAGGGTTTCACATTTGGACCTTACCATATGGTTCAAGTGTTTCCAAGGCCAAGTTGCTTCCGGAAGAAACTCATTCTTCCGAAAGGAAAATAGCTTCGGAAGACAAGCCAAAGCGTAAACAAAGAAACAAAAAGAAACCTTACGAGAAGAAGAATGCTTTGGATGAAAATGTGGTGACAACTTCTTCCGAGAAGAAAGAAGCCTCAGAAGCAAGTCATGCTGCTCAAGCCTCAACAGGTTCATCTACACTGATCAAGCAGAGGATGGAATCGGAGATCAGAGAAGATGCTGCATCCCAAATCTCTTCTTCTCAAACAAGAATTGAACCCCCTTGCATACATTTTGGTTAAATTATCTCATCCACATTAGAAGAGCCCAAGACCAATAAGGCTTGGGTTTCCAATAGTAACTTATCATTTCACCTTATGTGTAGGGATATCCACTTGACAAAAATGGAAATGTATGGATTGTGGATAGTGGATGCTCAGGGCACATGACAGGAAACAAATCTCTCCTTTAACAATTTGAACATTTGTTAGAGCTCATGTTCAGTTTGAAGGTGAAACCGGAGGATACATTTATGGTAGAGGTAGTGTATCCAATGGTAAGTTAAAAGTTGAGAAAGTAAACTTTGTCAAATAGCTTGAGCACAATCTCTTAAGTGTTTCTTAATTCTATGACCAAAAGCACCAAATGCTTTTCACAGAACATGAGTGCATTATCCTCAAACCCGAGATGACAATTCCTCAGGAGTTGGTGCTTTTTAGATCTCCCAGAAGTGGGGATATGTACAAGTTGGATATGAACAATGCTTCCCCACTAGGTCAAGTATCATACTTTTTTCCAAAGCTAATGGTGATGAGTCAACTCTATGGCATAAAAGAATGTGTCATGTCAATTTTAAAACCATGAAGAAATTGGTTAAAAATAACTTGGTACGTGGTGTGCGTAAAAAGGAATTTTTCTGTAAAGATAACCGTGTTGCTTGTCTAAAAGGGAAGCAACACAAGATATCTCATAAATCCAAAGAGGTTAACTCTATCACCACTCCATTACACTTATTGCACATGGACCTATTTGGTCCCACAAATATAATGATCATTGGAAGGAAATCATACTGCCTTATGATTGTTAATGATTTTACAAGATTTACATGTATATATATTTAAGAACTAAAGATGAAACTGCTAAAACTTTAAAATCTTTTATTCTAAAAATAGAAAATGAAATTGGTCACAAGGTAAAAAAACATTCGTAGAAATCAAGAGACTAAGTTTAATAATCAAGTTCTTGATTCATTCTGTAACTCAAAAGGGATTGTCAGACAATATAGTGCTCCCAAAACTGCTCAACAAAATCATGTTGCTGAGAGGAGGATCATGACACTTATTGAGGCTGCAAGAACTATGTTAGCTGATTTAAAGCTGCCTCTAACTTACTGGTTAGAGGCAGTCAACACGACATGCTATGTGCAGAACATAATTCTCATTGTTAAGCCTCATGGAAAAACCCCTTATGAGCTATGGAAAACACAAAAGACAATTTGGAAAAATTTGCTAAAAAGTTGGATGATGCTATCTTTGTTGGATATTCCTCAAACTTTATTGCTTATACAGTGTATAGCATCAAAAATCAAACAATTTAAAGAATCATCTAACATTGTTGTTAACGAGCACACTTCTTGTGTTAAAGGAAATCGTCTTGATCATATCTTTGACTTAGAATTGTTTCCAAACTATTCTAAACCATCTGGTGAGAATGTTTCAGTTGGAACCGGAACTCAAAATGACTCATATGATGATCAACTGTTTGAGTTACCTAGACCTATTCCAAATTCACCAAGAGGACATAAAGATTAAGCTCCCACTACTAGAAGTCCTGAAAGCATGAACATCTTAGGAAACAATGGAGCTTCAACAAGTTGTCAGCCAACTGAGCCTCAAAACTCGTCAACTGAAAACTCAAGCATTTGATGAAAGCAGTAATCTGGAGGAATAGACAACTATTGATGCTGCTTCACAACAAAATATTATTGATGCTGTCACACATTCATTCAATCAGTGCTCATTGAATGAGTGTGAGACATCAGCTGGAAATGGTGTTCAAAACCCCGAGCAAAACTTTTCCAACTTGGATCTATCTATGCAATTAGATGTGATTCCTAGGCTCAGGATTCACAACACTCATCCAGCTGAGAACATAATTGGGGATGTCTCGGAAGGTGTGAGAACAAGAGGTTAGACCCACAATAGGAATGCCTACTTGTACTCATGCTTTCTCTCTCAAATGGAACCCAAAAAGGTAGAAGAAGCACTCATGGACAACATGAATCAATGAATCAATGAATCAATGCAAGAGGAGTTACTTCAATTCAAAAGACAAAAGGTATGGAACCTGTGTCCATTGCCACCTGGTCAAGTCCTTGTTGGCACTAAGTGGGTGTTCAGAAACAAAAGAGACGATAGAGGTTTGATGATCAAGAACAAAGCAAGACTTGTGGTTCAAGGATACACATAGGAGGAAGGGATAGATTACACTGATGTCTTTGCACGTGTTGCAAGACTTGAGTTACTTCAATGTAGTATTTGTCTAGTTGTAACTTCCAGTTGGTCATCTAAGTATAACCGGCTATAGATTGTAGTATATATATGTAACGCCCGAAATAAAGTCAAAACGAGCCAAGTAATTATAATAGGCTTAGACGGGATTATTTAATGTAAATAAGATAGAAATAGGTTATAGACCGAGTTAACCTTTTGGGTTACGGGTTGGATGAGTTTAAGGTCCCGGGAACGCCCGGTATATATAAACGAATCAGCTAGAGCCACTCTCATTTGCAACTCAGGCACCCAACTTCTAGAGAGAGTATAGAGAGAGAAAGTAGAGAGGAGGTGAAGATTCAAGGCTTGGTTGATGAAGAGATTGAAGATCGGTGTTTGTGGGCATCCAAACAACAAGGAAAGACCAAGGATCCATGTAAGAAACATCATTTAATCGTTTCTTTAGATTTAAATCAGATTCTAGGGTTTGGGGTTTTTTAAAGTGGTAAAGAATCGTCCAAAACTCATGTTTTTGTGTAAGAAAGCATGTAGAAAGCTTAGATATAGCTTCATGGATGATAAACCAAGATTTTGGGTGTAAAAGATTGAAGTTTTGGGTTAAAAATGGACTGATTCGTAATTTCAGCCCGTTCTGCGAAATTGCATGCTCATCCAGTGAAATTATGCAGTCGTCCAGCGAAACTAAGGAATTTTCCGGCGAAACTATAGTTTCGCAGGTAGTTTCACAGACATGGATTTCCAACAAAAGTTGGGCGAAACTGGCAGTGAAACTGCCAACGAAACTGGCAGCGAAACTGCTAGCGAAACTAGCATCGAATCTGCTGATCTTGCAGCGAATTTAGAAGCGAAATTTGGCAGAAATTAACCCCTTTGAGCCAGGGGCTGCTGCTGCCCCTAGGAATTAGGCAGAAACAATGTTCTAACGCCCGGCCCCAGCCAAGGGTGTTGCCCCTTGGACCCACTAGGGGCTGCTGCCCCTAGGACCCCGCTGTTAGGAGTTGCCGCCCCCAAACCTCCGCAGTTCCGCGGAGGGTCGGTTATGTTTTATGATGACTTGTACTTGTTATGTATGTATATGTGTATATGAGTGGATGATGTGTGATGATTATATGATGATGTGTGATGATGATATGTATGTATATGTTATGTTTTCTTTATGTTCCTTATACGTATTATTGTGTAGCTTTACGTGCTGTGATTATGTTAATGAACGTAAAGTATTATCTTAACGAAGCGAAACCCTTAAGATAATGAAAGTGGAACATAATGAAAGAATGTATGAAAGTCTTGCAAGCAAAATGTAAATGGGTTCACAACTCAACGAGAGTTGTTAGCTCGACTGTGTGTTACAGTGTGCGATCTTGGCTGACCCATGAGGGTTCATATAGAGGAGTCAGTCTTGATGACTGCTCCATAGGTGCGATATGGGATCCTTGTCGCTTAACCCTAGATGATATGGCTTTGTGCCCAAGAGGGGGGTTAAGTATACGACAGGATCTAGATAGAAGGGAAAGATAATAAAAAGTGCGAAAAGTGCGAAATGTACGAAACATGCGATATGTACGAAATGAACGATGATGGAAGATAATAAATATTACCTTGATGTATGTACGCTGTATGATCACGTGCGATAGTAAAGTAAATGTTTTAACGAAAGAAAAGTAATATATTGTTATAAAACTAGAACTCACTCAGCAACGCTGACTTTTATTCATTTTCAGTTGGCAGGTAATGATTGCTGAGGATGGCACGGGCGCAGCTACTTAGCAAGTTTTTGGGATGGCATCCATTTTATATAACGATTATGTTTTTGTGATTTAATACAAACAAATGACATTTTTTGTAATGGTTGGCAATGTTGTATTATTTTGCAAAAGCAATAATTTATATATAAAATGGTTTTAAGTATTCCCCTACAATGTTTTAGTAAATGTGAATGTATATTCTATGTTTTATGTGCGATGAATGACCGACTGTGAGCATCCCAGGAACGGGGCCTTACAATATAGTTTCTCATTCAAACTCATTCAGTCATGCTTGCAAGAGTCTTGTAACATTGAGTTGAGAAGTAATATATACAAGTATCTTGAAAACCATTCTTGTGTTCATTAACTTAGTATATTATTATCAACTTAGTTAAGAGATTCTGCTTCATCATCCGAGTGTGTTTAAGTGAGTTTGAGAGATAAAACTTGTGTTGAGAGATAAACACTGATCCTACAAAAGCAAAGTAAAGTGTTACAACTATAACCAAATGTGCCAATTTTCTAATGAGTGTAAGGCACCAAGAACAAATGGTGTCCATGCACAACCCAGGCCAAACTACACTAAGGGAGCTCTAAGAACAAAGAAGCCCAACCAACCAAAGTAGCAAGATGCAGTTGCTATTAAAAAAGGTGGCTTTGACTGAAGTTTTAGGTGGAACATGTTTCCCCGAACCAAGCCTTGATGACATATTATAATGATACCAAGGTACTGTAACATAGTTGTACTCCTAAATACATTGTTAAAGTTAACATGTACAGGTCCTCCAACTTGGAAGTAAGATCTGATATTGAGTCCTTGATCATTTTAAAAGCTAATTTTAAAATAGCAAAAAATGACTATAAGCTTAAAATAGAAGACTTAGAGAAAACCTTTTCTACTCCAAAACATGTGCATACAAATTACAAAACTTAGATTAAAGATCTTGTTACCAAATTAACTGAATGCCAGGCTAAGCTTGAGATCAGTAAAGCCAAGGCAGAAATTGTGTTCTTGAAGAGGAAATCTTCAAAAACATCATATATTCATCCTTGCATATAAAAGTTTTTATTAGAATTGGCAAGAACTTGGATCAAGTGAAATACTCCTCCACACACATTACTATCACTCAAAGAACAAAGGTGTGGAACTTGTGAAGATGAGCTACCTTTGATAGATCCTATCTAAGAGGAAGGTGAAAGTAAAGATGATATAGTGAAGGGTAACCAGAATGGCTAAGGATCCATTAAGCTTGCTTACAGGATAAATAATTGTTGAACTATCTTCAGTTGACGTTGATGAGCCCAAGACCAGCAAGGCTTTGGTTTCCAAATGTAACTAATCATCTCTTTTCATGTGAAGGAGTAGCTAAAGACCAAAAGAAATGTATGGATCATTGATAGTGGCTATTCTAGGCACATGACTGGCAATTGCTCCTTACTTCAAAACTTTGAGAAAATTGATGGAGGGCCAGTTGCTTTTGGAGGTGAGTCAGGAGGTTACATCACTGGTAGGGGCAAGGTCACAAATGGTAAGCTCAACCTTGAAAAGGTAAACTTTATCAAAGAGCTTAAGTACACTCTTTTGAGTGTATCTCAATTTTCTGACCAGAGACATAACATGCTTTTTACTAAGCATGAGTGCATTGTTCTTAAGCTTGTGGTGATCATTCTTCAAGAGCCTATCTTGCTCAGAGCCCCTAGGAAAGGAGACATGTACAAGATGGATTTGAAAGAAACCTTCTCTTAAGGAGAAGTTTATTGCTTTCTATTTAAACCAATAGTGATGAGTCTTTACTTTGACATATAATAATATGCCATGTAAACTTTAAGAACATGAACAAACTGATTAAAGATGATTTGGTAACCGAAATGTCAAAGATAGTGTTTACAAGTGATGAAATTGTGTTGCATATCTGAGGGGAAAGCAACATAAAGGTCATACAAGCCAAAGGAAATGAACTCCATCACTACTCCCCTACACTTATTACACATGGATCTACTTGGCCCACAAGTGTAATGAGTTTAGGAAGAACTTCATACTGCCTTATGATCATATTTGATTTCACAAGATATACTTGGGTCTTCTTTCTTAGATGTAAGGATGAGACCCCTGAAATCTTGAATTCTTTCATTCTGAAAATTGAAAATCAATGTGATCACAAGGTTAAGATCATAAGATATGATGGAACTGAATTCAAAAACCAAATCCTTGATTCATTTTATGATGAACAGGTATTTCAAGACAATATAATGCTCCTAAAACTCTTCCACAAAATGGTGTTGCTGAAAGGAGAAATATGACACTTATTGAGGCTACAAGAACCATGCTCTCTGACTCTAAACTACCAATCACCTTCTGGGTAGAGGCAGTCAACACTACCTACTATGTAAATAACAAAGTTTTAATACCTTATGTGTAGATATATGTTGTTTCTAGTTTATGAGCTTAAATGTAAAAGTCTTTCATGTCTTACACATATGTAATGAAATGGTTCAATGAAATATGAAATATGATTTGATGTTTATTTATCTTTGATTCATATGTATGAACTTCTTATATAGGTTTGAGGTTGTTGTGCACAATTCTAAGTCAATAATGATTAAGTATTATGTTCAACCTAGTCGGATGATTATTCATGCTAATGGACCATACTTATGGACCATACACATGAATACATCATGCTTACGGACCAGTCGCACGACTGAACCAGGAGACTGGATTAGTCGTACGATTGAGACATAAGATTGACTCAGTCGCACGACTAAACCTTCAGTCGTGCGTATGACTCAATAGGATAATTCAATCGCACGACTGAACCATGCGAATGGTTCAATCGTACGAATAAAAACCCTAACCTATAAATACCACCTAATTCGTGGAAACACAAAACACTAGGAGAGATATTGTGAATACACATATACCCTAGCAGTTTAGAATGTCCCAAATAGCCTGTCCAAGTTCATAGTTCGTTCCTGATCGATTCCTACTCGTTCTTAACGTTAGTTCAATCTTATATCGATCGGGTTATCGTTCTCACTGATTGGATCTCCAATCAAATAGGATTCCGCACTATTTGATCCGGTATAAACGCAGAATCAGTTAGTACTTCGTTCGTACATGGTCCCTAACAAGTGGTATCAAAGCTTTGGCTCTTGATTTTGCGTTTGATTCAATTAGGTTTGGTGTCAAAACCTACGTTTTTAATGAAAAGAGTCACCACTTTGCTTCTAAAGGTGTTTTCGACGTTTTCTGGCATTAAAGTTTCGTTTTTTCATCATACGACAGATTAGGGTTCTTAGAAAAATCGTATTTTGTGTCAAAGTGTCAAAATCTTCGATTTTGCAAAAACAGCAGCCTTCAGTCGCACGACTAGCTCATTCGTACGATTGAACTCATTCGTATACTCCATTCGCATGATTGAACCCAGTCGCATTACTCATTCGCATGACTGAACAACTCCAGTCGCTTGAGTCCATTCGTCTTGTTCATACGCGCGACTGAGTCCAATCACATGATTGAATTCAGTCGCACCCTTCATTCGCACGAGTGATCCATACTCATAGTTCATTCGTACGATTGAACCTGTTCTGTTCTCCAAGTACCAAGTTTATAAAATGGAAGATCAATTTGCTGCGTTTACTGCCGGGAAGGACTCACGCATCCAGAATCTACTACTTCTGGAGAATGAGGTAGGAAATCACAATAAACCGCCGAAGCTGATAACGTTATATGATTATCCTCAGTGGAAACAACGGTTTGAGATTTACTTAAATGGAGTTGATCCCAATCTTTGTACATCCATCGAGACTGGTTATACGGTGCCAGTTAGTGCTAATGGAGTCAAGTTAACCTTGGGAGGAATGAGTGAAGCTCAAAAGATTCTCTCAATGCTGAAAAGAAAGTTTATGCCTTGTTGACTCAGTCAATACCGAAAGACATCTTTCATCAGTTCTCTGAGAACAAGCAGGCTAAGAAGTTGTGGGATGCATTGGAGAAGAGATACGACGGAAATGCAACGTTAAAGGCACTGAAGGCAAAGGCTCTCAAGAAGGAGTTTGATAATTTCTCTTTGATAGGGAATGAGAGCTTAGATGATGTTATTGACAGATTCTATCATCTCATGAGTGAGCTGCACACTCATGGTGTAACCACATCAATGGAAGATAAAGTTTCAAGTTTTGCTGATGGGTTGCCTGAGAAATAGGACTCATTTGTGTCTAATTTGAGACAGAACGACATCCTTGTGACATTAGACATAAATGACTTCATCTTGAAGTTAAGAGAGGAAGAACTGAGAATGAAATACAAGTCGAAGAAAGGATCCTACGTTCAGAATCCTTCACTCTACAACTCAGTTTCGTCTCCAGCTGTTTCAGGAGCACCATTACAAACAACATTTGTTCCAGTTCATCTGTTGCTTCCCAAACCACTGCTTCAGGACCAGAAACGTCAGGGTCATCAGGGACCCAATACATAGTGCCTGAAGCCAACACTACAAAGTTGAAGACCAAGAATCTCGGTAATATCACAGTGGAAGTTGCAAAGGAGCACATGGATCTTCTAGCAGCTGTTGTCCAATCCTATGATGGTTTAGTTGCCGGGAAGATTGGAAATTGTCATCTTGCAGATGAAGATTACGAGCAAGTTGATAAGAATGAGCTAGAGAGGATGGACATCATGTGGGCCTTAGCAAGTGCAGTCTGAAGAGCTAAAAAGTTTGTCAAGAAGACGGGACAGAATCTTGTAGCCACTAAGGATACGACGTTTGGTTTTGACAAAACCAAAGTCACATGCTTCAACTGTGGTGAAAAAGGGCACTTTAAACGTGAATGTGTAAAGCCCAAGAAAACTGGAAATGGAAACCCATTTTCCACATTCAACCGTCAAGACAAGGACATGATTGGAACTGCTTCTTCAAGCAAAGAGACAAAGGCTCTAACTGCTCAAGGTGATGAAGGACAAGACTGGTCCTTCTGATTTGTTTCTCTTGGAGAATCAAATATTGCCTTTGTCGAAGCAGTAGATGATGGGTCTGCTAGTGAAGGTGAGAGTGCAGCTGAGCAAGCGATGTCGGATACCAAAGAAGCTGCAAACGTGGTAAATCACTTGGTTGATAAAGAGCTCAGAGCAACAAGTTCAGAATCTCCAGCCTCCGAAGAGTCTAAATCGGCTTTGATGTCTGATTCAACCGATTCCTCACAGGTAAGTTCTAAAGACTAACTGTTTGAAAAACCTTATAGAGAAAGCATTGATTTGAAATTTGCTAGGTTATTAGAACATAATGATAACTTAGTAAATGATTTACAACTATGCACTGAAGCTAATCGTATATTAAAACAAAATGAGTGCAGTTTTAAAGAGAAGATAGAACTTTTGGGGAAACAACTAAGGGAAACCGAGGTTGTTGCCTTAAATCAATCAAATGATATAAAGTTCTATTTAAATTCTTTAGAAGAAACCAAAAAGGAAAAAGCAGTTTTGGAAGTCGAGGTAAATTCTTTTAAACAAAAACTTCATAGTTGGGCTAGTTCTTCTAACTGTTTGAAAAACCTTATAGAGAAAGCATTGATTTGAAATTTGCTAGGTTATTAGAACATAATGATAACTTAGTAAATGATTTACAACTATGCACTGAAGCTAATCGTATATTAAAACAAAATGAGTGCAGTTTAAAAGAGAAGATAGAACTTTTGGGGAAACAACTAAGGGAAACTGAGGTTGTTGCCTTAAATCAATCAAATGATATAAAGTTCTATTTAAATTCTTTAGAAGAAACCAAAAAGGAAAAAGCAGTTTTGGAAGTCGAGGTAAATTCTTTTAAACAAAAACTTCATAGTTGGGCTAGTTCTTCTCATATAGTTCAAAACTTAGTGAAAGAACGAAACAATGGGGAAGGTCTGGGTTACAAAGTAGTTCCACCACCACATGAAATCTTGTTGAACACAAAATGTAGACCTATCAATAACAACCGAGTAAAGGATCATGTGGTGTCTACTCCTCTGGTTAGTGATCCCGATTCTACAAGTAAACCTGTGAACACTATCACTAAACAGAAGGAGCCTACTTTAAAATCTAAAGGAAAGATGCATCTTGAGAATTTGGATGATGAAATTAAAAGGGTTAATGTAAGGTTAGTGTCACAAATGTCTACTTCAGAACCCAAATTGACTAAATCAGTTGACCGAAAACATGTTAATCATCAAAGTCCAAGTACACTAGAGGTTAAGGATGTTCAAAATGTCAAAACAATGAATTTTGTTAAAGGAGTTGAAACATCTAAAAGAGAAGTGACAAAATCCAACCAGACAAAGATCACACCTTTTACCAAACTCAAACCCACATAAATATTTTTCTCAATCTGTAGAAGGGAGATCTTGCTACAATTGTGGAAAACGTGGACGTATTTCTCCTAATTGTCCTTATTATCAGACACCCAAAAAGAAAATTGAACTTTGTGATGCAAAACCAAGTTTTTCTAAATCAAAATCTAATACTCCACCTAAGAGTGTTAGTGAACCTAAAGTTCAAACAATAAGCTAGTTGTCTGTTTATCACAAACAAGCCTTACACAAAACTGGCTTATGGAAAGAAAAATCAAGTATAGTGTCTGATAGTGAGGAGATTAAGAAGAAAGATATGCCCTCATCCTCTAAAGAACAATGGTTGATTTTATGATGTGTGATTCCTCCGGGTCACCCAAGCCAGTTAAGGCTTGGGTCCCAAACCTGAACTAATCATTTCCTTTGTATATGCAGGGTGTCTGCTACATCGCTATCACTAATACCTGGATTATTAATAGTGGGGCGTCCAGGCACATGAAAGGAAATTCGTCTCTCCTTTTCAACGTCAGACAAATTAAAGGGGGACATGTCTCATTTGTTGCGAATAAAGGAGGTTACATCACCGCTCAAGGCGAAGTGGGAAACGAGAAAGTGAAGTTTGACAAGGTCAACTACGTTCAACAACTACAGAACAACTTACTTTCAGTCTCCCAGATCTGTGATAAAGGATTTAAAGTTTTATTTGACAACAAGAAGTGCTACATGTTGAAGAAGGACTATATGATTGAGGAGGATAAAGTTCTTATGTCAGCTTCAAGATATAACGACTTGTATGTCTTGGATCTGTCAAAAGCCTCCACCACTGATCACACTGTTCAATGCTTCCTGTCAAAGGCAACTGAGAGGGATTTAATCTCCTGGCATAGGAGAATGGGACACATTAATCCAAGGAAGATGAATCATTTAGTTCAAAATGATTTAGTAAACGGAGTAACTGTCAAGAACTTCCAACTTCTGGATTTTTGTGTAGCATGTAAGAAAGGGAAACAAACCAAGAAGTCTCACAAGTCAAAGAAAGTTCATTCAATTGATCTTCCTCTTAAGCTTTTACACATGGATCTGTTTGGTCCTGTCAGTACACATAACATTGCTGGAGATATGTATTACTTTGTAGTAACGAATGATTACTCAAGATTTTCTTGGGTGATGTTTCTGAAAGCCAAATCAAAAACTTTTGAATCATTCAAACATCTAGATACTACTTTGGAATCACTCTACAAGCTGAAAGTAAGACAGATTTGATCAGACAACGGCACAAACTTCAAGAATCAGTGGATGGAGGCATACTGTAGAGAGAGAGGAATCGTTCATCAATTTACCTCTGCCTACACTCCACATATGAATGGCATTGCTGAATGGAAAAATCAGAGCCTGATAGAGACTTCCAGGACAACGCTAGCTGACTCGAAACTGCCTATTCAATTTTGGAATGAGGCAGTGGCTAATACTTGTTACACGCTCAATCGAGTCTTAGTGGTCAAACAACATGGAAAAACTTGTTATAAGCTCCTCCAGCGGCGTAAACCCAACCTGGAGTATCTAGAACCGTTTGGCGCACCGTGCATGCTGCTAAAGAAAACTCAGTCAGGGAAATTTAGTGAGAAGGCAGAAGAAGGTATCTTTCTCAGATACATCATACCAGACAAGAGAGTTTATAACAACTTAACGGGTCAGGTAGAAGTGTGGTGCAACGTTGATGTTCAAAGATACACCACCCCCTACTAGAAAAGGTCCCTCATTCTTCTTTGACTATGATGGATTCTTCAAGTCCTTCAATCTACCGTCTTCTCATACTGATGATGAGCTTTCTGCTAGGATGATGTACGATGTTCTGAACACTCCTCTACCAGGGGGAGAGCTTGAAGTAAGTGATTCTTTTTCTGATGATGAAGCAGTTGAGACTGCAAATGTGGAACAAGAGGAACAGGTTCCCACAAATGAAAGTACACAAGCATCCCATCCTGCTGCCTCTAACACTTTGGAACCTCATACTCCAACAGCTTCAGATACTGAACCTGGGTTTCACAATCTGGATAATGAGGTAGTTGTTCCCACCACTCCTGGATCCCGGATTAATGTTTATCATCCCTTGGACAACGTCATTGGAGATGTTTGATCAGGAGTACAAACAAGAAATCAGCTATACTCAGCCGATTATGCCTCAGTCATGGAAAAAGGATATCTTCACGATGGTGCATATCGATGTTTTGTGTCTCAATTTGAGCCAAAATATGCGAGTGAAGCCCTAAACGATGAGACATGGGTTAGTGCAATGCAAGAAGAACTCCTACAGTTCAAGAAGTTAGAGAGTATGGACCCTTGTGGACAGACCAAAAGGTGCTAAGGTGATTGGCACGATTGGGTCTTGAAGTGTAAGAAAGATGACCAAGAAGTTATAATCAGAAACAAGGCTAGACTTGTGGCTCAAGGGTTCAGACAAGTCGAAGGCATTGACTACAATAAATTGTTTGCACCTGTGGCTCGGATGGAAGAAATCCGTATCTTTCTAGCCTATGCATCCTACATGAAGATTAAAGTATATCAACTAGATGTAAAAAGTGCATTCCTTCATGGTGAAATCCGTGAGACAGTCTACGTCAGTCTACCCGAAGGATTCGAGGATCCTTATCATCGGGATAGAGTTTACAAACTGGACAAGGCTCTATACGGGCTCCATCAAGCCCCTAGAGCCTGGTATTAGAAACTCTCAACTCATCTAGTGAAACATGGTTTTCGCAGAGGAGTTATTGACTGTACGTTATTCATCAAAGAAAAAGAAGATGATTTACTGCTGGTACAGATATACGTGGACTACATAATCACCGGTTCCAAGAATGAAGAATTATGTAAAGAATTTGAATCTGTAATGAAAGCATAGTTTGAGATGAGTGTTATGGGGGAGTTGAAGTTCTTTCTTGGATTACAGGTGGATCAAACACCGAAAGGAATCTTCCTGCATTAGTCCAAATATGTAGGTGATATCCTCAGTCGGTTCGACATGGAAAATGCTTCAGTTGCTGGAACTCCACTTGCCACTAACCATGATGTGGCACCCGACGAAAATGGTGATCTAGTTGATGCTACAATGTACAGAGGAATGATCGGATCCCTAATGTACCTCACAGCCTCTCGTGCTGATATTATGTATGCAACGTGTCTTTGTTCCAGATATCAGGCAAAACCAAAAGTGAATCATCTCATCGGAGTTAAACGGATATTTCGTTATCTGAAGGGTACTCCAACACTCGGGTTGTGGTATCCTTATGATGATGACTTTGAGCTTACAGCGTATAGTGACTCGGACTATGGTGGTTGCAAGATGAATTACAAGTCAACATCTACGGGTTGTTAGTTCTTTGGTAGACGGTTAGTCACCTGGCAGTGTAAGAAGCAGACATCAGTTGCTCTGTCAACTTGTGAAGCTGAATATGTTGCTGCGGCAAGTTGCTGTTCATAAATCATTTGGATTCAACAACAAATGAGCAACTACGGTTTGCAATTTTTCTAACACCCCTATTTGTTTTATAATTCTGCTGCTACTGATGTCACCATAAAATCCGGTCCAACATCCTAAAACTAAACACATCGGTATTAAATATCACTTTATACGTGACTGTTTTGAAAAGCAATTAATCGATGTTGTTAATATTAATACGGATTTTCAACGTGCCGACCTCTACACAAAAGCATTTGATAAACCGCGGTTTTTATATCTTTTAGAGGTAAATGGCGTGAAAAAGAAAAGTGATGTGATTCTACAAGAAGAAAGTGCGTAGTCCGACAAGTTTTTTTGTTTCTTGTTATTTTCTTTTATTTATTTTACTTTCCTGTCTATTAAAATCCAAAAACACAAAAAGATTTTCGATTTTAGTATTTTAGAGGGAGAATAGGTTAGTTTAGTATTTAATTTGTGCTGTATTTAGGACCTCAAAAGAACCTAAATGATTAAGATGCAAAATTCAAAGTAAAAATCTAAGAAGTCTAAGCAAAATAAAAGGAAAAATGATTGTAAAACTAGTCTGCTACTAAGGTAACATAGAGAAAGTAGACCTAGAGGTTGCTAGTCCATTGTATGATGTGTCGATAGATTCAACAAAATAGATGAGTAGACCTCATTGGTGATTTAAATTCAAACTAAATTGTTCAACCTGCTGTGGGTTCCCATCTTATCCCTGGTTAACACAATCAACGCATTTCCAATAAGGGTTGACGAGCAAAATAAACGCCACAAATGTGTGCGGATGACCATAAAAATAAGCAAAGCACATGAAAAAAATGTTAAGCGCAATCAAGCTAATGACTAATGTTGTTGGTGCGTTACGTGCAAAAAGAACAGAAAAATACTCTCACAAGAAGATAGGCTGTGTGCCTCTCCGTTGTGCGATGGCACTAACTTGAGGATAAGCATAACCTAAATATTCTAGAATTCATTGTTGTTTACGCCTCTCTGCTGTGCGATGGCACTGACCTGAGGCTTGGCATCTGTTTGAAAGCTCTTAGAATAGTTTCTTATTGTCAAATACCCGTACACCGCTCAAAAATCTCCTGAGGAATGTTGATTAACATATAAGTGTGGGATCCACAAAAGCTTATTGAAATAATCAAACCTAACTCATCACCAAAGCGAGTCAAAAATCTATGTATGGATTTAAGAGGACAAATATACTGACAATCATCGTGGCTGAAATTCTTGACAGTCAAAATCATTGTGTGCATCTTATAGCTCTAGTATGATTTTCTAAAATTGCTATTGACTCTCGGTCAAAACAAGAATCTAGAATCAAAATGTTTTATTAAAATGTCCCAAATGATTCTGAATACCTGTATGATTCCATAATGAATCGTTCCAGAAATGATCAAACTAACTCGAAGTTGTGCTGTTCAGGAAGAAAAATCTGCTAGACGGTTTCCTAAAAGAATTCAATCCATCTCTAATCAAAAACCCAAAAATATGTCTTGTTTTGTTTTTAATCTCAAGTTGTTTTTCTATTTTTCTAGTCTTTTTTAGTGTAGACGTCGGACTATATAACTAGATGAATTCTGTGAATCACTCATTAAAAAGGATCACGTCTGAGGTGATCAAATGATGTTCAGTTAAAAAGGTCATGTATGATATGATCATTGTTCATAATGTTATATCAAAAGGTAAAACTTTAAGTGTGTGAAAGTGTATGAGGTCAAACTCATAAGTATGAGCCAATCGCACGATTGGATCATAAGTATGAGCCATTCGCACGATTGGATCAGAAGTATGAGCCAAATCGCACGATTGAACCATAAGTACGAGCCAGTCATACGACTGGACCATGAGTATGGAACAGCCATGCGACTGGACTACAAGACTGAACCAATCGCACGAATAGATCAAGGAGTATGAGCAAGTCGCACGACTGAACCATGGTCGCACGACTGAAGCATGAGTATGGGCTCAGTCGCAGGACTGAAGCATGCG
Organism: Flaveria ramosissima; assembly: GCA_025215565.1. Lineage (NCBI taxonomy): Eukaryota > Viridiplantae > Streptophyta > Magnoliopsida > Asterales > Asteraceae > Flaveria > Flaveria ramosissima. The sequence goes on from CM046045.1 coordinate 11,310,793, forward strand.
TATGGGTCTAGTCGTACGATTGAACATTAAGACAGTATAAAAAGAGGGGTGAGTCGGTCGTTTTTCTCACCGTCCCTCAAATTGTTCGAAACCTGCTCATACGTAGACGCCCTGCCAAAATTTCATCTCACCTTGATTTTGTCGATTGTGTTACTAACCAATCTATTGTTCATCTACAGGTATTGTGGGACTGAAATCGATCAAAATGACCGGTGAAATCAAACCCTAAATGAACAAATTGCCTAAAATCAAGAAATTAGTAAAACTCTTAAAATAGACCACTTAAATGGACATAATCGTTGAAATGAAGGACATTAAGTGATATTTAGAGTTCCTGCGAATCTAATGAGTCCAAACACGACGTCTAACATCAAGATTCGACCAAGATTCATGGTCGGAGTGTCGCACAGAGCCTTTCGCATATGGACACTCCGAATGAACTTCAGTCGCACGATTGAGCCAGGCGCAAGATTCATTCGTACGATTGAATCATTAGGTGCCTCAGTCGCACGACTGACTCAACCGCATGGCTTAACACACGACTAAGTTCAGGCGCAAACTCAATCGCACGACTGAACTCAGGCGCATGCTCAATCGCACGACTGAACTCAGTCGCATGGTTCAATCGCACGATTGAACCAGTTTGATCTAAAACAGTTTAAACTTCAAGTGTCTTCTCTAATACACATCTCTAATGTATATGTTTATTGTGTTACCGAACCATGGGTGATAGATGGACCATGACCCCAAAGCACAACATCTGTGCTCACTTGGATGCCACCACTCAGAATGCTTCCGAGTTTGCTGGGATCATTGCATTTCTTCGAAGATCGAGGATCTTCAATGCCATTTCGACACCATGCACACCGTACAGATCCATATAGCAGGCATTCTGGGAAAGTGCAGGGGTTGACAGATCAGTTGAGCCACACTGTATACGGAGATCTATATTCGGTCAAGAGATAGAGATTACTGAGGATGACTTGAGACGGGTATTAGGTCTGGGTGAGAACGGAGCTTTCTGAGGATTAAGTACGCCGGTGACATAAATGCCGGTGTACTGAACAAGAGCAATATGTGCCCGCAATTCAAATATTTGGCACATGTGATCATCAAGTGTATAGCCTCTAGGCGGGGAGGATTCGACGAAATGTCCGACCAAATCCAGAATGCATACGTTGCACTGGTACTGAACCATTCATTCAGTTTTTCACGCATGATTCTCACCTACTTGATAGAGAATCTCGAGGCCAAGGGAAAGGAACGCTTCTGCATGTACCCACGATTTCTGCAGATGATTATTGATGAGAAGCTTCCTATGCTGCCAAAAGAGAAAGATGATGCAGTGGTGCTTGAGGTAATGGATGATACTACTTTGGGTAGAATGAAGGTCTACCGGGGTAAGCAAGTGAAACCCTCGATGAGGAGACTATTTGGGTACCTAGCAAGAGAAGACTATGTGGCGCCTGCTCGAAGGAAGTGGCGTCACAAGGGTAGTGACTTCGACGTCGAGCCCATCAAGGCACCCACAGACGAAGAAGACGACGATGATGACGACGATGATCAAGGTCAAGGTGGTGAGGCACCTAGTGGACCTAAAAGTGTTGCCTTCCACCAAGAATTCTTGGTCGATCAGGATGAGGAGTCATATGATGAGCCTTTTGTGAGGACTATCGGGAGCCGAGTTGTGGCCATAGACAAAGGGATTGAGGCGGTTGGCAGACGCCAGGCTGAGTCAAGGGGTGTTGATGCTGATGTTACTGATCCTACTTACACCCCTGACTAGTCTAGCAGCCAAGGGGGAGCGCCTATTGCAAAGGGCTCCAGGATGAAGAGAATGGCTCAGCCTCATGGCAAAAAGGGAAAGAGGCTGAGATTTACAGTGATTACATCTTCTGCCACATCCACCACAACTTTCACATCTACCACCACCACCACAACTTTCACATCTACCACCACCACCACAACTTTCACATCTACCACCACCACCACAGCGACTACTTCCACCACCACTCCACCCACTGCCACTATCATTTCTCCCACCACTACTACCACAGCCACTCCACCACTATTCACTTCCATCCCACCTCCCATATTCACCACATCTACCACCACTACCACCACCCACCAAGCCGGGACATCCACCCAAGCCCCAATGACCCATGACTCCACTGTACCCACTGTTGGGTTAGAGGAGCTGGCAAACCTCAACAGGTTTGTGCTAAAGTTGTTAGCCACAGATAACATGAAGGAAAATCGGATTAACCAGCTGATAGCGATCAACAACGCCCAAGGAAAGCAGATTACACAACTGACTGAGAAGAGTGATCAGAATGAGAGGGCTTTAGGCCGAGCTAACCATGCGCTTACTAGTCAAAATGAGCTGGTGATGGCGTCGGTCGAGAGGATAGAGGAGCTTGAGAAGAAGAACAAGAAGATACTCCTAAAGCTTAAGGGATCAAAGCGCGAGCCATTGAAGATAAAGGATGGTGATGATGGTGATGATGGTGATGATGATGATGATGAGGATGATGAGGATAAAGATGATTCTAAGGAAGATGTTGATGAAGGAGGACTGAGCGGTAAAGATAAAGAGGATGATAATGATCAGGAAGGTGATGCACCTACGTCAGCCTCAAATCCTCAAGCTCAGGAGAGGCGTACTAAGCGAAACCAAGATCAAGAAGCCTCGTCCTCAACTCCTCCAGCTGAAGAATCGATAAAGCAAGACAAAAGTAATGATTAGATGTTTATGTATTTGAATCTTTTGTACTTGAATTATATATTACATTAATGTAATTAGCCATCATCTATGTGTGTTTATGTTTAAATGCTTTATATGATGACCTATGTGTGATGTGATTAATGGTTAATCAAACAGATGAAGCTCAACAGGCAGATGAGTATGATGTCCAACAGCAGGTCAAGTCTCAATTAACCATGATTCTTGACTTGCAAGGGATAGTCAGGAGATCTGTGAGCTACACTCTAGAAGAGGGAGAGATCATACATGACTTAATGGATGAACAACTTGCTGAAATATTCAGGCTGAATCCTGATGAGCTGGTAAAAGATGCTCCAAACGTGATGTGGCTAGTGACGATGAGCTGAACGATGTTGATGAAATTGAGTTCGAGGACGTCACTGTTGAACATTATCCAGAGTACACTGACCACGAAGGTAATGCTATACCCAACTTCAGTGATACTTTTGGCATTGCTACATTTGAGAAGTTAGATGAAGTGGAGAAAGAAAAAGAGAAAGAAGAAAGCTCAGCCCAAGCTTTGGACGCTAATGTCAACTTGAAGAAAGCTGAATGGGCGGATTGTTTTGCAATAATGAAAGACCAACGTGTGCCACCAAAGCAGAATGCCTACACAAAGCTCTACAAAGTCAAAAGACATCAGAAAGTGTCAGGCAAGATTATAGCGTGGGCATATTTTGAAGACTTGGAAGTCTATGCTGTTAAGAGGGAGAAAGGAATCGAGTACTTCAGATATCCTCATGATCTGAAGACTCTTCCTGGTTTTGAGCTCAACCTTCTGGCATGTTTAGATCTTTAGTATGCTAATCCAAGGAAGATGTCAGGATGGTTTGAGGCTGCGTTGAAGAAAGAATACCACACCAGGTGGGTAAACTTTAGACCTCAACAACCTAAGAAGTTAATTCATAAGTCTTAAGTTGATCCCATATCTGGAAGACCTAAAGTGGTGCTGAAGTGGAGTCCCCTGCGCACTATGTCCAAGATTCCCTTATGTGAAATGCCTCAGGACTTCACTCCACACTTCAAATGGTGGTATTACGATTGGAGGACGGGCGAAGCTGTCATAGTATTGAACAGAGATGGAAAGATTGATACTATCCGGGTATTTGACCCAATGTGGCTTACAAACTTGTCGGCTGAAGATGTCTACACATTATACAAGTGGCCACTGTTCTATGACACGCAGGATATTGTACAAGCTCTCCAGTTCCAACATGTCATAAGACTCTGTTTTGCATTTGATATACATGCAAGAGTCACAAGAGAGGAGAAGTAGAATAAATTCCACGAACATTTAAAGAATGTTAGACGATAGGGTAAACTAGGACCAAGGGGGAGTTTGTAGATACATGTTGTTCCTAGTTTATGAGCTGAAATGTAAAAGTCTTTCATGTCTTACACATATGTAATGAAATGGTTCAATGAAATATGAAATATGATTTGATGTTTATTTATCTTTAATTCATATGTATGAACTTCTTATATAGGTTTGAGGTTGTTGTACACAATTCTAAGTCAATAATGATTAAGTATTATGTTCAACCTAGTCGGATGATTGTTCATGTTAATGGACCATCCTTATGGACCATACACATGAATACATCATGCTTATGGACCAGTCGCACGACTGAACCAGGAGACTGGATCAGTCATACAATTGAGACATAAGATTGACTCAGTCGCACGACTGAACCTTCAGTCGTGCATATGACTCAATCGAATGATCCAGTCGCACGACTGAACCATGCGAATTGTTTAGTCGTACGAATAAAAAACCCTAACCTATAAATACCACCTAATTCGTGGAAAAACAAAACACTAGAAGAGATATTGCGAATACACATAAACCCTAGCCGTCCAAAACGTCCCAAATAGCCTGTCCAAGTTCATAGTTCGTTCCTGATCGATTCCTACTCGTTCTTAACGTTAGTTCAATCTTATATCGATTGCGTTATCGTTCTCACTGATTGAATCGCCCATCAAATAGGATTCCGCACTATTTGATCCGGTATAAACGCAGAATCAGTTAGTACTCCGTCCGTACACGGTCCCTAACATTATGATCTGTAGCACAAAAGGAGACCTTTAATTGGTTTCCTCGTGTCATTTGGATGTCCATGCACCATCTTGAATACCAAAGATCATATAGCCAAATTTGTTGAGAAGACAGATGGTGGACACTTCATTGGATACTCTTCTCATGCTAAAGCTTATAGAGTATATAATCTTAAAACTAGAGTAGTTAAAGAGTTAGCTAATATGACCTTTAATGAACACACTACCTGTGTGAAAGGTTTTGGTCTTAATTGCCTATTTGAGCTTGATTTTGTTACCAACTATGTTAACAAATCTTGTGAAGATGTTTAAGGAACAATATAATACGTGTGAAGGAGATCTTGGCGCAAGATTTGAGCTGAGAAGACCAAATGATAGAATCCCTTCAGCACCAGTGGTAACAAGCACTGCATGTGAAACTCCTGTCAGCATAACAATGACAAATTCGTCAGCTGATACATCTGAGGTGCCAACCAATTCAAGCAATGAGGCATAAAACTCAAATAAAAGGATTTCCAATGCAGGAGGAGATGGAGATGGTGAAAGTGATCAAATATTTTATAATGCTGACAACCACTCCACTAAAGACCACATCAATGATATTACACACTCTTTAGATCAAGTCATACTTGATGGGTGTGCTGATATGGTAAGTGATACCCAGTCACCAGATCTAAATTTCTCAAATGTAGATCTATCAAATCAACTTGCTGTGATTCTTCAGCTGAGAATCTACAAGTCACATCCTATCACAAACACCATGATCAAAATGTCCGCACTCTTGTTTCTAATCCAGGTTGAGCCAAAAAAAGTTCATGAGGCTTTAAGAGATAGAAGCTGGATTAAATCTATACAGGAGGAACTTCTTCAATTCAAAAGACAAGGTGTTTGGAACCTATGTCCTCTTCCTCCTGGGAAGATGCCAATAGGTACCAAGTGGGTTTTCAGGAACAAGTGAGATAATAGAGGGCTTGTTATTAAGAAAAAGGCAAGATTCGTAGTCCATGGGTGCACGCAAGAGGCATGGGTTGATTACCCATATGTCTTTGCTCCTATTGCAAGTCTTGAAGCTATAAGGATATTCCTTACTTTTGTTGCATCAAAGGATTTCAAGGTCTACTAACTTGATGTTAAGTGTGCATTTCTATATGCGGTGATAGATGAAGAAGTGTATGTCAAGCAACCACATGGCTTTGTAGACACAGATCATCCCCATCATGTCTGCAAGATTGACAAAGCTCTCTATTGGATGCATCAAGCTCTAAGAAAGTGGTATGAGACACTATCACGGTAACTAGTTCAACATGGTTACAAAAGAGGTACTATTAATAGCACACTCTTTGTCAAAAGAACATGCAATGACTTGATATTGGTTCAAGTTTATATTGGTAATATTATCTTTGGGTTAGCTAATGAAAAGCTCTATAAAGATATTGAGAAGCTGATGAATAATAGATTTGAAATGAGTGCCAAGGGGAACTCAATTTAATTCTAGAAATTCAAGTGAGCTAGTTGACAATTGTATCTTTATAAATCAGTCAAAGTATGTACAAGACATACTAACCAGATTTCATCTAACTGATTGTAAGGTTTCTAAGAATCACTCTCTACGACCTGATTGTGGGGGAGTGTGTTGATGAACATCTATACACGGCTATGATTGGGTCTTTTATGTACCTAACTGCCAGCAGATTTGATATCATATTTGCAATATGCAATATATGAAGCCAATCCCAAGATGTCACACCTGGTTGCTGTTAACCGGATTATTAGATACCTCAAAGGAGCTCCCAAACTACGACTTTGGTATCCAAATAATTCTGACTTTAATCTATATGCATATATAAATAGTGACTATGGTGGCTGCAACATGACTGTAAAGTCTGTATCTACGGGATGTCAGTCTTTGGTGGAAGGATAGTCTCATGGCAATGCAAGAAACAATCCTATATATCTGCATCAACCGTTGAAGCTAAACACATTGCTGTTGCAAGCTGCTGTGCTAAAGTGCTTTTGATTCAAAATCAGATGCTAGATTATGGATTCAACTTCAAGAAGACTCCTATCCAGATAGACAACAACAATGCTATTTGTTAGAGCTCTTAGAAGATTAGCATTTGTCATTTACTTTTTGTCATAGTGTAGGGACTTATTTTGTAAATATATGTTCCTTGTTTTCTTTTGATAGTATAAATGGGTTACTTTATGTATTTTGCAGGTGTGAGTTAGTACCCTTACACTTTGTATCCACAACTTTTGCTATCAATGAATCTATGAATTTTTGAAGTAATTGCTTGTGTTTTAATTTCATTGTGTTTCTCTTGATCATTGCATTATAATATCATCACAGATCTATCCATTTGAACCTGTCAAATGGTATCAGAGCTTTCGGTTCAGTGATTAGCGCTTATTAACGACTTTTCAGCTATGTGAATCACTTGAAATTTGTGTTGATTGCAATTTGATCAATAATTTATTTAATTCAGTTGTGTTTCATCCATTGAAACATGAATTGAATCACAATTTGGTGTTTAATCCATTCAGATCTGAATTCTGAGCAGATTTGTGTGCGAAAAGTTGTTCTTCAGTTCGGACCTTAATTCAATCAGAAAAACAGATTTGTTGTTGTTGTTTGACCAAAATAATGATTGAGGATTGTTAATAGATCTATTTACTACTTAATTCGAAGGTATTAGATCAATTGAACAAGTTTTGAAGAAACTGATAAGATCTGGTTTGTTGAAAATGATGAATTAGGCGCTTAAAATGTAAAAAGCATCTGAAATTTCGCTAAGTATTGAGGCGCTTCATAACTGTTTAGGCGTTTTAGTACTGTTAAGGAATTTCAGACTAGGCGTTTTACTACTATTTGGACGCTTTGAGACAGTTTGGACGTTTTGAAACTTAAGTAATTCTTGGCGTTTGGAGATTATTTGGGCTTTTTAGGTTAAAAATCATAAATTTAACCAAGTACCCTAGGAGTTTCTAAACTGTTTGGGCGTTTGACAACTTTTCAGGTGCATCATCAAACATGCATTTCATAATTCAACTAAGGCATTCCCTTAGGTGTTTTTTTGTTCAAAGTTAGGCATTTAACAAGCACCAATATTCAGACTTTCTATTAAACACTTGGTATTTTTTTAGAATAACTAAAATCCAAAAATATTTTCATTTCATTGTTTACTTTTAAACATTAAAAACAACAAAAAATAAGTAGTTTTCATTAATTCAAATTCAAAATGGTTAATTTTGAAGATTTTGAGAATAGGGTTCCCAAGCTCAAGAATAGAGCTAATTTCAAGAATTGGTCTCTCAGATTAAAGCATCATCTAAACTCCATTGACACTGACTTATGGAAGTCATTAGAGAAATGACCACATATCCTAGTTACATCAGATGGTCCTGATAGAGGCTTTGTTTATACCAAAGACTCTCAAGAATCTTATCCTGAAATGGTCTACAAGGTGATGACTTAAAGAAGGTTAAGAATGACATCAAAGCTTACTCACTGATGTGCAAGGATTTACCATTGGAGGTGTTGACTAGACTTGAAGGTTATCAAACAGGTTACACCATGTACAAAGCTTTGAAAATAATTTATGAAGGTGGTAAAGAGATTTAGGATCTCAAAAAGCAAAAACTCAAGAGGCAAATGGAGTTATTTGAGCATATTTTTGCGGAAACATCAATCAAATGATGAACAGATTCTTGCAATTAACTACTGAAATGTATCAAAAATTATCTCAAAGATGTAAACGAGAGACTTCTCAATGCTCTTCCATCTTCATGGAAACAGACAGTCACTATGTTAAAGCATACAAAAAAGTTTCCGATGGATCTGGATCTTCTGATTGCCAAAAATACATCAGCTGATATTGATGAGAGCTCCAGAAACAATGATAGAGCTGCATCAACTTCTCAGTATAAGTACGTTGCTTCCCAGCTAACACAGTGGAGAATGCATTTCTGGAAAAAGATGATGATTCTTCAGAAGATGAGGGTGATTTGTTCGTTGGAGCTGGTTTCTTCACAAGTGTTCCTGTTTATACAACTCAACCTCAGTCTCCTCCTAAAACTCAAACTCCTAAACCTCAAACTTAGACTTCGTCTTCCAACTCTATCAAAACCAAAAAAGTTAAAGATGTTATTAATATCCTTTTACAAGATGAGGAGTCAAAATCTGCTTTTACTGCTTTCATGGCAAGTTTTCATGCTCATCAAGGTAGTCATTCAACTCAGGTAGATCTTATTTTGCAGGATTTGTTTGAAATGGATCTTGATGATGTGGAAGAGACGGACTTGATTGGGAGATAGTAATGATTACTTACAGAACACAGAAACACTCTAATGTTAACAGGAATTACAAGCCCAGTTTGAATAAAACTATTGGCTTTGACAAATTAAAATCATGGTGTTACAATTACAACAGTTATGGTCATTTCTCAAGGGAATGTAAAGCTCCTAGAAATCAAGACGAAAATTGTCAAGCTGGTTCTAGCAGTCAAAGATACCAACAGCAGTCTCAGAAAACCTTCCAAAAGCCTTACTAAAGTCTTCCCATGCCAGAAATTAAAGATCAATCACAATCAACTGAAGAATCAAAGAAACGGCTATGACCGGAGTGCATATGCTGAACAATTCACAGCTGATCTAACATCAAGCTTAGCCCTTGTTGCTGAAGTTCATAGTGAAGACTGGTTTGAAGATAATGATCCTAAGGCTGATGGTGATTCTGAAAATGATGATGAAGATTATGATTTGCTTGATGATAAATACAAAAGGTTGTAAGAAGATGATGATAAGCTGAAGGAAGAGTATGAGAGTATGAATAAGAAGTTGCACCTGAAGTTCAATCTGTTGGAGTAGAGAAACTATCAAAGGTTATTAAAGGAAAAAGAAATATAGATGCACCATTGGTAGAATCATCTTCTATTCCTTCATCAAAACTGCAGAAAACTATATATGAAACTCTCAATGTAGATAATAAATCATTTCAGGAAGTAAATGAATTGAATGCTCAAGAACAAATTGGAGCATTGGATAATTTGGATGCAGAGTTTGTAGGATGATTGGTAAGATGAGGTATTATAAGAAGAATACATTTACGATGTTGCTGATTCTCCAATTGAAGTTGTGCATGAAGACATCCCAATTGATATTGATGACAGATATAACTATCTGGTCCAAAAGAAATACAACCGTGTATTCTTGGATGGTTTAACTATCTCTCAAATTAATGAGGAGTATGAAAAGTATTTAATAACAGAGAAACCAACACCAGTGGATCCGAATGAGATATTTATAGAACATGTTGAATGAGTTTTGATGAATGAAAGTATCAATATTAAAGATCTCCCAACATCAGAACTTCACCATCCTAATCTAGAGAATATGAGTACTGTTGAGCTTAGATTGTTGTTACAATCAAGGAATTATCCAAGGAAGAGACTAAACAGACTACAATCCTCCTCTGTAAAGAATTTGGTTAGAAGCTTTCAAGAGACGGAGAAGTAAAACAACAAGATGATTGTGTTAGATATGGATAATACACAATACTTGGAGATTACTAAAAGATTGAGAATTTTGAAGCTTCAAGAGATTAAAGAGATGGAGTTGGTGAAGAGAGGTAATGAGAAAAGACAAGAGTTGATTGATATGTTCCCTGAGATAGAAAAGCAAGCATATAAAGTCTCAATTGATCAAAAATAACTGTGGAACAAAGCATGATCTGCGGGTTAAATTGTAAGAAATGTATTGCATATAGGCCAATCCATTTCTGAGTTACTTAATGCTATGATTGTTCATGATAACACAAAAAAGTTAAGATAATAGCCTGGAACTATGATGAGATCTTTAATGCTTTTTAATTAAGCGTGTGAATGCAATTTGTAATGTTTATCACTTTTACTCAAGCATCATTGCACTTCCAGTACAAGATCTTAAGGAGTTGAACAAGTTACCTCTAATTAATCCTAGAAAGGCGGCTCGAGGTGAAAACTTAATTGAGCTTCTGGCATTACTAGGATGGAGACTTATCTCAAAACTAGATGTGATTAAGAAGATAAACAATATTTTAAGTCATTGAAGTGTAAAAGGAAGGTGGCTGCTAGCTCAGAAGAAGAAGAAAGATTTATTGATGCTTACGGTGATCAGTATTTTGATAAAGTTACTAATTCGGGCATAAAAGTGATAGATGGCACATAGACCTCAAAGTCGATTTTGAGGTGGTTCTATCACGCATACTCATTTCAGTTGATGTTAGTTTGAAACCTGGATGATTGGGATCAAGATATTTTATCTTTCTTTGGAGTTTTTGAGCTGAAACTTTTACATCTAAGTTATATCTCTTTATTTTCCAATCAAGAATGTTTGAGCGGGTTTCTTCTAAAGTTGCTAAAAATGATAGGAAATACTTTTTGACAATCATTAAGGTTATGGATGTTGCTATGGAACGAATTTCTTTGAGGAAAGCTGTAGATACATGTGTACCTAGTTTCTGAGCTTAATGTAATATGTCTTTATTGTCTTACACATATGTAATTGAATGGGTACTTAATGAAATACAATGTGTGGTTGTGCTTATAATGTTTATTATTTCATTGATTAGTAGTTTAACGCTTATTGAACTGACTATATAGGTTTATGGTTGTTTGAATGAATCTTAATAATGTAATGATTAATAAATACATTCAAACTTAGTAATATGAAGTTCTCATGCGAATGGCCGATGCTAATGGACCATACGCATGAACAACTTCATGCGAATGACTCAGTCGCATGACTGAACCAGGAGATTGGATCAGTCGCACGAGTGTAACATGAGATTGACTCAGTCGCACGATTGAACACTCAGTCGTGCGAATGGATGAACCGCATGGCTCAATCGCACGACTGAACCATGCTAATGGTTCAGTCGCCCGAATGAGATATCCTAACCTATAAATACAACTTAATTCATGGAAAAACGCAAGAATTGAGAACACTTCGACCACATACGTACCCTAGCCGTCCAGAGACCTCTAAGAACCTGTTCCAAGTTCATACATCGCACTAGATTGATTCCAAATCGTTCTTAACGTTTAGATTCAATCTATAATTGTTTCTACGTGCGTTCTCACTGATTGGATCGCTAATCAAAATAGGATTCCGCACTATTTGATTCGGTATACACGTTTATCAGTTAGTATTTCATTCAATACTAGATCCTAAAAAGTGGTATCAGAGCTTTGGCTCTTGATTTACGTGTGATTTCGTTTTTGATACAAAAATTGTGTTTTTTCACTAAAAACGCAATCTTTTTGTATCAAACGGTGTCTTAGACGTCTCCTGTTCGTAGAGTTTAGTTTTTCCGGCATACGACAATTAGGGTTAGTGAAAATTCGTGTTTTTGCGACCAAAACACTTTAAACCTACGAATTTTCGAAATCCAGCAGCTTCAGTCGCACGATTGACTCAATCGCACGACTGGATACATACGCATCCCTCATACGCATGATTAGGACTCATTCGCACCTCCATTCGTACGACTGAGGAGTCTATTCGCATTGTTCAACCGCACGTGTTCATTCTCCCGACTGAGCTATCAGCATTAGTTCAGTCGCACGATTGAAGCATCCGCATTGTTCAATCGCACGAATAGCCCAATCGCACACCTTCATTCGCACAAGTGAAACAGTTTGTTCCAAAGACTAAAGTTGATAGTAATGGAGGACCAATACTCAGCATTCACAGCAGGGAGAGATTCAAGGATTCAAAACCTACTGCTTCTTGAGAATGAAGTGGGGAATCAAAACAAACCCCCTAAGCTAATCACGTTAGATGAATACCCACAATGGAAGCAACGTTTCGAGATCTACTTAAATGGAGTAGATCCCAATCTGTGGGAATCAATAGAGACGGGGTATAGTATGCTAGTAGGTGCTGATGGAGTCAAACTTACACTAGGTGGCATGACTGATGGACAAAAGGTCAAGTACAATGCTGAGAAGAAAGTATATGCAATTCTGACTCAGTCAATTCCTAAGGATTCTGAGAACAAGCAAGCAAAGAAGCTGTGGGATGAAATGGAAAAACGGTATGACGGGAATGCGTCATTGAAAGATCTAAAGGCTAAAGCGTTACAGAAGGAGTTTGACAACTTATCGTCAATGGGTAAGGAGAGCTTGGATGACGTCATTGACAGGTTCTACCACTTGATGAGTGAGCTGCACACTCATGGAGTGACAACGACCATGGAGGACAAGGTGTCAAACTTTGCAGATGGGTTGCCAGAGAAGTGGGTTTCCTTTGTATCCAACCTTAGACAGAATGAGATGCTGGCGAAGTTAGATATCAATGATTTCATTCTGAAGCTGAGAGAGGAAGAGTTGAGGATGAAGTACAGGGCCCAAAAGTCTTCTTATGATCAGAATCCGTCACTGTACAACTCAACTCCACAAGCTAAAACGTTTGGAGCACCACTTCAAACAACATTTGTGCCGAGTTCAGCTGCTACATCTTAAGCTACTACTTCAGGATCTGACACGTCAGGGTCGTCTTGTACCCAATACACAGCACCTGAAGCCAATGCTACAAAACTGAAGACTGAGAATCTCGGGAATGTGACAGTAGAGGTAGCAAAGAAGCATATGGATATCTTAGCAGCTGTTGTTCACTCCTATGATGGACTAGTTGCTGTAAAAATTGGGAACTGCCATCTGGCAGACGAGGACTACGAGCAAGTAGACGAGATAGCGCTGGAAAGAATGGACATCATGTGGGCCTTAGCAAGTGCTGTCCGGAGAGCTAAGAAGTTTGTCAAGAAGACCGGACAAAATTTGGTTGCAACTAAGGACACTACCTTTGGTTTCGACAAAACCAAGGTGACCTGTTTGAACTGTGGCGAAAAGGGGCACTTCAAACGTGAGTGTGTGAAGCCCAAGAAGACTGGAAACGGGAATCCTTTCTCATCCTTCAATCGTCAGGATAAACCCACTAGCAGTCCTAGTTCGTCAAGCAAGGATCCTAAAGCCTTGACTGCCCATAATGGCGAAGGACAGGACTGGAGCTTTCGGTTTATCTCTCCGGGAGAATCCAATATTGCTAGTGTTGAGGACTTAGATGACGATTCAGCTAGTAAAGGAGACATTGTAGTGGAATCCGCGATGTCAAACACTGAAGAGACTGCAACTGTGGTCAATTACATGCCTGAAGAAGGGACAACTACAACAACGTCAGAATCACCAGAACTAGAAACACCAGACTCTGCTTTGATGGCTGATTCATCAGAACCTCCTCAGGTAAGTACTACTGACCAACTTTTTCAATAATCATGCTTGTTCTGATTGTAATAAATTTAAGGAAAGCATAGATTTAAAATATGCTATGTTATTAGATCATAATGATAGCTTAGTAAAGGACTTGCAACTGTGCATTGAAGCTAACAGAGTTCTAAAACAAAATGAGCACAGTTACCAAGAAAAGATAGACCTATTTAACAAACAGCTTAGGGAAACAGAAGTAGTAGCCTTTAACCAAGCTAATGACATTAGGTACTATCTTAACTCCCTAGAAGACACTAAGAAACAAAAAGCACTTTTAGAAGTAGAAGTGAATTCATTAAAGCAAAAACTGCATAGTTGGACAAGTTCATCTCATATTGTCTAACACTTAGTGAGAGAGCGTAATAATGGGGAGGGTTTGGGATATAAAGTGGTTTCACCACCACCTGCGACCTTGATGAACACTAAAAGTAAACCAATCAATAACAATCCAATCAAGGATCATGTGATGTCCACTCCTCTTGTAAGTGATCCAGATTCCACATGTAAATCAAATGAATCTGGAACTAAACAAAAGGAGGCCACGTCAAAGGCAAAAGGTAAAATGCCTTGTGTTAATCTGGAAAAAGAGTTTGAAAAGGTTAATATAAAGTCTGGGTCAAACACAGTCAAATCTGAACCTAAAAAGACCATTACTGTTAACCAATCATGTGTTTCATGTCAAAGTCCAGGTAAACAAAATGGAAAGGATGTTAAAAATGTTAAAACAATTAAATTTGCTAAACAAGATAAAAAATCTAAAGAAGTAGAGTCAAAACCCAAACAGAACAATGTCACTCGGGGGTCACATACGTCTCCACAAAAACAGTTAAATCATAAAGTTGATAGCAGGTCATGCTACAACTATGGAGAGTGTGGACACATTGCGTCTAACTGTCCTTACTATCAGACACCTAGGAAGAAAGTTGAACTTCGGGAACCAAAACCTAGGTCTTCTAAGAGGAGCTCAATGACTCCACCTAGAAGAGCTAGTGAACCTAAAGTTCAAGCCATAAGCCAATCGTCTGTTTATCACAAACAGGCCTTACACAAAGTTGGTTTATGGAAAGAAAAATCAACCTCAATGTCTGAAAATGAGGACAAGAAGACAACTGAGCTTCCCTCACCCTCTAAAGGTCAATGGGTTGAATTTATGATGAGTGATGCCTCTGGGAAACCCAAGCCAGTAAAGGCTTGGGTCCCTAACCTGAACTAATGTTTTCAATTGAATGTGCAGGGTGTTCGCTATAGTGCTGAAGCCAACACGGGATTGTCGATAGCGGAGCATCCAGGCACTGACTGGGAACAGGGCACTCTTATCAAACGTCAAACAAATAAAAGGAGGCCATGTTTCATTTGCTAGAAACAAAGGAGGGTATATCACAGCTCAAGGGGAAGTGGGAAATCAGAAAGTAAAGTTTGACAAGGTAAACTACGTTCAACAACTTCAAAATAACTTACTTTCTGTATCCCAAATATGTGACAAAGGCTTTAAGGTAATATTCGACAACAAGAAGTGCTATGTCCTGAAAAAGGACTATGTGATCCCGGAGGATCAAGTCTTAATGTCTGCCTCAAGATATAATGACCTTTATGTCTTGGATCTATCAAAGGCCTCTACAACGGATCATCAAGTTCAGTGCTTCTTGTCAAAGGCTGCTGAGAAGGATTCCATCTCCTGGCATCGGAGAATGGGACACATTAATCCACGGAAGATGAATCACTTGATCCAGAATGATCTAGTGAGAGGAGTTAACGTCAAAAACTTCCAACTTCTAGATTTCTGTGTGGCGTGCAAGAAAGGCAAACAGACGAAGAAGTCTCATAAGGAAAAGAAAGTTCATTCCATCGAACTTCCTCTTGAACTTCTTCACATGGATCTGTTTGGTCCAGTCAGTACAAGAAGCATTGCAGGCGACTTGTACTGCTATGTGGTTACTGATGACTACTCACGATTTTTTTGGGTAATGTTTCTGAAATTCCAATCAGAAACATTTGAGTCTTTCAAGGAATTAGTAACTACACTGGAGTCTCTCTACAAGCTGAAGGTAAGACAGGTATGCTCAGACAACAGAACCGAGTTCAAGAATCAGTGGATGGAGGCTTACTGCAAGGAAAAGGGAATTATGCACCACATCACCTCTACCTACACACCTCAGATGAATGGCATTGCTGAGAGAAAGAATCGTAGCTTGATAGAGACAGCACGGACAATGCTAGCGGACTCGAAACTGCCTATCCAATTCTGGAATGAGGCAGTGGCAAATGCGTGTTACACGTTAAATCAAGTTCTGGTAGTTAAATGCCATAGCAAGACATGTTACGAGTTACTACAATGACGTAAACCTAATCTAGAGTATCTCGAACCGTTTGGCGCACCGTGCACCCAACTGAAGAAGACTCAGGAGGGAAAATTCAGCGAGAAGGCTGAAGAAGGTATCTTTCTAGGATACAAGATACCAAATAAGAGAGTTCACAACAACTCAACGAAGTGTGGTGTAATGTGGACGTTCAAAGATACACCACCCCACCTGCTGGAAAAGGACCCTCCTTCTTTTTCGACTTTGATGGATTCTTCAAGTCCTTCAACATACCTCTCTCCACTTCTGACGAAGAGTTAGCAACCAAGGTGACTCGTCTCACCACTCAGGGGGAGCACTCGAAGTAAGTGACTCCTCCTCAGAAGATGAAGCTGTGGAGAATGACCAGAACAATTAGGAGGAACAGGTTCCCATTTTTGCAAGTCCACAAGCATCTGACATTGATGCCTCTGCGTCTTTGGAACCTCAAACTCCTACTGCCTCAGATACAGAACCAAACGTTCATAATCTTGACTCTGAGGTGGTTGTTTCCACCAATCCTGGATCACGCTTAAATGTCTATCATCCCCTGGACAATGTTATTGGGGATGTCAGATCAGGAGTGCAGACAAGAAATCAGCTATATTCAGCTGATTATGCCTCGGTAATGGAAAAAGGATACCTTCACGACGGTGCTTATCGTTGTTTTGTGTCTCAGTTTGAGCCAAAATACGTCATTGAAGCCCTGAATGATGAGGCATGGGTGAGTGCCATGCAAGAAGAACTTCTTCAGTTCAAGAAGTTAGGTGTATGGACTCTGGTGGATAGACCTAAAGGTGCTAAGGTCATTGACACCAAATGGGTCTTAAAATGCAAGAAAGATGACCAAGGCGTCATCATCAGGAACAAGGCTCAACTTGTAGTTCAAGGATTTCAACAAGTCGAGGGAATAGATTACAATGAAGTGTTTGCACCCGTGGCAAGAATGAAAGCTATCCGCATCTTCCTTGCCTATGCATCGTATATGAAGATTAAAGTTTATCAACTGGATGTGAAGAGTGCATTCCTACATGGTGAAATCCGAGAGACAGTGTACGTCAGTCAACCCAAGGGATTTGAGGATCCATATCATCGGGATAGAGTTTACAAACTCGAAAAGGCTTTATACGAGCTTCATCAAGCCCCAAGGGCCTGGTATGAGAAACTCTCGACTCACCTTGTGAAACACGGCTTTCGCAGAGATGTTATTGATTGCACACTGTTTATCAAAGAAAAAGATGGTGATTTACTGCTTGTTCAAATCTATGTTGGTGACATAATCTTCGGGTCAAAGAACAAAGAATTATGTAAAGAGTTTGAAGCAGTAATGAAGGCTGAGTTTGAAATGAGTGCCATGGGAGAGATGAAGTTCTTTCTCGGGTTACAGGTGGATCAGACACCAAAGGGAATATTTCTACATCAGACCAAGTATGTAGGAGATATACTCAGTCGGTTTGACATGGAGAATGCTTCCGCAGCTGGGACTCCACTTGCTACAAACCATGATGTAGCACCCGACGAGAATGGTGATCTAGTTGATGCCACCATGTACAGAGGAATGATTGGTTCTCTCATGTACCTCACTGCCTCAAGACCTGATATCATGTATGCGACATGTCTATGTTCAAGATATCAGGCGAAGCCTAAAGTTAACCATCTGATAGGGGTCAAAAGGATATTCCGTTATCTGAAGGGTACACCAACACTTGGGTTGTGGTATCCTCATGACGATGACTTTAAGCTTACGGCGTATAATGACTCGGATTACGGTGGCTGCAAGATGAACTACAAGTCTACATCAGCAGGATGTCAATTCTTTGGGAGGAGATTAGTGACCTGGCAGTGTAAGAAGCAGACCTCGGTTGCTTTGTCAACCTGCAAAGCCGAATACGTTGCTACCGCAAGTTAGTGTTCACAAATCATATGGATACAACAGCAAATGCGGGACTACGGTTCGAATTCTCTTCTACTCCTAGTTTTGTTGATAACTCTGCTGTAATTGCAGTAACTAAAAATCCGGTACAACATCCTAAGACCAAACACATCGGCATAAAATATCACTTTATACGTGTCTGTTTTAAAAAGAACCTAATCGATGTGGTTAAAATAAATACTGATTTTCAATGCGCTGACCTTTATACAAAGGCTTTTGATAAACCACGTTTTTTATATTTGTTAGAGGTCAATGGCGTTAAGAAGAAAAGTGATGTAATTTCAGAAGATGACCATGTTTAGTCCGATGCATATAGTCCATTTTTCTTTTAATTTTTATTTTCTTTATTTATTTATTTTATTTTATGCTTTAGTTAAATTGATGTTAATTCTTCGCCTATCAAAATCCTAAAAACGCAAATCGTTTATGGTTTTAGAATTTTAGGGGGAGAATAGGTTTAGTTAACAACATTAAAAAAACGAGGGAGAAGGAAAGGCTAGCTGATAGAAATCAGACCGTATTTGTGATACCGATTAAATAACTTTGGAAAATGATAGTACACAGGAACAAACCATTTGGGACTCTTAAAAGATTAAATTGAATTAGATGCGAAGTTCAAAGTATAAGTCTGTGTAGTCTGAGCAATATAAATGGAAAAATGATAGTAAAACTGGTTACTACTAAGGTAACACAAAGAAAGTAGACCTAGAGGTTGATAGACCACAGATGATATGTCAGTAGATTCAACACAATAGATGATTAGACCTTGTTGGTGATTTCAGGAACAATCTAAATTGTTCAACAAGCTATGGGTTATCATCTTATCCCTGGTTACCACAATCAACAAAATTCCAATAAGGGGTGACGAGCAGAATAAACGCCGCAAATGTGTGCGTATGACCAAAATATGAGCAAAAGCACATTATGAAAAAAATGCAAAAGCAATCAAACTAATAACCTATGTTGTATGTGAGATCTATGCAAAAAGAATAAAAGTGCTCAAACAAGAAGATAGGTTATGTGCCTCTCTGCTGTGCGGTGGCACTGACCTGATGATAAGCATAACCAATATATTCTAGAATTCATTGTTATTTGCCGCCTCTCTGCTGTGCGATGGCACTGACCTGAGGCTTGGCTTCTCCTTGAAAGCTCTAAGAATAGTTTCTTCTTGAATACTACCCTGAGACCGCTCAAAAATCTCCTAAGGAATGTTGATTACCATATAAGCGTGGGATCCACAGAAGCTTGTTGAAATAATTAAACCTTAAACTATCACCAATCTATGTCAAAAGTCTGTGTATGGATTTAAGAGGACAAGTATATTGACAATCATCGTGGCTACAATTCTTGAAAGTCCAAATCACTGTGGGGTTCTAATAGTACTAGTATGATTTCCTAAATTTGCTACCGACTCTAGATGAAAAACAAGAATAGATCATCAAAAGGTTTTGATAAGATGTCCCGAATGATTTGACGTACCTGTATGATTCCAAACTGAATCAGTCCACTTATGGTCAAAATGAATTGAAGCTGCCCTTTCAGGAAATGAATCTTTTAAATTTCCATCTTAGAATTTCCACCTCACACAAAACCACAAAAACAAGTTTTAGTTTTCTATTTCAGTTTTAGTTCTTTTATTTTGTTTAAATTTCGTCAATTTAGTTTGTTAAACATCGGAATATGCAATGGAATTCAATCAGGGATTTAATCACCTAAAAAGGTCACGTCTGAGGTGAACACACATGTTTTCAAATGTCAACTGAGTCACGTCTGAGGTGACAAATTGTTTTAAAAGAATCACGTCTGAGGTGATCAAATGTTTTCAAAGTTAAAAGGATCACGTCTGAGGTTATCAAATGTTTTCAAAGTTAAAAGGATCATGTCTGAGATGATCGAATGCTAAAAATGTTTAAATCACTAAGGTAAAGGGTGTAACATGTCAAATGGTCATAAAGTCAAAATCATGAGTTTGACTCATACGCACGAATGGACCATACTCATGCCCTAGACAGCCGAATGGAGCATGAGTATGAATCATTCACCCGAATGGCTTACAAGATTGAGCAAGTCACCCGAATGGAGATGTCCGAATGAGTCATTCGCCCGACTGAAACCCAGTCGGCCGACTGAATGTGATCGACTGAACCAATCTCACGACTGAGGTCCAATCGCCCGAATGAACAGAGCGAATGGGTCCAGTCACCCGATTAAAATCAGATTCAGTATAAATAGGGCCACAGTCGATCGCGCATAAACTCATCACCCCCCAATCGGCCTAAAATCGCATTCTGTACCGTTACTCTGCCAAAATTTGCTCTGACCGATTTTGACACCAATTTAGATATTCTGACGATCTTTAGTTGTTATACAGGTACAATGCGGTGCTATCTAACTGAAGTTCGTTTGATTTGTGCCCTAATTTACGACTTTCGGCCCTTGCAAGAACAGAAACTGTTATTGGATAAATAACCTAACTAAACTAAGTAAAATGCTGAAATCTAAGTTATTAGGTTATTAGTATAGTGATTGCAAGTCTAATGGACCAAAACACGACGTCTAATTTTAAGATTTGGTCCAAATTTGAATTTCAGATGAACGAACAGTGGGTCATGCGACTGGACACCCGAATGAACTACAATCGCACGACTGAGCTGGCCGAACGACTCAGTCGGCCGACTGAACCAATCGCAGGCTCAGTCACGTGATTGAACTAAATCGCCGCTCAGTCACCCGATTGTATCCAGTCGCATGTTAGGTCAACCGACTGAACTCAGTCGCATGGTTCAATTGCATGATTGAACCAGACTGAGTTCAACAAGGTTAAAGTTGAACTGATTTTGGTTGTGTGGTGATCTAATGTCTATGTGTCTTGTATTACAGATCTGTGGCTGACCGGTGGTCCATCAACCCCAAGCACAACATCTGTGCTCATTTAGATGCCACATCTCGAAACGATGTCGGTTTTGCCAGGATCATTGCTTTCCTTAAGAGATCCCCGATCCACAGAGCTATATCCACAACGTGCACTCCCTATAGGTCTATACAACAGGCCTTCTGGGAGGGGGCATTGCTTGATCGTTCATATGAGCCTTACAACATCCGTAGCACTATTTTTTGTCAGGCTATTGAGGTCACTGCTGATGATATACGACAAGTACTCGCTCTTGGTGACGATGCTGATCACCCGACCAGGCTACATCCTCTGACAGTGAGAGGGTGTTTCCTCAGGATGAAGTACCCTGGGGATATAAATGCAGATGTGCTGAACAAGAGCAACCTGTGTCCCCAGTACAAGTACTTGGCACATGTGATACTTAAGTGCTTAGCTTCGAGGAGAGGTGGCTTTGATGATCTTTCAGACCAGATTCAGAATGCCTACGTGGCACTGGTGCTGAACCACCCTTTCAGCTTCTCGAGTATGATATTCTCCTATCTGATTGAGAATCTGGAGGCTAAAGGTAAAGAGGGTTTTTGCATGTATCTGAGGTTTCTCCAGATGATTATTGATGAGAAGCTGCCCTCTCTGCCTAAGGAGAGCCAAGATGCAGTCAATGGAGGTGATGGATGACACGACACTAGGCCGCATGAAGGTCTACAGGGGGAAGCAAGTCAAGCCCCCTGTGAAGAGACTGTTCGGGAATTTGACCCGTGAGGATTACGTGGCGCCAGCGAGGCGTAAATGGCGCCACGCGGACAGTGATTCTGATGTTGAGCAACTTGTGCTCCCGGACGATGATTCCAACGACGAAGATAGCGGTGATGGTGGAGATGCAGGGCCCACTCAATTGAGGGCCCCCACTGCTGATATAGCATCTCCATCATCCACCCGAGGAGGAGCAGAGACTGCTGGTTTCCATCAGGACTTTCGACCTGATGAGGAGGAGGAGTCGGATGAGGAGCCATTGGCTCGAACGGTAGGCAGCAAGGTGGTTGGCACCGAACGAGGGCTTAGGGCGGTTGGTGAACGCCCGGGAGGGTCTGGGGAGAATATGACTGATCCATCCTACACCCCAGATCAGCCCAACATCCCAGGGGGAGCATCCACCTCGAGGGGTTCGAGGAAGAAACGGATGGCTCAGCCCCACGGGATGAAGACGAAGAGGGGGATGATGACCTTTATTACTACCACCAGTACCACTCTACCTACCACCACCACTACCACTCCACCTACCACCACTACCACTCCACCTACCACCACCACTACCACCATTCCACCCTCCACCACTACCACCACTCCACCTACTACCACCACTACCACTCCACCCATTATGACTACCCCACCATCTACACATATCCCACCACCCATCTTCTCTACATCCACCACTACCACCACCACACATTTATTCTGGACCTCATCCCAGGTTCTACCTGCTTTTGGATCCTCTTACCCATCTGTTGGGTTGGAGGAGTGTAACACCCGGAAATTTACTATTTTGAAGCCGGTGAAGAAAGAAAAGAAATAAAGTCCAAAGTCGAGGGACCAAACTCGCCAACGAAGGAAAAGTCGGGAAATGTGGTGATATGTGTAGGGAGAGGGCAGCCCACTCTCCCCACACTTCACAAAATTCAGCCACCAAAGAAGAGAGAAGAGAGAAAGAAGAGAAAAAAGGGAGAAAAGGGTTGATTCGGGTGATTCGGGTGTCCAAATTCGTCGAGTAGCAAGCCAAATCGAAGCCCTTGACGTTGTGCTTGATTGTGTGAGTTCTAGGACCCCACTTTTACTTGTTTTCAACCGATTTTGGGGCTGGAAAGTGTTCAAAACCCGTTTTCATGTGTGTGTGTGTTTGACCCATTTGGGTGTGATGTGTGTGATGTGTTTAGAGTATGATTTCGGGCTTGTGTGTGCTTGTATGGGGTTAAGGTATGCATTCCTAAGGTCCAGGAGGGTTGATTTAGGCTTAGAATGGGTTTGGATGAGCTTGGAGGCCGAAAATGGCAGATTGGGTTCGGGATGAACTCCATTCTGCATCAGCTAGGGCTAGGCGACCGAATGAAGGCCATACGGCCGAATGAGGGCGATTGAAGGTCATTCGCACGATTGGGACTCAGTCGCACGATTGGGGGTCCAGTCGCATGAGGGTTGAACGACTGAGGCTTCAGTCGCATAATGGCTTAGTCGCATGAGTCCATACGCATGAGGTTAGTCGCATAGGTGCCCATTCGCAGCAATCCCATTCGCACAAGGTCCATACGCACGATTGGATGTTCATTCGCATAGATGTCCATCCGCATGAGTCCAGTCGCATGATGTTCAGTCGCATGGAGGCCATGCGACTGAAGAGTGTCCATACGCCCGAATAGGGCTGTTGCACTCGAGGGAATGTGTAGTATGACTTCTGGCCTTCGGGGAAAGGTGCAAATGTAAGTTTGATGTAAAGTAACCCGTAGAACATGTAAGAGGAATGTTATAGCCTTAGAGAGCATGTAGGGCATGAAGATGATGATGTTGCATGTTTATGCATATTATGAATGTATGATGTTGCCCTGTATGATGATAATGAATGTGTATGAATGTTCCTTATTATGATGTATGCTTATCTTTCTTGTGGCTTTACATGTCATGCTAATGAATGAACGAATGAATGAAGTATTATGTAATGTAAAGCGAAAGATAATGAAAGAGGAACATGAAGTAAGAATGCATGCATTAATGAACGATGAATGAACGGAAGAAAGGATTGCAAGCATATTTATTGGGGTGAGCGACTTTGTGTTGCAAAAGACTCGAGTAAGAGCTATCGTAATGTTGCCTTGGGGTGAGCAACCTTGTTGTTGCAAAAGACTCGGATAGCTTGCTATCGTGATGGGCAATTGGGGTGAGCAACCTTAGGGGGTGCAAAAGACTCGGATAGCGAGCAATCATGAGATTGCCTATGAGGTGAGCAACCTTGTCGTTGCAAAAGACTCGAGTAAGAGCTATCGTAATGTTGCCTTGGGGTGAGCAACCTTGTTGTTGCAAAAGACTCGGATAGCTTGCTATCGTGATGGGCAATTGGGGTGAGCAACCTTAGGGGGTGCAAAAGACTCGGATAGCGAGCAATCATGAGATTGCCTATGAGGTGAGCAACCTTGTCGTTGCAAAAGACTCGAGTAAGAGCTATCGTAATGTTGCCTTGGGGTGAGCAACCTTGTTGTTGCAAAAGACTCGGATAGCTTGCTATCGTGATGGGCAATTGGGGTGAGCAACCTTAGGGGGTGCAAAAGACTCGGATAGCGAGCAATCATGAGATTGCCTACGAGGTGAGCAACCTTATCGTTGCAAAAGACTCGAGTAAGAGCTATCGTAATGTTGCCTTGGGGTGAGCAACCTTGTTGTTGCAAAAGACTCGGATAGCTTGCTATCGTGATGGGCAATTGGGGTGAGCAGCCTTAGGGGTGCAAAAGACCCGGATAGCGAGCAATCATTGAGATT
This sequence comes from Flaveria ramosissima, assembly GCA_025215565.1. Classification (NCBI taxonomy): domain Eukaryota; kingdom Viridiplantae; phylum Streptophyta; class Magnoliopsida; order Asterales; family Asteraceae; genus Flaveria; species Flaveria ramosissima. The sequence continues at coordinate 11,335,595 of CM046045.1, forward strand.
GCCATTGAGGTGAGCGACCATGTTGTCGCGAAAGACTCGGAAGACAGAATGAACGAAAAGAATGGAAGATAATGAATGAGATGAAAGATAATAATGAAATTATCTGTGTATACGTATGTTGCATGATCGCATGATAAAGGAATGGTTTTAATGAAAGTAAAGTATGTTTTATTATTAAAACTAGAACTCACTCAGCAACGCTGACTTTTATTGCATTTTCCAGTTGGCAGGTAAATGATTGCTGAGGATGGCATGGCGAAGCTACTCGGCTCTTTTGAGATGGCATCCAATTATATAACTTTTGTGATGTAATGCAAACATGTATTTTGAAATCAGCTAATGATGTATTATTTGGCAAAAGTATTTATAATGAAATGTGATGTCATTTTTAAATGTTTCCGCTGCAATGTTTTCTTAATGAAATCGTAATTATATGTTTTACGTGCGATGAATGGCCAACTGTAAGCGTCCCGGGAACGGGGCCTTACAAGTTGGTATCAGAGCCAAAGTTTAAGTGAAATGGGTAAATTTTCAAAATAAACCTTAACTTAAACTGAGAATGGGACGGAAAGGGAATGGGATGCCAAACTGAGTAGCTGCGTGCCATCAGGTATTTTCTTAAAGTTAACCGGTTTATGTGCGCATGGTATATGTTATGTGTTGTATGTAGATTTGAATACTGATGTAGTCAGGATAGGTAATACTTGGGGTATGAAGAGTACAGTAAGTGGCTAATCACAACTGGCCACTGTAATTAGGGACTTACTATACTTGACATAAACTGAGTTGTTTCCTCGAATGACCGTGTTGGTGTTTGAATCTTTCAGTGTGTTAGAGAATGGCTGGTGGTAGATCTTCTAGAGCTTCTAGGGGTGGAGGCCGTGATGGCCCTGTTGCTGAACCACGCCCTAAGAGAGGAAGGCCTAGAGCTGAGAAAGAGGTTCCTGCAGAACCTGAGACTCCTCATCCAGAAGCTGGGGATGAGAGTGCGAACTTGAGGGCCTCGGTAAAGGAGGCTGTTGTTGAGGAAGTGCATCAGGTCATGCAGACGATCTTACCGTCTGTGGTGACCGAAGTCATCAAAGCTGTGAAGGAAGGGGAAAGGAAGGAGAGAAACCGGGCCTCGGGGGAGCAACCGGAGCCTGAAACTATTTTCTCCGATAATGAGGAGGAAGAGGAAGAGGAGCCTGTGCGGGAGGTAGCACGAGGCTGCAACTATGGGGTGTTTATGAGATGCAAGCCCCCTACTTTTGACGGTAATGGCAATGCTGCTGCTGCTCACCGATGGGTGAGAGAAATGGAGGCTGTTCTCGATATCAGCGAGTGCCGAGAAGATCAGAAAGTAAAGGTTGCCACCCACTCCTTCGTGGACTCGGCACTATGCTGGTGGGACAACATTGTCCAAGCAGAGGGTAATCGGGCGATCGGGCGAATGAGGTGGCCCGAACTGAAGAAGATGGTGATCGAGGAGTTTTGTCCTCATCGGGAAATGGATAAGGTTGAGAGGGAGTTTCTGCAACTGGAGGCGGGAACCATGACACACCAACAGTACACCACGAAGTTCAACGAGATGGCACGTCTGGTGCCGGATCAAGTGACGCCTCTGTCCCGAAAGATCAAGAGGTATATACAGGGTTTGCCGGCGGATATTCGCAGGCACATGATCGCCGCCCGACCGAGCACGTTTAGGTCGGCGGTGGATTTGGCGGGAAGATTGTATGATGAGAGGACGGTGGTGGTGACTGATGGTGGCAGGAAGAGCGGTGGTGACCAGAACTGGCAGGGGAAGAGGTTTGGTCGGGGTAATGCCTCGACGGGTAATAAGAAGGCACGGGTGGATGATCGCCGTGTGGTTATGTCTGGTGCGGGATCGAGAAGGTGTGGTAAATGTGGACGGGAGCACAGCGGGGAGTGCAGGTTTGGGTCGAACTTGTGCTTCAGGTGTGGAAAGGCGGGGCACATGGCAAAGGACTGTCGTGCGGTCCGATGCTTCAACTGTGGCGAAGAGGGTCACATGCTCAGAGATTGTAAGAAGCCGAGGGCTGAGAGTTCAGGGGCAAAGAAGACGGGGGGTGACGGACCGAGGGCGAGCGCCAGGGCATTCACCATGACACAGGAGGAAGCTAGAACGGACCCTGATGTCGTGTCCGGTACGTTTCTGGTGAACCAAACTTTAGCTTCTGTGTTATTTGATTCGGGTGCTAGTAAGAGTTTTATTTCTGCTGCTTTTTGTGCTAAGCTGCCTGTTAGTAGTAGATGTGTTGACGCGCCCTTCGATGTAGAAACTGCCATAGGTAAGTCTACCAGGATTTCTGAGATGATAGAGAACTGTGATGTGGAGCTCGAGGGTCATAAGTTCCCGGTTAGACCGTTTGTGATGGCCTTAGGTGGTTTTGATTTGGTTCTTGGGATGGATTGGTTAGCGGACTTCGAGGCGAACATTGTGTGTCGCAAGAAGATGATTCGGTTGTTGGCGCCTGACGGTAGTTCAGTGACAGTGTATGGTGATCGGGTTACTACGATTCCGAAAGTGATCTCGATGGCGGTGGCGGGAAAGTGTATGAGGCGTGGATGTAGTGCCTACTTGGCCTATGTGAAGGATGTGGATACGCCAACACCACAACTAGCCGATGTACCAGTTGTGTGTGACTTTCCAGACGTGTTCCCGGAAGACTTATCAGGAGTGCCACCTGACAGGGAGATTGAGTTTCAGATTGATTTGATACCGGGTGCCCAACCTGTTGCCAAGGCACCGTATCGGTTGGCTCCGACCGAGATGAAAGAATTGATGGAGCAGTTGCAAGAGTTGCTTGATAAGGGGTTTATTAGACCGAGTATCTCTCCTTGGGGTGCTCCGGTCCTGTTTGTAAAGAAGAAGGACGGTAGTATGAGGATGTGCATCGACTACCGCGAGCTGAATAAGTTGACAGTGAAGAACCGATACCCCTTACCGAGGATAGATGATTTGTTCGATCAGCTTCAGGGTGCCAGTTGGTTTTCAAGAATAGATCTTCGATCTGGTTACCATCAGTTGAAGGTGAAGGAGCAAGATATTCCTAAAACAGCTTTCCGTACGCGCTATGGTCACTACGAGTTTCTTGTCATGTCCTTTGGCTTGACCAACGCGCCAGCTGCTTTTATGGATTTGATGAACCGTGTGTGTCGGCCTATGTTGGATAAATCAGTGATTGTGTTTATTGATGATATCCTGATTTATTCGAGGAGCGAAGCAGAGCACGCTGGTCACATTCGGGAGGTTCTAGAGACGTTGAGAAGGGAGAAGTTGTATGCAAAATTTTCCAAGTGCGCGTTCTGGTTGCGCGAATTTCAGTTCTTGGGTCACGTGGTGAACCCCGACGGGATAATGGTGGACCCGGCGAAAGTGGAGGCGGTTATGCAATGGAAGTCACCAAAGACGCCATCCGAGATTCGCAGTTTCTTGGGTTTGGCGGGTTACTACAGAAGATTTATCCAAGACTTCACTAAGATTGCTTCTCCACTAACCAAGTTGACTCGAAAAGATGTGAAGTTCGTATGGGGTCAAGCTCAAGAGAAGGCGTTTGAAGAATTGAAGGCGAGATTGACTCAAGCTCCTGTTCTGTCATTACCCGAAGGAAGTGAAGATCTGGTGGTTTATTCCGATGCTTCTTACTCGGGGTTGGGGTGTGTGTTAATGCAGAGGGGAAAGGTTATAGCCTATGCATCCCGACAGTTGAAGGTTCATGAGGTCAATTATCCTACTCATGACTTGGAGCTGGCAGCCGTGGTCTTTGCATTAAAGATTTGGAGGCACTACCTCTACGGGACGAAGTGCACCATATTTACTGACCACAAAAGTCTGAAGTACTTTTTCGAGCAGAAGGATTTGAACATGAGGCAGAGGCGGTGGTTGGAACTTATAAAGGATTATGATTGTGAGATCCACTACCATCCGGGCAAGGCCAACGTGGTGGCTGATGCCCTTAGCCGGAAAGAGAGGCCCGAGCCGATTCGGGTGAAAGCCTATCAGTTGATCATGACCTCCGATGTGATGAAGCAGGTTAAAGAGTTTCAAGATGAGGCACTGAAAGAAGATCATCTTAACTCTGAAAGAATGAGAGGTCTGGTTGGAGAATTGGGTGAAAACACGTTCGGTGTTAGAACCCGATTTGATCGTGTGTGGATTCCTCGTTTTGGGGATCTACGGGTGAAGATTATGGATGAAGCTCACAAGACTCGGTACTCCATTCATCCTGGTGCCACGAAGATGTACCATGATATGAAGAAAGATTATTGGTGGCCGGGCATGAAGCGCGATGTGGTGGAGTATGTGAGTAAGTGCCTTACTTGCTTACAGGTGAAGGCCGAACATCAAAAGCCGTATGGGAAGATACAACCTTTGGATATACCGGAATGGAAGTGGGAGCACATCACCATGGATTTCATTACCAAGCTACCGCGTACTCCGAAAGGGTACGATGCCATATGGGTGATAGTTGATCGTTTGACGAAGAGTGCTCACTTCCTACCGATCCGCGAGACATATTCATCAGAGAGGTTGGCTGATCTGTTCATCAGGGAGATTGTGACTCGTCATGGTGTGCCGGTGTCTATCGTGTCGGATCGCGACACTCGGTTTACATCTAAATTCTGGAAGAAGTTCCACGACGCTATGGGGACGAGGTTACATATCAGCACGGCTTATCATCCCCAGACTGATGGTCAGTCAGAAAGGACCATTCAGACACTGGAAGACATGCTTCGGGCATGTGTGATTGATTTTGGTGGAAGTTGGGATGACCACCTACCGTTAGCCGAATTCTCATATAACAACAGTTATCACGCCAGCATCGGCATGCCTCCATATGAGATGCTATACGGTAGGAGATGCAGAACACCCGTTTGTTGGGGTGATATTGGTCAGAAGGAATTGGGGAGCGTCGAGGTAATCGAGGCTACGACTGAGAAGCTTGAGAAGATTAAAGCCTTCATGAAGGCAGCCAAAGACAGGCAGAAGTCGTATGCTGATAAAAGGCGCAGGCCGATTGAGTTCCAGGTGGGTGACTGGGTTATGTTGAAGGTCTCACCTTGGAAGGGTATCATTCGCTTCCGAAAGCGGGGCAAGTTGAGCCCAAGGTATATAGGCCCTTTCTGAATCATTGCTCGAGTAGGAGAGGTGGCCTATAGACTGGAGTTGCCAGATGAGTTAAGTGGAATTCACCCGACATTCCATGTATCTCATCTAAGGAAATGCTTAGCAGATGAAGATATGATTGTCCCATTGGAAGATATCGAAGTAGATGAACGGCTCAATTATGTGGAGCAACCAGTGGCAATCATCGACCGAAAGGAGAAAAGGCTAAGGAATAAAGTGGTTCCTCTTGTGCGTGTACAGTGGAAGCACAGGAAGGGATCCGAATCGACGTGGGAGACTGAGGAAGAAATGAAACAACATTATCCACGTTTGTTCGAGGAATGACAGGTTTCGGGGACGAAACCTATTTAAGGGGGGTGGACTTGTAACACCCGGAAATTTACTATTTTGAAGCCGGTGAAGAAAGAAAAGAAATAAAGTCCAAAGTCGAGGGACCAAACTCGCCAACGAAGGAAAAGTCGGGAAATGTGGTGATATGTGTAGGGAGAGGGCAGCCCACTCTCCCCACACTTCACAAAATTCAGCCACCAAAGAAGAGAGAAGAGAGAAAGAAGAGAAAAAAGGGAGAAAAGGGTTGATTCGGGTGATTCGGGTGTCCAAATTCGTCGAGTAGCAAGCCAAATCGAAGCCCTTGACGTTGTGCTTGATTGTGTGAGTTCTAGGACCCCACTTTTACTTGTTTTCAACCGATTTTGGGGCTGGAAAGTGTTCAAAACCCGTTTTCATGTGTGTGTGTGTTTGACCCATTTGGGTGTGATGTGTGTGATGTGTTTAGAGTATGATTTCGGGCTTGTGTGTGCTTGTATGGGGTTAAGGTATGCATTCCTAAGGTCCAGGAGGGTTGATTTAGGCTTAGAATGGGTTTGGATGAGCTTGGAGGCCGAAAATGGCAGATTGGGTTCGGGATGAACTCCATTCTGCATCAGCTAGGGCTAGGCGACCGAATGAAGGCCATACGGCCGAATGAGGGCGATTGAAGGTCATTCGCACGATTGGGACTCAGTCGCACGATTGGGGGTCCAGTCGCATGAGGGTTGAACGACTGAGGCTTCAGTCGCATAATGGCTTAGTCGCATGAGTCCATACGCATGAGGTTAGTCGCATAGGTGCCCATTCGCAGCAATCCCATTCGCACAAGGTCCATACGCACGATTGGATGTTCATTCGCATAGATGTCCATCCGCATGAGTCCAGTCGCATGATGTTCAGTCGCATGGAGGCCATGCGACTGAAGAGTGTCCATACGCCCGAATAGGGCTGTTGCACTCGAGGGAATGTGTAGTATGACTTCTGGCCTTCGGGGAAAGGTGCAAATGTAAGTTTGATGTAAAGTAACCCGTAGAACATGTAAGAGGAATGTTATAGCCTTAGAGAGCATGTAGGGCATGAAGATGATGATGTTGCATGTTTATGCATATTATGAATGTATGATGTTGCCCTGTATGATGATGATGAATGTGTATGAATGTTCCTTATTATGATGTATGCTTATCTTTCTTGTGGCTTTACATGTCATGCTAATGAATGAACGAATGAATGAAGTATTATGTAATGTAAAGCGAAAGATAATGAAAGAGGAACATGAAGTAAGAATGCATGCATTAATGAACGATGAATGAACGGAAGAAAGGCTTGCAAGCATATTTATTGGGGTGAGCGACTTTGTGTTGCAAAAGACTCGAGTAAGAGCTATCGTAATGTTGCCTTGGGGTGAGCAACCTTGTTGTTGCAAAAGACTCGGATAGCTTGCTATCGTGATGGGCAATTGGGGTGAGCAACCTTAGGGGGTGCAAAAGACTCGGATAGCGAGCAATCATGAGATTGCCTATGAGGTGAGCAACCTTGTCGTTGCAAAAGACTCGAGTAAGAGCTATCGTAATGTTGCCTTGGGGTGAGCAACCTTGTTGTTGCAAAAGACTCGGATAGCTTGCTATCGTGATGGGCAATTGGGGTGAGCAACCTTAGGGGGTGCAAAAGACTCGGATAGCGAGCAATCATGAGATTGCCTATGAGGTGAGCAACCTTGTCGTTGCAAAAGACTCGAGTAAGAGCTATCGTAATGTTGCCTTGGGGTGAGCAACCTTGTTGTTGCAAAAGACTCGGATAGCTTGCTATCGTGATGGGCAATTGGGGTGAGCAACCTTAGGGGGTGCAAAAGACTCGGATAGCGAGCAATCATGAGATTGCCTACGAGGTGAGCAACCTTGTCGTTGCAAAAGACTCGAGTAAGAGCTATCGTAATGTTGCCTTGGGGTGAGCAACCTTGTTGTTGCAAAAGACTCGGATAGCTTGCTATCGTGATGGGCAATTGGGGTGAGCAGCCTTAGGGGTGCAAAAGACCCGGATAGCGAGCAATCATTGAGATTGCCATTGAGGTGAGCGACCATGTTGTCGCGAAAGACTCGGAAGACAGAATGAACGAAAAGAATGGAAGATAATGAATGAGATGAAAGATAATAATGAAATTATCTGTGTATACGTATGTTGCATGATCGCATGATAAAGAAATGGTTTTAATGAAAGTAAAGTATGTTTTATTATTAAAACTAGAACTCACTCAGCAACGCTGACTTTTATTGCATTTTCCAGTTGGCAGGTAAATGATTGCTGAGGATGGCATGGCGAAGCTACTCGGCTCTTTTGAGATGGCATCCAATTATATAACTTTTGTGATGTAATGCAAACATGTATTTTGAAATCAGCTAATGATGTATTATTTGGCAAAAGTATTTATAATGAAATGTGATGTCATTTTTAAATGTTTCCGCTGCAATGTTTTCTTAATGAAATCGTAATTATATGTTTTACGTGCGATGAATGGCCAACTGTAAGCGTCCCGGGAACGGGGCCTTACAAGGAGCAGCTGGCTAACCTAAACCGGTTAGTACTAAAGCTGCTGGTGATGGATGACCAGAGAGCTACTCAGCTTAATTAGCTGATGGAGCTCAATGCCTCCCAAGCCCGAAGGATTGAGGCTCAGAGCCTTGAGATCAAAGAGCTGAGAGAGATTGTTAGGATCTGGTATTTGAATGAAATACCAACTGATTAACGTGTAAACCAAACCAAATAATGCGGAATCCTATTTGATTGGCGATCCAATCAGTGAGAACGCACGTAGAATTAATAAAGTATTGAATCAAACGTTAAGAATTGATTAGGAATCGATCTACAACGTTCTATGAACTTGGAGTATGAACTTGGAGGCTTCTGGATGGCTAGGGTACGTCTGGAATCGAAATAGAATGAATGCATACGTTTTTCCACGAATTGGGTGGTATTTATAGGTTAGTGTTGTTCATTCGGGCGACTGAACCATTAGTATGGTTCAGTCGTGCGATTGAACCATGCGGTTGATCCATCCGCACGACTGAGTGTTCAGTCGTGCAACTGAGCCAATCTCATGTTACAATCATACGACTGATCCAGTCTCCTGGTTCAGTCGTGTGACTGAGTCATTCGCATGGGCCATTCGCATGAGAACTTCATTATGTTAAGTTTGAATGTATTCATTAATATAACATTATGTGTATCAATTCAAACAATCACAAACTTATTTAACCAACTCAATATCAACTCATTAATGAAATATTAAACATTATAAATCACAAACAACCAATCTCATTTCATTAACATTCCAAACATTACATCAGTATCAGACAAACAAGACCTATTACATTCATATCATGATCTAGGTACATATATGTATCAACAAACTCTCCCTTGGACCTAGATCTCTCTAATGTCTTGTTTTCTGCATCACCTCCTCATACTTCTTGTACTTATCCTCTCTTGTGACTCCTGCGTGAATCTCAAACGCAAAACAGAGTCTTATGACGTTCTGGAACTGGAGGGCTTGTACTATATCCTGCGTGTCATAGAACAGTGGCCACTTGTATAGAGTGTAGACATCATTAGCTGACAAGTTGGTGAGCCACATTGGGTCAAATACCCTGATGGTATCCATTTGGCCCTCTTTATTTAAAACTATGACCGCTTCTCCGGTTCTCCAATCATAGTACCACCACTTAAAGTGTGGAGTAAAGTCCTGTGGCATTTCCCTGAGAGGGATTCTTGACATCGTGCGCGGAGGACTCCACTTCAGCACTATCTTTGGCTTTCCAGTAATGGCATCAACTTCAGACCTTCTGATGTACCTTGTAGGTTGTTGGGGTCTGAAGTTAACCCACCTGGTGTGGTACTCTCTCTTCAGTGCAGCTTCAAACCAGCCTGACATTTTTCTTGGGTCAGCATACAACAACTTCAGTTTGGCCAGCTGGTTGAGCTCAAAACCTGGTAGAGTCTTTAGATCATGTGGAAATCTAAAGTACTCTGCAGGATCGGGTTTGTCACTTAAACACTTGTATTTCTCTCAAACTCACTTATGGAAACACTCAAATCAGATGAAGCAATGTCTTTTGCAAGAGTTGATAATAATATAATAAGTAATAAAGGAACAAGCAGAGATATATTTTCAAGGCACTTGTATATATTACTTTTCAACTCAAGATTACAAGACACTTACAAGCATGATACAAGAGTTACAATGAGAAACTATATATACTAGATCCTACAGCCAGATATACTTTGATACCAGCTGGAAACCTAAGACTAAAGCATATACTACAATGCTAAAGTTAAGGTATCTTAGATAAAGTATTATCTAAGATATGGTAGTCATGACATGTCCATGACTTACCTTTTGTCACCAACTAAAGATGAGAACTGTACTAACATAAAAAGGTAAACAATGGATTAAAGTATGGTCAACTACATGGCTTTTGAGAAAACGCCATGTAGTATCTCAGAGATTTGCAGCGGAGTGTCAGAGAGGCCATACTTATGTCCACTGGATAATAAGAGTGTCTTCCGAAGGTTAACTGGCTTCGGAAGAACTTGTTCTTCCGAAGCCACTTATACTTCGGAAGATGCTTCTATGCTTCCGAGGCTTTGAGGACTTCTTGTACTTCGGAAGTTGACTTCAGATCTTTCTCTCTAAGTCTTGATCTTCGGAATTAGGTTCTTTGTCTTCGGAAGTTGGAGTTTTCCTTCGGAAGTGTGTTTTACACTTAGTCTTCGGAAGAGCTCCTTCTTCCTTCGGAAGTTCCATACTTTGCTTCGGAAGTCCTTTGTTTGTTGTACCAAAATCTTCTAAGTTACTTGGTTTTGGTTGCAACAGCCTTTCTAGATCCAACAAACCCCCCCTAGGCTGATGCTACCAAAACTTCACTTATTTCTGCTTATCAAAGCATTCAGCACCAGGGACAAAATTTGTCTGTCTCTTTGTTCTTCCCTGAAGTAGTGCTGAGAAGCTTGTACAAGTCATTGGTGGATAGGAGATCCATTCTATCGCTTTGAATGACATGTACCCTCTGTTGTGTCCCCCTGAAGAGAGTTAGTTGACGGGAGTTATAGTCATACTCCCATCTAAATATGGACTCAAGTTCAGGACCTTCAACAATTTGTAGAAAGGCTTTGCCTTTGGTTGCTGATCCTTTCCACTCCTCCTCTCTCAGTTTCAACTCCTCTTCAACCTTGCTTCTAGTAGTAAGCTCGGCCATATGAAGGCTGCCTAGATGATTTCTGATGTGGGCAGCTATATCGGAGTTTGAAGGGTTGGAGAATGGTTTCTCTGCCAACTCAGCAATGTCAAACCTACTTAAGTGTAGCAGAGATGAGGCACTCAGCCTGTTGAGCTCTCCATTCTCTCTCTCAACAACAAAGTTGTGAGAAGAGTCTTCGAACCTCCACTGGATGATCTTCTTTCTAGGTGCAAGAGGTTGTCTTGGTACCTTGTCTCCTTTCTTTGTATCCAGTAGAGTCACCAGCTTTCTCCTCAGCTTCTTTTCTTCCTCATTCAACGTGTCTGAATTGAGGCCAAGGAGGTTTGCAGCTTGGTCCAAAGTTCCTCTGGGCAGATCAAGAAATTGATCTCTTGTGAGGGAACTTGAGGATCCATCAACATAAGTCAAGTTGACTGAATCCTCCTCACATGAGATGTCGCTCAGAGTAGTGCAGTTTATGAGCTTAGTCTAGACTGCCTTGAATTCTTCCATGGAGAGATGTTTAGAAGGCTGAGGGGATAGTTTGATTGGTTGATGGGTAGGTTGAGGTGCTTGGGTTCTGGCTAAGGTTTTAGGTTGGAGGATAGGTAGTTTAGGTGGTTGAGGTGAAGAGGTTGGTAGGTGTGATGGTGTGGGTTCAGGGGTTAATGGTTCAGAAGTTGGTTTGGTTTTGATTGGGAAGGGAAAGGGTATAGGTTCAGGTTGAGGTTGGGTTTGGATTTTGGGTTGAGTGGTTGCTTTGAAGGTCATCCCATGTCCCCTCTATACATCTCCTTCCTTTTTCCCGCGCGAATGTCAGCCTTGATGTCACTGACATGTCGCTGGAGAGTCTTTTCCGACATGGGACCCACCTGCCTGCCAGAGAAGCCATGAGCTTTGAGATAACTCTTCATCCAGGCTTTCTCACCTATCTTCTTGGCAACAGTCAGTCCAGCTTCCTCTTCCTTCTTCTTCTTTTGCACAAGCTTCTCCCTTGCAGCTCTCTTTCTCTCCTTCTCCATTTGATCTTGCTCTTTGTTGAAGAGCCATAAGATCGTATCATTGTTATGTGGAGACAACTCTTCTTGAGAGAATCCTCTGGAGAGTAGGAAGGTTATCCTTTCTCTCCTGAGCTGTAGATCAGCTTCTCTTTCCTTTCTCTCCCTTTCCTCTTCTAAGGCCAACCTTGCAGCCTCTTCTTTTTGTTGTTTTAGCAGCAAGGTTGCCTTTTCCAGCTCTATCAACTCCTCTAATGGTAGCAGGAGTACATCTTCAGTTGCAGCCCCTAGACCAACAAGTCTATCTATAACCTGTACCCTTCTTCGGTTGTTGACTGCCTCCTGGTTGACTACAGCTGCTTTGGTACTTGCAGCTAACAGTTTCCCAGTTGGAAGCCTACCTTTCCTTTTAAGCTTCTCCAACCTTTCTTCCTCCTGAAGCTCTTCCGAAGTCATCTTCCTCTTTCCTTTGATGTCTTCGGAAGTACTAGTCTTGGGGGTTCTTGGATGGAAGATCTAGGTTGGGTAGTAGAGGTGGGAGCTGGAGTCAATGCAGATGTCAGAGCTAATGGTTGGGTGAGAAAATCCTCCCTATTAACCTCAGATGCAAGTTCCAGAATTGCATCTGTGACTATTAGATCATCGGATAGTAAGAATAGTCCTTCCGCAGCAGCAATCTCAGCTTCGGAAGTTTGAGTTTGTTCTTCCGAGGCTTTGAATTGTGCTTCGGAAGTCTGTGAAAATACACTTTCTGTCCCAACTGTTTTGGTTGCTGGGCCATCAGTCCTTGTTTCCCCTTCGAAGTTCATCTCAGGTTCCACTTGGACCTTAGGTTGACCAACTTCCTCGATAGTGGTAAAAGGTGCATTCAACCTCTGAAGCTCTTGAGCTCCAAAGTAAATCATAGACATATCAGGGCTGGGCTGTTCTATGAGGGATTCCAATAGGAACTTGGTGAAGAACCTATTGAGATCCTGGAGCATCCTTTGATCCACTTGAAAAACAACTGGAGGAGGCTCAGGGAAGATAGCAGCTTGTTGCACAGGATACTTTGAGCTAAAAGAAGTGAGAGCTTGACTTTGGGTTTCCTGACTTTGACTTTGTCTCTCAACACTCTCCCCCTTTTTGGTAGCATCATCATGAGAGCTTGATGAGCTAGAGGAAGAGGTCAAGGAGACCTGAATTGGTACATGCCTAACAGACCTCTCAATCTGTTTCTCAGCTAGTTTGGCCTTGAGAGTTTCAATCTCAAGTTGCTGAGTGGCAGACCTATCCTCTAAAGTCCTAACCTTTGATTCAAGGTTTGAGACTTTAGAAAGTAGGTCTTGAATGGTAAGTTGCATACTTCCCTCATCTTCTTTTGAAGAATCATGGGGAGATGAGGTAACATACCTAGTATGTTCATCCTCACCACCAGATGTGGTTTCTTGGCGCCCTGATTTCCCTTGCACAATGATGTCTCTTTTAGAGTCATCAAAGGGCATGGTTGCCGTAGATTCAGTCTCAGTTTCGTTACCACTGTCCTGAGGATCCATTGAGCCTCCTTTAGTAGTGGCAGCTGAATCTACATGAGTCCCCTCCACATCAGTGGGACTCACCTCAGTAAGGCTTTGCTGGTGGGGGCTAGAGATAAGGGGTCTCTCTAGGCTCTGTTGATTCTTGAGAGGGTGTTGTGGATCAACTTCATTGCCTTTAAGAGACATAATCTCTTCACCAGCTCCGGTCAAAAGGTCAGTAAAAGATAAGGAGTTAAAACCTAATGACCCGGGACTTTGATCAATGTCAAGAGGCATTGAGCTGTCCCTTTGTGGCTGCTCAGGGGAGTATAGAGACTCTTCCTGAGGGCTATCAGCTTGGGTTTTGGGCTCATGGGTCTGAGACTGAGGAGACTCAATACCCATATTGAGGTCAATTGTGAAGGATGGTTGGACCTCAGGCTGAGTGGGAGCCCTTTGTTCCATTCTAGCCTTTTTGGATTGAACAGGAGGAGCTTGTTCAATCAGAGTAGATTGAACAAGGGTTTGTTTGGGACGTCTCTGATATGTAACAGTAATGGGTGGAGAAGGTAGATTTGGTAGGGTGAGGGTAGTTGCTGGTGTGGGTTCATCACCTGTGGGGTTAACAGGGATGTCACCAGGAGCCATTGGCTCAATCATACCTGGAAGTAGTGTTAGGACCTGGTATTTGAACGAAATACCGAGTGATTGCGTGTTAAACCAACTCAAATAGTGCGGAATCCTATTTGATTGGCGATCCAATCAGTGAGAACACACGATGAATCAATCAAGAATTGATTTCAACGTCAGAAATCGATTGGGAACCGATCTGATGTGTTCTATGAACTTGGAGAACGATTTGGGAGGCTTCTGGACGGCTAGGGTACGTCTGGAGTCGTAATGGGATGAATGCTTACGTTTTCCCACGAATTGGGTCTATTTATAGGTTAGTATTGTTCAATCGTGCGACTGGGCCATAAGTATGGTTCAGTCGTGCGATTGAACCATGCGGTTGATTCATCCGCACGACTGAGTGTTCAGTCGTGCGATTGAGTCAATCTTATGTGTCAATCATACGACTGATCCAGTCTCCTGGTTCAGTCGTGCGATTGAGTCAATCGTATGAAGTTATTCATGCGTATGGTCCATTCGCATGGGCCATCCGCATGAGAACTTCATTAAGTTAAGTTTGAATGTTCTATTTAATATAACTTAATGTGCACTCATTCAAACATTCATAAACCCAATCAATTCAATCACAACTCATTAATGAAATATTAAACATCACAAGTAACAACCAATTCATATCATTTCATTAATCAATTACAATTACATCAAAATCAGACAGACAAGTTCATTACATTACAAATCCTGATCTAGGGACATACATGTATCAACAAACTCCCCCTTGGACCTAGATCTATCTATTCTCTTGTCTTCTGCATAACCTCCTTATATCTCTTGTACTTCTCCTCTTTAGTGACTCCTGCGTGTATCTCAAAAGCAAAGCAGAGTCTTATGACGTTTTGGAATTGGAGGGCTTGTACAATATCTTGCGTGTCATAGAACAGTGGCCACTTATATAATGTGTAGACATCATTAGCAGATAAGTTGGTTAGCCACATTGGGTCGAATACCCTGATAGTATCCATTTGGCCCTCTCTGTTCAGAACTATGACCGCTTCAGCTGTTCTCCAATCGTAGTACCACCATTTGAAGTGGGGAGTGAAGTCCTGTGGCATTTCCCTTAGAGGGATTCTTGACATAGTGCGCGGAGGACTCCACTTCAGCACTATCTTTGGCTTTCCAGTCCTGGGATCAACTTCAGACCGTCTGATATACCTCGTAGGTTGTTGAGGTTTGAAGTTGACCCACCTGGTGTGGTACTCTTTCCTCAGGGCAGCCTCAAACCAGCCTGACATCTTCCTCGGGTCAGCATACAGCAGCTTAAGTTTAGCCAGCTGGTTGAGCTCAAAACCAGGTAGAGTCTTCAGATCATGTGGGAACCTGAAGTACTCTATGCCCTGCTCCCTCTTAACAGCATACGCGTTAAGGTCTTCAAAATATGCCCAAGAGATAATCCTGCCCGACACCTTATGGTGTTTCTTGACTTTGTAGAGCTTTGTGTAGGCATCTCTCTTTGGTGCAGCCCGCTGGGCTCTCACTTCCTCAAAACAGGCAGCCCATTCAGCCTTACGAATATCAACATCTGCATTGGAGGCTTGGGCTGTTTCTGCAGTCTTTTCTGCTTCTTGCTCCATCTTGTTGAGTACCTCAAAGGTATCACTGACGAGGGATTCACCCAAATTGGGGACCACATTTCCCTCGGCGTCAGCGTACTGAGGATACTCTTCAGCAGTGATGTCTTCAATCTCAACCTCATCTATGTCGTTCAGTTCCTCATCACTGGTTGAGTCCACCGTTGGAGCATCCTTCACGATTTCATCGGGATTGAGTTTGAACATTTCAGCTATTTGCTCATCAGACAGGTCATGAATTATCTCCCCTTCTTCAGGGGTATAACTCACAGACCGTCTTACTATCCCTTGTAGGTCAAGAATCATAGTTAACTGAGTCTTGACCATTTGAAGGGGAGTAAAGTCAAACTCATCCCTCTGAAAGTTTGGATCTGTTTGATATAAACATTCAACACATAAATCATTAGTAATTAATCAAACAGACATACATTAACTTAACTTAATATATATATAAACATTTAATACATTTGTTTTTCATTACAAGATTCAAGTACAAAGTAAATAAACAAATAAAACATCTAATCAGTACTTTGATCCTGAATCTGTGGTGTGTCGCTCGGAGGAGCAGAAGTAGTGGATGACTGGTCTTGTCGACGTTTGGATCTGCGCTCCTGACCTGAGGCAGAGGCCGATGCAGCCGCATCCCCTCCTTCTGCCTCGTCATCATCGTCATGTCCTTCTGTCCTCTCCTCTTCTGTCTCCTCATCATCATCATCTCCCTCATCATCATCCTCATCTTCATCATCATCATCTCCGTCGTCTCCGTCACCCTCCTTTAGCTTCAGGGGCTCATCCTTCGACCCCTTCAGCCTCAGCATGATCGTCTTATTGGTCGACTCCAACTCCTCAATACGTTTGGCGGACTGAGCCTGAGTATCTTGGAGTTGGGCCACCTCAACTCTCTGCTGGTCTATGACCCGAGCTTGCTCTGCCAATTGCTGAGATTGGGCAGCAGCCAAGTCGGTCAGTCTGCGGATCTGGGCCGCCTTCTCCTCGTCAGCAGCAAGCAGACGCATAACCATTCGGTTAAGCGCTGAGAGCTGCTCCTCTACCCCAATGTGAGGTAGAGTGAATCCATGTACCTGTGAGGGCTGGGCTGACGGTCCAGCCTGATGTGTGGTGGTGGTGGCAGTGGCTGTGGTGAATATGGGTCGGTGGGTCGATGGTGGTGAAGTGGGGGTGAATGGTCTGGTGATGGATGGGATAGATATAGTGGTGGTGGGTAAGGTGGTGGATGTGGTAGTAGGAGTGGTGGCTGTGGTGGCTGTGGTGATGGGTGGAGTCTCAGTAGTGGTGGTGGTGGTGGCTGTGGTGGTAGAAGTGGAAGTCACGAAGGTCAACCGACGCTTCTTCTTCTTCATCCCATGTGGTTGAGCCATCCGCTTCCTCCTGGTCCCGGAGGAAGTGGATGCTCCCCCTGCAACTCTGCTCCCTGACCCCGGAACATAGTTGGGGTCAGTATCTCTCGCCGAGGAGTCCCTTGGGTGCTCACCGACCACCTTTAGCCCGTGGTCTGTGGGAACGACTTTGCTTCCCACAGTCCTGGTGAGGGGCTCCTCGTCTGACTCCTCCTCCTCCATGTCACCAGCGACAAACTCCTGATGGAAGCCGGCCATCTCTGCGACCTCTCCGGCAGTGGCTGACCCGGGGGAATAATCTCTGTATCTGTGCCTCTAGATGGGGCAGGCATGTCATCCCCGGCATCGCCACTATCATCATCATCAGAGTCTGACTCTGGTATAGCAATGTGCTCCACGTCTGAGTCACTGTCCTCGTGGCGCCACTTCCTCTTCGCTGGCGCCACGTAATCAGCCCGGGCCAGATGCCCAAATAACCTCCTGACAGGGGGCTTCACCTGCTTCCCCCTGTAAACCTTCATCCTGCCAAGAGTGTGTCATCCATGACCTCGAGGATAACAGCGTCCTCCTTCTCCTTCGGTAGGGAAGGAAGCTTCTGATCAATGATCATCTGTAAGAATCTAGGGTACATACAGAAGCCTTCCTTCCCCTTCCCCTCGAGGTTCTCCACCAGATAACTGAATATCATCCTCGAGAAGCTGAACGGATGGTTCAGCACCAACGCTGCGTAAGCGTTCTGGATCTGGTCAGATAGCTCATCAAATCCACCCTTCCGTGATGCTATACACTTCAGCAGCACGTGGGCCAAGTACTTAAACTGGGGACAGAGGTTACTCTTGTTGAGTACCCCTGCATTAATGTCCCCAGAGTACTTGGCTCTCATGAAGCATCCACGGACAGTAAGGGGGTGTAAACGTGTGGGACACTCAGCATCGTCCCCAAACTGAAGTACTATCCTCAGATCCTCCTCAGAAACGGTGATAGCCTCACCGAAGATCGAGCTCCTGATGCAGTGTGGCTCGGTGGATCTGTCTACTGATGCACCAGCCCAAAAGGCCTGCTGCACTGATCTGTACGGTGTGCAGGGAGTAGATATAGCATACGCGATCCTGGATCTCTGAAGGAAAGTAATAATGCCAGCAAAGTCGGCTGCATTCCTGGAAGTCAAGTCCAGGTGAGCACAAATGTTGTGCTTAGTGCTCATATTCCAACTACCCGCCATCTGTAACACATAATAACATAAACGTTAGTTTCATTGGCTAAGAGTATAAAGCAACACTTAAACTTTAAATAAACATTATCTGTCATGCGATTGGGGATGTACGACTGAAGACAGTCGTGCGACTGAATCATGCGATTGAGGTTCAGACGTGCGATTGACCTCATACGCACGACTGAGTGTGCGACTGGACTCATGCGCATGAACTCTTGTGCGGTTACACTAGTCGTGCGACTGAGTCTCATTCGCATGGTTCAGTCGTGCGATTAAGTGATTCGCACCCTTCAGTCGTGCGACTGAAGTTCATCCGGACGACCAGTCGTCTGTCTCATTCGTTTCAGTCGTCCCAAGATCAAATCTACGCAGAACAAGTTTTAACATTCAATTAACCGGTTCTTTAGTGTCGCCTAATCTTCCCTAATAACCTATTTTAACCAATTTTAACATATTACTTAGTTTTAATAGGTTATTAGGGTTTGATGGTCTCGGTTTGCATTTTACAGTCGTATTCATCGATTAGGGTTCGATTCTATCAGATTTCGATGGAATATTACTTCAATATACCTGTAAGATGATGAGCGAAAGTCAGTGACACAGAATCAGCTATAAAAATCAAATAGAGAAAATTTGGGCAGAGTAACGGTACTATATGCGATTTAGGGCGATTTTTGCGAATGAAGAGTCTCTGCGACCGACTCCCCTCTATTTATATCCACTCAAGTTCCAATCGTGCGACTGAGTTCATTCGCACCTTTCAGTCGTGCGAGTGGGACTCAGTCGTGCGATTGGGTCAGTCGCCCTTCTTCAGTCGTCCGACTGAAGTTCAGTCGTGCGACTGACTCACTCGTTCGCATTTAAGCATCCGATTGGACTAATCGTATGTTCCATTCGTGCGAATGGACTTCATTCGTATGGTTAGACCATACGTATGGTCCATTCGTGCGAATGGGTCATACTTAGTTAATTTTCTGCTATTTTCCCAATTTACCTTTAACTCTTTTATATTAGTTTAATTAACGTTATGAACTGTTGATCATCTCAGACATGATCCTTTTAATCTAGAAAACACTTTGATCACCTCAGACGTGATCATTTTAACCACTTTGGTCACCTCAGACGTGACCCTTTTTAAAATACTTTGTCACCTCAGACGTGACTGATATAACTTTTCAAAGAACATATGGTCATCTCAGACATGACCCTTTTAGTGAGTTTATTCCTTCTGATTTTCCTGATGTAGTCCGACACTGACTCAAGTTAAAACTTAAAACAAACGAACTAATTTAAGAAGTTAAACTAATTACATAATCAGACATATTTTTGGCTTTTTGTGAGAGATAAATCCAGAGATTGATATCTACGGGATTTGAATCGGGAGTAGATAGCTTCAACTTAGGTTGATCACATCTGGACCAATTCAATTTTTGGAATCATACAGGTAATTCAAATCATTTGAGACTTGTTATAAAACCTTTTGATGCTCAAGTTCTCGGTGTTCATCCAGAGTCGTTAGCAACATAAGGAAATCATACTGAAACTCTTAGGTTTTCACATTGATTTGGACCTTTGAGAAAGTAGCCACAATGATTGTCAGTATGTTTGTCCACTTAAATCCATACACAGACTTTCGACACAGACTGGTGACTATTTAGGTGTAATTATTTCAACTAACATTTGTGGATCCCACACTTATATGGTAATCAACATCCCTCAGGAGCTTTTGAGCGGTCTACGGGTATTATTACAAGAAGAGACTATTCTTAGAGCTTTCAAAGAGAAGCCTGTCCTCAGGTCAGTGCCATCGCACAGCAGAGAGGCGGCAAACAACAATGAATTCTAGAATATCTAGGTTATGCTTATCCTCAGGTCAGTGCCATCGCACAGCAGAGAGGCACATAACCTATCTCCTTGTTAGAGCAGCTTATTTTATTTTGCACAAAATGCACCAACAACATAAGTCATTAGCTTTATTGCATTTGTCTTTCATTTTTTTCTTTGCTTTGCTCTAGTTATGGTCATCCGCACACATTTGTGGCGTTTACTTGCTCATTACCCCTTATTGGAATATTGTTGATTGTGTTAACCAGTGATAAGATGGACGCCCACAGTCAGTTGAACACTTTAGTTTTATCTTGAAATCACCAATCAGGTCTAGTTGTCTATTGTGTTGAATCTACCAACATATCATATATGGTCTAGCAGCCTCTAAGTCTACTTTCTTTGTGTCACCTTAGGAGTTGCCAGTTTTCTATCATCTTTCCTTTTGGTATTGCTTAGACTACACAGATTTATTACTTTGAACTTTTGCATATTACTAAAACTTAAATTTTAAAGTCCCTCTTGATTCGTTCCTGTGTACTATCATTTTCCAAAGGTATTGAATCGGTATCACAGATACAATCTACCTTATTTCAGCTTGCTACTCCTTCTCCCTCTTTTTTTTTTTTTTTTTTTTTTTTTTTTTTAATGTTAACTTGCTGACATATTCTCCCCCTAAAATACTAAAATCATTTCTGGTTTAATTATTTTAGGATTTTAATAAACAGCAAGAGAACATGAGTTTAAATAAATTAAAATCAAATAGACAATAAAATAAATAAAAAAATAAAATAAAATAAAATTTAAGTACACGACATCGGACTACACATTTTCATCATCAGGAATTACCTCACTTTTCTTTTTAACACCGTTGACCTCTAATAAATATTGAAAACGTGGTTTATCAAAGGCTTTAGTATAGAGGTCAGCGCGTTGAAAATCAGTATTAATTTTAACCACATCAATTAAGTTCTTTTCAAAACAATCCCTTATGAAATGGTATTTAATACCGATGTGTTTGGTCTTAGGATGTTGGACCGGATTTTTAGTTACTGCAATTGCAGCAGAGTTATCAACAAAAATAGGAGTAGATGAGAATTTTAAACCGTAATCCCGCATTTGCTGTTGAATCCAGATGATTTGAGAACAGCAACTTGCAGCAGCAACATATTCGGCTTCACAGGTTGACAAGGCAACCGATGTCTGCTTCTTACACTGCCAGGTAACTAATCTTCTCCCAAAGAATTGACACCCTGCTGATGTAGACTTGTAGTTCATCTTGCAGCCCCCGTAATCCGAGTCACTATACGCGGTAAGCTCAAAGTCATCATCATGAGGGTACCACAGTCCAAGTGTAGGTGTACCCTTCAGATAACGAAAGATCCTCTTGACCCCAATCAGATGGTTGACCTTTGGTTTAGCCTGATATCTTGAGCATAGACATGTAGCATACATAATATCAGGTCTTGAGGCAGTGAGATACATGAGGGATCCGATCATTCCTCGGTACATAGTGGCATCTACTAGATCTCCATTATCATCCGGTGCTATATCATGATTAGTAGCAAGTGGAGTCCCAGCAGCAGAAGCATTCTCCATGTCAAAGCGACTGAGAATGTCTCCTACATACTTGGTCTGATGTAGAAAGATCCCATTAGGTGTTTGATCCACCTGTAACCCGAGAAAGAACTTCATCTCCCCCATGGCACTCATCTCAAATTCTTTCTTCATTACTGCTTCAAACTCTTTACATAACTCTTCGTTCTTTGACCCGAAGATTATGTCATCAACGTATATCTGTACAAGCAGTAGGTCGCCATCCTTTTCCTTAATAAACAGTGTACAGTCAATTACTCCCCTGCGAAAGCCGTGTTTCACAAGATGAGTTGAGAGTTTCTCATACCAAGCTCGAGGAGCTTGATGAAGCCCATACAAAGCTTTGTCAAGCTTGTAGACTCTATCCCGATGATAGGGATCTTCAAAACCCTCTGGTTGACTCACGTAGACTGTTTCTCTGATTTCTCCATGAAGGAATGCACTCTTTACATCTAATTGGTAGACTTTGATCTTCATGTACGATGCATAGGCAAGGAAGATACGAATCGCTTCCATCCTTGCCACGGGTGCAAACACCTCATTGTAGTCAATTCCCTCGACTTGGCGAAAACCTTGAACCACCAGTCGAGCTTTGTTCCTGATAATGACCCCTTGGTCATCCTTCTTGCATTTTAGTACCCATTTAGTGCCAATGACTTTAGCACCTTTAGGTTTATCAACCAGTGTCCATACACCTAACTTCTTAAACTGTAGAAGTTCTTCTTGCATGGCACTCACCCACGCCTCATCATTGAGTGCTTCACTGACATATTTTGGCTCAACCTGCGAGACAAAACATCGATAGGCACCATCATGAATGTAACCTTTCTCCATAACCGAGGCGTAATCAGCTGAGTACAACTGATTTCGGGTTTGTACTCCTGATCTGACATCTCCAATGACATTGTCAAGGGGATGATAAACATTTAGTCGTGATCCTGGAGTAGTAGGAACAGCTACCTCAGAGCCAAGATTATGAACATTTGGTTCTGCATCTGAGGTAGTTGGAGTTTGAGGTTCTGAAGTCGAAGGTGCATCACTCGTAGATGCTTGTGGACTTGCTGGAACTGGAACCTGTTCCTCCTGACTGTTCTGGTCATCTTCTTCAGCTTCATCTTCAGAGGAGGAGTCACTGTCGTGACTACTCCCCCTGACTGAGTAGATGATTCTCCCTGTGTGCTAGATGGTGTATTCAGAATATCATACATCATCCTAGTTGCTAGCTCATCATCCGAGGGAGAGAGAGGTATGTTGAAGGATTTGAAGAATCCATCATAATCGAAGAAGTAGGCGGGTCCTTTTCCTGTAGGTGGTGTGGTATATCTCTGAACGTCGACATTACACCACACTTCTACAAGACCCGTTGAGTTATTGTAAACTCGCTTATTCGGTATGTTGTATCCTAGAAAGATTCCTTCATCTGCCTTCTCGCTGAATTTTCCTTCCTGCGTCTTCTTCAGAAGTGTACATGGGCGCCAAAAGGTTCAAGATACTCCAAATTCGGTTTGCGTCTTTGGAGTAGCTCATAACATGTCTTTCCGTGGCGCTTGACTATTAGGACTCGATTCAGTGTATAACATGCGTTTGCTACTGCCTCATTCCAGAATTGGATAGGCAGTTTCGAGTCCGCTAGCATAGTCCGTGCAGTCTCTATCAAGCTCCTATTTTTCCTCTCAGCAACTCCATTCATCTGAGGCGTGTATGCTGAAGTGAATTGATGAACAATCCCCTTTTCCTTGCAGTATGCCTCCATCCATTGATTCTTGAATTCGGTCCCGTTGTCTGAGCGTACTTGTCTAACCTTTAGCTTGTAGAGAGATTCCAGAGTGGTGACTAATTCCTTGAATGACTCAAATGTTTCTGATTTGGATTTCAGAAACATTACCCAAGTGAACCTTGAGTAGTCATCAGTGACCACAAAACAGTACAGATCGCCTGCAATGCTCCTTGTACTGACTGGACCAAACAGATCCATGTGAAGAAGTTCAAGAGGAAGTTCTATTGAATGAACTTTCTTTTCCTTATGAGACTTCTTTGTCTGTTTGCCTTTCTTGCAAGCTACACAAAAGTCAGGAAGTTGGAAGTTCTTGACATTTACTCCTCTCACTAAGTCCTTCTGAATCAAGTGATTCATCTTCCTTTGACTAATGTGTCCCATTCTCCTATGCCAGGAGATTGAGTCCTTCTCAGTAGCTTTAGATAGAAAGCACTGCACTTCTTGATCCGTTGGAGCAGCTGTTGACAGATCCAAGACATATAGGTCCTTATATCTTGAAGCAGTCATTAGAACTTGATCCTCTGGAATCATGTAGTCTTCTTCAGCACGTAACACTTGTTGTTGTCGAAGATGACTTTAAATCCTTTATCGCAGATTTGGGAAACAGAAAGCAAGTTATTTTGAAGTTGTTGAACGTAGTTCACCTTATCAAACTTGACTTTCTGATTTCCCACTTCTCCCTGTGCTGTGATGTATCCTCCCTTGTTTCCTGCAAAGGAAACATGCCCTCCTTTTATTTGTTTGACATTTGATAAAAGGGCTCTATTTCCTGTCATGTGCCTGGATGCTCCGCTGTCTATAATCCACGTGTTAGTCTCAGCGCTATACCGAACACCCTGCACATATCAAGTAAAGTATTAGTTTAGGTTAGGAACCCAAGCCTTTACTGTCTTGGGTTTCCCAGAGGCATCACACATCATAAACTCTACCCATTGACCTTTAGAAGGTGAGGGTAACTCAGATTCCTTCTTGTCATCAGTATCAGTCACACAGGTAGTCTTCTCTTTCCATAAACCAGATTTGTGCAATGCCTGTTTATGATAAACAGTCGTCTGGCTTACAGGTTGAACTTTAGGTTCACTAGATCTTCTAGGTGGAGTTAGAGAACTCCTCTTAGAAGACCTAGGTCTAGAGTCCTGAAGATCAATTTTCTTCCTAGGTGTCTGATAGAAAGGACAATAGGAAGCAATATGTCCACATTCTCCACAGTTGTAGCACAATCTGCTATCAACCTTATAGTTTGACTTTCTTTGTGGAGAAATGCGTGACACTTTAGTAACATCAATTACCTTAGGTTTTGACTCTTGCATTTTGATGTTTTCTCTGGTTTAACAAATTTAACTGATTTAACTTGTTTAACTTGTTCAACTTTTTGGTTAACTGGTTTTGGACTTGTAGCATGTGAAAAATTAACATTTGAAGTCTTTTTGGGTTCTGATTTGACTCTGTTTGACCCTGACTTTAAGTTAACTTTTTCAAATTCATTTTCCAGATTAACACAAGGCAATTTACCCTTTGCCTTTGAAGTGGCCTCCTTTTGTTTCTGTCCAGATTCAGTAGATGAACATGATGTGTCTGGATCAGTAACAAGAGGAGTGGTCACCACATGATCCTTGATTGGGTTGTTGTTTACTGGTCTAGACTTGGTGTTCATCAAGGTCTCAGGTGGTGGTGGAACCACTTTGTATCCTAATCCCTCCCCATTATTTCTTTCTCTCACTAAGTGTTGAACTATGTGTGAAGAACTAGTCCAACTATGCAGTTTCTGTTTTAAGGAATTAACTTCTACTTCTAGAACTGCCTTTTGTTTCTTAGTGTCCTCTAGGGAGTTTAGATAGTACCTAATGTCATTTGATTGATTAAAGGCAACTACTTCGGTTTCCCTAAGTTGCTTAGTCAATAGGTCTATCTTTTCTTTATAACTATGCTCATTTTGTTTTAGAACTCTATTGGCCTCAGTGCATAGTTGTAAGTCCTTTACTAAGTTATCATTGTGATCTAATAACCTAGCAAATTTTTCATCAATGCTATTCCTAAATTTATCACAGTTAGAACAAGCATGATTATTAAACAATTGGTCAGTTGTACTTACCTGTGTTGTTTCAGAGGAGTTAGCCATCAACGCAGCATCAGACGTCTCTGGTTCTGGTGATTCTGACTTTTCTGAATCTGACTTGGAAGTTTCCTCCTTTGGTGTGTAACTGACTTCAGCTGCAGTTGTTTCTTCACTGTGTGACATTGCTATATCAACTGCTATATCACCCTCACTCGCAGAATCATCATCAAGATCTTCAACACTGCAATGTTGGATTCTGGGTTGACAAATCTAAAACTCCAGTCCTGTCCTTCATCATCATGAGCAGTCAAGGCTTTTGGGTCCTTGTTTGATGAAGTAGAACTAGAGGCTTGCTTGTCTTGGTGAGTAAAGGATGAGAACGGGTTCCCATTACCCGTCTTCTTTGGTTTGACACATTCCCTCTTGAAGTGCCCTTTCTCTCCACAGTTGAAGCAAGTTACCTTGCTCTTGTCAAAACCAAATGTGTATCCTTAGTAGCTATCAAGTTCTGTCCAGTCTTCTTAACAAACTTCTTCGCCCTTCGGACAGCGCTAGCTAAGGCCCACATTATATCCATCCTTTCCAGCTCCATTTCATCTACCTGCTCGTAGTCTTCATCTGCCAAATGACAGTTTCCAATCTTCCCAGCTACAAGTCCATCATATGAATGAACTACAGCAGCTAGAAGATCCATATGCTCTCGTGCTACTTCTACGGTCACATTACCGAGATTCTCGGTCTTCAATTTGGTAGCACTTGCTTCTGATCCAATATAATGGGTACATGATGACCCTGACGTGTCTGATCCAGAAGTAGAAGCATGTGAAGGACCTGACGAGCTAGACACAATGCTGTCTGGAGAGGTGCTCCAGAAGTCTTAGATTGGGGCGTGGCATTGTATAAAGCTGGGTTTTGTGTATATGATGACTTCTGTGCTCTATACTTCATCCTTAGTGCTTCTTCACGCAGTCTAAGAATAAAGTCATTTATATCCAGCTTTATAAGTATACCATTCTGTCTAAGATTAGACACGAATGAGGCCCACTTGTCAGGCAATCCATCAGCGAAGTTGCTTACTTTTTCTTCCATAGTTGTCTCCACTCCATGTGTATGCAACTCGCTCATCAAATGGTAGAATCTGTCTATGACTTCATCTAACCCCTCGTTACCAATTGATGAGAAGTTATCGAATTCTTCTTTAACTCCTTTGCCTTGATTGCCTTTAACGATGCATTCCCATCATACCTTTTCTCTAACTCATCCCACAGTTTCTTGGACTGCTTGTTCTCTGAGTACTGGTGGAATATATCTTTGGGGATCGACTGAGTTATCATTGCATAAACTCTTTTCTCAGCATTATACTTTACTTTCTGAGCGTCAGTCATCCCACTCAACGTTAGTTTCACTCCATCTGCTCCCACCGGTGTACTATACCAACTTCGATAGCTTCCCACAGATTAGGATCTACTCCATTGAGGTAGATCTCAAAACGTTGCTTCCAACGAGGAAACTCATCTAAAGTCAAGAGCTTTGGTGGTTTATTGTGAATACCCACCTCACTCTCAAGCAGCAGCAGGTTCTGTATTCTTGAGTCCTTCCCCGCAGTAAAGGCTGACATCTGATCTTCCATGGTTACTAAACTTAGAGTCTAATCAAATCAACTTTAACTGGTGCGACTGAAGAATGCGAATGGTCCTCTCGTGCGTATGAACTCTGCGATTGGTCCAACCGTGCGACTGAACAGGGCGATTGGTTCAGTCGTGCGAATGAATCTGGTTCGTGTGAGCTATGCGAATGAAAGGGTTCAGTCGTGCGAATGAGGGTGCGACTAGGTCCAGTCGTGCGAATGAGCACTGCGAATGAGTCTAGTCGTGCGAATGAGCCACTCGTGCGACTGAAGCTGCTGTTTTGCGAAAATTTCTAGGTTTGACGGGTTTCAGCCGTAAAAATTCGAAATTTTGCAAGTCCAAATCGTCTAGGTTCGTAGAAACTGAACTTCAATGAGCAGGGAACGTCCAAGATCACTTTTGATGCAAAAGATTGCGTTTTTCGTGCAAAAACACAAACTTTTATGCAATCTTGATTGAATCAACACGAAATCAAGAGCCAAAGCTCTGATACCACTTGTTAGGACCTGGTATTTGAACGAAATACCGAGTGATTGCGTGTTAAACCAACTCAAATAGTGCGGAATCCTATTTGATTGGCGATCCAATCAGTGAGAACACACGATGAATCAATCAAGAATTGATTTCAACGTCAGAAATCGATTGGGAACCGATCTGATGTGTTCTATGAACTTGGAGAACGATTTGGGAGGCTTCTGGACGGCTAGGGTACGTCTGGAGTCGTAATGGGATGAATGCTTACGTTTTCCCACGAATTGGGTCTATTTATAGGTTAGTATTGTTCAATCGTGCGACTGGGCCATAAGTATGGTTCAGTCGTGCGATTGAACCATGCGGTTGATTCATCCGCACGACTGAGTGTTCAGTCGTGCGATTGAGTCAATCTTATGTGTCAATCATACGACTGATCCAGTCTCCTGGTTCAGTCGTGCGATTGAGTCAATCGTATGAAGTTATTCATGCGTATGGTCCATTCGCATGGGCCATCCGCATGAGAACTTCATTAAGTTAAGTTTGAATGTTCTATTTAATATAACTTAATGTGCACTCATTCAAACATTCATAAACCCAATCAATTCAATCACAACTCATTAATGAAATATTAAACATCACAAGTAACAACCAATTCATATCATTTCATTAATCAATTACAATTACATCAAAATCAGACAGACAAGTTCATTACATTACAAATCCTGATCTAGGGACATACATGTATCAACAAGTAGTGCGGTCTCTATTCCAGTGAAGTTGGTAGACACTCTCTTCAAGGTCTTGAAGATGGTCGGCCTCATTTGAGGAGCAGTCAGAGCAGCTGCACAGACAAGCTTGCTCTGATCCAGCTCACAGTTGATTATATGCTGGAGAAACCTGGGATACATTAAAAATGTGTCCTTTGAAGATTTCCCATAAGGTTAGTCAGCACAAACCTTGAATAGTTGAAGCGGAGGCTTTGTACCAACCCATGAACTAAGCACCCAGGTTCATACGGAATTTGATCCCATCCCCCAGATTTATTAGACAGGCAGTGAAGAACCACATGCAGCAGGATCTTCCACTTGTAGGAGAAGTTGAATTTGTAAACCGTTGACCTGCTAACATCTCCATCGTATCCCATTTGAGATAAGAACTGTCCAAATCTGTTTTGGGGAATTCCGTTGGAGTGCCCTCATCATGGAGCTCGAGATGCTCCCTGATGATCTGTTCAGAGATGACCAACTCTTGGCCACAAATGCTCGACCTTATAACACGAACCTTATTTAGGGTTTCAATCCGACCATTTGGCCAAAATTCGGACATTTGTTTTGAATAGATTGTAGGGTTTACAGTCAGAGCAGTGTAGTATGAGGATTGCGTCAGGAAAGAAATGATATCTGAGAAGTCAACATCCCTTGAAGAATCAAGGAGTGCGACCTGGTTGTGTTGAGGGTTTAGTGCCATTGAAGAAGATGACAGAAAGATAGTTAGGAATAAGGTAAATTGGAGAAGAAGAAAGCTTTTAGGGCAGTAATTTGGGTAAAAAGGATGTAAGTGATTAACCGGAAGTATTTAAATGGGTGAAATGGCGGTTTAAAGGGGGTTTTGGATAAGATGATGTGAGGGTTCAGTGGATGATGTGACATGGGCGGTAAGGTTAGACCATTTAAATAATCCGACATCATTAACAAAATCTTTACTTTTTACAGTGTGGGGCCCAAAAGATTTCCGTTACACAGTAAAATCTTTCTTCCGAGTATAAAGCATTTCCGAAGGTAATGTTCTTCCGAAGGCAAATTCACTTCCGAAGGTAAATTGCTTACTTCCGAGAGTATATGTTGCTTTTCAGGTGGAGTGTGTTAAATGCTTCGGAAGTAGATCTGAGATGAAATCAATCGCTTCTTTCGAGACTTAACACTCTTCCGAGAAGAAAATTATCCTGGGAGAAATTCGCTTCGGAAGATATGCAAGATATCTTCCGAGGGTTAATTTCTCTTCGGAAGAATTCATACTTAGATAAAATTTAGAAAAAGATCTTTTGTAACAGGGCATAGATTGTTTTGACATGAGACTCTACACATTTAAAAGGTTTTCAAATGAGATTAACTAATCAATGTTTATCATCCCAATAGCTGTAATGAGATATTTGAATCTTTGTTCATCAAAGGCTTTGGTGAACAAATCAGCATATTGTTCATTTGAATCAACTTTGATTAGTTTGATAAGATTTTTCTCATGAATATCTCTAATGAAATGATACCTGATATCAATGTGCTTTGTCTTGGAGTGCTGCACTGGATTTTCAGTAATGGATATAGCACTGTTGTTGTCAATGTGGATAGGAGTGCTCATGAAGTTGAATCCATAGTCTATCATCTGGTTTTGAATCCACAACAGCTGAGCACAACAACTAGTAGCAGCAATGTATTCAGCTTCAGCAGTTGATGTAGAGACACAGGATTGCTTCTTGCATTGCCATGAGATGATCCTTCCACCAAGAAATTGACATCGCTGTCAGAGTAACCATAGAGAATAAAATCACTATTTCTTGGATACCAGAGACCTAGTTTAGGTGCTCCTTTGAGGTATCTAAGGATTCTCTTGGCAGCAAGTAGGTGAGACACCTTTGGAGCAGGCTGATATCTTGCACAAATGCAAGTTGCAAACATGATATCAGGTCTACTTGCTATGAGATACATCAGAGAACCAATAATTGCTATGTACTGATGTTGATCAGTATCCTCCCCCTCAGAGTCAGGGCAGAGATTGTGGTTTCTGGGTATAGGTGTCTTTGCTGCTTTACAATCCTTCATATCAAATCGCTCTAAGATATCATTGACATACTTAGATTGATTGATGAAGAACCCTTCCTTCAATTGCTTTGCCTGAATTCCAAGGAAAAAGTCCATTTTTCCAATGGAACTCATCTCGAACTTCTTCTTCATAATGCTCTCAAAGTCTTTGCACATTTGGTCATTTGAGGAACCAAATATGATATCATCAACATAGACTTGAACGAGCAAGATGTCTTTCCCAGACTTTCTTATGAAAAGAGTCTTATCAATGGTACCTCTAGTGTAACCATTCTTCAGGAGAAATTGAGACAATGTCTCATACCACAGCCTAGGTGCTTGGTGCAACCCATATAGAGCTTTTTCCAACTTGCACACATAGTTTGGATGCTGTGGGTCTTCAAATCCTGGAGGTTGGCATACATAGATTTCCCTATCTATATCCCCATATAGAAAGGCACACTTGACATCAAGCTGGTAGACAGTGAAATTCTTGGATGCAGCATAAGCAAGGAAGATCCTAACTACCTCAAGTCTTGCAACAGGTGCAAAGACATCAGTATAATCGATTCCCTCCTCTTGAGTGTATCCTTGAACCACCAGTCTTGCCTTGTTCTTGATAATCAAGCCTCTATCATCTCTTTTGTTTCTGAATACCCATTTGGTGCCTATAGGTACTTGACCAGTTGGTAGCGGACATAGGTTCCAAACCTTTTGTCTTTTGAATTGAAGCAGCTCCTCTTGCATTGATTCAACCCAGCTACTATCTTTCAAGGCATCTTCCACCTTCTTGGGTTCCATTTGGGATAAGAAGCATGAGTACAAGCAGACATTCCCATTATGAGTCTGTCCTCTTGTTCTCACACCTTCAAAGACTTCCCCTATGATGTTTTCAGCTGGATGAGTGTTATGAATCATGAGTCTAGGAATCACCTCCAGTTGCAAAGATAAGTCCAAGTTGGACATATTTTGCTCAGGAGCTTGAATACTTGGTCCAGCTGTTGTTTCAAACTCATTCAATGAGGACTGATTGAATGAAAGAGAAACATCATCATTTCTTTGCTGTGAAGCATCATTAACAGTTGCCTGTTCCTTCAAGATGGTGCTTCCATCAGCTTGGTGTTGTGCAGAATCACCTGAAGAGATTTGAAAATCAGCAGGTGAATCCCTTGTTGAAGTACCACTATCTCTTGAAATGGTTATGCTGTCAGATCTTTCAATAGTGGGAACTTGATTTGTTGCAACTCTTGGAGAACTTGGAATAGGTCTGGGAAGCTCAAACAGTTGATCTTCATCAGAATTACTTTGAACACCTGTTCCAGCTGAAACATTCTCACAAGATTGTTTAGAATAGTTTGGAAACAATTCTAAATCAAAGATATGATCAGGGCCATTCCCCCTAACACAAGGAGTGTGCTCATTAACTACAATGTTGGAAGATTCCTCAAATTGTTGGCTTTTAGTATTATAAACTCTGTAGGCTTTAGAGTAGGAGGAATATCCAACAAAGATAGCATCATCTGACTTTTCAGCAAATTTTGCCAAATTGTCTTTTGTGTTAAGTATGGTACACCTGCTGCCATAGGACCTTAGAAAGCCAATGAACGGTGGCCTCTTGTTCCATAACTCATAAGGGGTTTTTCCATGTGGCTTTACTACAAGAACTCTGTTCTGCACATAGCATGCAGTGCTGACTGCCTCTGCCCAGAATGTTAGAGGCTGCTTTGAATCAGCTAACATAGTCCGAGTAGCCTCAATAAGTGTCCTATTTCTCCTCTCAGCAACACCATTTTGTTGAGGAGTTCTAGGAGCACTATATTGTCTGGCAATCCCTTTTGAGTTACAAAATGAGTCAAGAACTAGGTTCTTAAACTCAGTCCCTTGATCACTTCTAATTATATTAACCTTGTGATCAACTTGATTTTCTATTTTAAGAATAAAAGATTTTAAAGTTTCAGCAGTTTCATCTTTAGTTCTTAAAAAGAATACCCATGTAAATCTAGTAAAATCATCAACAATCACAAGGCAATATGATTTCCTTCCAATGCTCATTATACTTGTGGGACCAAATAGATCCATGTGCAATAAGTGTAATGGAGTGGTGATAGAGTTAACAACTTTGGATTTATGAGAAGACCTGTGTTGTTTCCCCTTCAGGCAAGCAACACAGTTATCTTTGCAGAAAAATTCCTTTTTAGGCAAACCATGTACCAAGTTATTTTTAGCCAATTTATTCATTGTCTTAAAATTGACATGACACATTCGTTTATGCCATAGTGTTGACTCATCACCATCAGCTTTGGAAAGAAAGCATGACACTTCTCCCATTGGGGAAGCATTGTTCATATCAAGCTTGTACATATCCCCTTTCCTGGGAGATCTAAGAAGCACCAATTCCTGAGGAATTGTCATCCCGGGTTTGAGGATAATGCACTCATGTTCTGTGAAAAGCATTTGATGCTTTTAATCACAGAATTGAGAAACACTTAACAGATTATGTTCAAGCTGTTTGACAAAATTTACTTTGTCAACTTTTAACTTTCCATTGGATATACTTCCTCTGCCAGAAATATATCCTCCGGCCTCACCTCCAAACTGGACAGGACCTCCATCATAATGTTGAAATTGTTAAAGGAGAGATCTGTTCCCTGTCATGTGCCTGGAGCATCCACTATCTACAATCCAAATGTTGTTATTCTTGTCATATTGATGTCCCTGCACTCCTTTCCTGAATCAGAATTTCCAACCACCTGGAATCCAGCTGAAATGAATACACCCTTTTGCTTTGGGTCTGTCTTTAGCTTGGATTCAACCACTTTCTTGGCAATTTTTCTGGCTGCCTTAGCTCTGCTTCTTCTGGCTTTGGTGGTCAGGGTTTGATCATCATTGGATGGGGAGGGCATAATTACCTGTTCCTTCCCTCTGATGGTCTCCATAGTTGCATCACTCTTTGACTCTTAAGAAGGTGGGTCAACAGATGGAACCTCTTGCTCTTCAGTACCACACCTTGGTTGTCTTATAGACTCATAAGAGTGTGGTGGAGCAATTTCATTGGTTCCCAACCCACCTTTGTTTTGATAACAATGTTTTGAGTGAGAGGATGATGCAAGAATGGCTTAGAAGTTTTGCTCGGAAATAGCATACTTCCTGGCTTGAGCCTCAGCAGTGACAAGCTGGGCTTGAGCCTCAGTCAATTTGGATATTAAATCCTTGATTTGAGTCTTGTAGTTTGTATGTTCATGTTTTAAGAGGGACACAGTTTTCTCTAACTCCTCGATTTTTCTTTGGTAGTCAGATTCAGCCCTTTTAAAGTCAGATATTAAAACATTTAAAGACTCAATATCAGATTTAATTTTCATATTGTAGTCCTGATATAGTTTAACCTTAGCCATACAAGAATGAGTACAGAGATGTTCATATACCTTGTTTTCATCTGTTCCGGCCATGAGTGCTTGAGCAGGAGTCACATCCTGAACCATGAAGCTCCAGTCAACTTCTTGAGCCATTGCAGCAGTCTCTGTTGACTTTCCGGTGGGATTTGGTGTAGAGGGATGTGTGGAGGCCTGTGAGGTTCCCGGGTTGGACTTGGGAGCCTTGAATTCCCTTGCAAAATGACCAAGTTGGTTACAGTTGTAACATTTGGCCTTGCTTTTGTCAAACCCAAATTTTCTGGTGATTGGGTTTTGAGGGAATTGCCTTCCAGTTCTCTTAAAGAACTTCTTTGTTCTGTAGGTTAGAAGAGCCATTTGTTGGACTATGTCCACATACTCTATGTCATCCAGGCTAAAACACTCTAGATCATCAAAGCAGTATTGATAGTCATTTGAGTGCCCACTTCCTGAGAAAAATGCACAGCCCTCCTGAAAGGAGCTTTGCTGAGCTTGTTGAGACCTTGGAGTCTCAGGAAATGTTATGTAAGGCCCAGAGGAACAAGATGGCTGCTGGGTGTAGGTCATGTATTGCTGAGACTAGGAGATTCCTGAGCCTTCAGCAACCATTAAAGCGTTGCTAGCAGGAAGACTCAAGGGTCTGCTTGTCTGATGACCCCTCTTGCTTTCCATTTCCAAACGGTATCCATCAACGATCCCATAGAGTTCGATCATGGTGAGTGTATTCAGATTCTCTGTTCTCTTGATAGAGACACAGTAGAATGTCCACTCATTGGGTAGAGCACTCATAAACTTTCTAGTAAGGTCTCTGAGTTCATGAGTGATTCCCACAGATTGAAGGGAAGAAATGAGATCCATGTACCTGAAGTATTGCTAGCTAAGAGTCTCTCCAGCAACATAGGTGAAGTTCTCAAACTGCTGCTTAAGTGAGTCCTTCTTAGAATCATTCGAGCTTGAGTACATTTGAGCAAGAGCATCAAAGAGTTCTTTGGCAGACTTACAATGCTCAAACCCCACCATGATAGAGTTTGGGATTGCAGTCATAAGAACAGTCATAGCATTGCTGTCTATGTCAAGCTTCTTACTGTCTTCATCAGAATAATCTTCAACGGCTTTCTCAATCATGGCACCGTTTCCGCCAGCTACTTTTGGCTTATACGGGCCATTGACAATGGATTGCCACATCTTGCTGTCTTGATACCTGATGAAGCCTTCCATTCTTCTGCTCCAAGACCTGAAGTTTTCAGGGGCGATGATGGGAGCTTTGGTCATCGTTCCCATTTCTACTTCAGATTTGTTGAGGGCCATGTTGAGTGAGGTATAAGGAGGAGTGAGAAACTGGTTGATTAGGATGGTAAGATCTCACAATCAAGAGCCTAAAAAGCTCTGATACCAATTGCAGGATCGGGTTTGTCACTTAAACACTTGTATTTCTCTCAAACTCACTTATGGAAACACTCAAATCAGATGAAGCAATGTCTTTTGCAAGAGTTGATAATAATATAATAAGTAATAAAGGAACAAGCAGAGATATATTTTCAAGGCACTTGTATATATTACTTCTCAACTCAAGATTACAAGACACTTACAAGCATGATACAAGAGTTACAATGAGAAACTATATATACTAGATCCTACCGCCGGATATACTTTGATACCAGCTGGAAACCTAAGACTAAAGCATATACTACAATGCTAAAGTTAAGGTATCTTAGATAAAGTATTATCTAAGATATGGTAGTCATGACATGTCCATGACTTACCTTTTGTCACCAACTAAAGATGAGAACTGTACTAACATAAAAAGGTAAACAGTGGATTAAAGTATGGTCAACTACATGGCTTTTGAGAAAACGCCATGTAGTATCTCAGAGATTTGCAGCGGAGTGTCAGAGAGGCCATACTTATGTCCACTAGATAATAAGAGTGTCTTCCGAAGGTTAACTGGCTTCGGAAGAAATTGTTCTTCCGAAGCCACTTATACTTCGGAAGATGCTTCTATGCTTCCGAGGCTTTGAGGACTTCTTGTACTTCGGAAGTTGACTTTAGATCTTTCTCTCTAAGTCTTGATCTTCGGAAATAGGTTCTTTGTCTTCAGAAGAGCTCCTTCTTCCTTCGGAAGTTCCATACTTAGCTTCGGAAGTCCTTTGTTTGTTGTACCAAAATCTTCTAAGTGACTTGGTTTTGGTTGCAACAGCCTTTCTAGATCCAACATACTCTATGCCCTTTTCCCTCTTAATGGCATAAACGTTTAGATCCTCAAAATGTGCCCACGCTATAATCCTGCCCGACACCTTATGATGTTTCTTTACTCGGTAGAGTTTGGTGTAGACGTTCTGTTTAGGAGCAGCGCGTAGGGCTCGAACTTCCTCAAAACAAGCAGCCCATTCAGCCTTTCGGATATCAACATCGTCGTTTGAGGCTTGGGCCTTTCCCTCTGTCTTCTCAGACTCCTGCTCCATCTTTTCTAACACCTCAAATGTATAACTGACAAGGGATTCACCCAGATTGGGGACCACATTTTCCTCGTTGTCAGCATACTGAGGATAGTGCTCTGCAGTGACGTCTTCTATCTCTATCTCATCGATGTCATTTAGCTCTTCGTCACTGGTAGAGTCACACATTGGAGCATCCTTAACGATCTCATCAGGATTTAGCATGAAGATCTCAGCTAGTTGCTCATTTGAAAGATCGTGAATTATTTCCCCCTCTTCAGGGGTATAACTCACAGATCTCCTGACGATCCCTTGCATATCAAGAATCATAGTTAATTGAGTCTTGACCTGCTGAAGGGGAGCAACATCAAATTCATCCCTTTGATAGTTTGGATCTGTTTGATTTAAACATGCAACACATCAATCATTAGTTAATAATCAAGACAGAAATGCATTAATCTTAATCTAAACATCAAATACATAAGTTTAAATACATGATTCAAATACAAAAGTTATCAAATACATAGACATCTAATCATTACTTTTGTCTTGGATCGCTGGGTTATCACTTGGTGGAGCAGAGGATGAAGCTCGTTGGTCTTGATTCTTCTTAGATCTCCTTTCTTGACCCTGAGATGAGGCAGATGCAGCTACATCTCCTCCTTCATCATCATCATCCT
The DNA here is from genome assembly GCA_025215565.1 of Flaveria ramosissima. NCBI lineage: Eukaryota > Viridiplantae > Streptophyta > Magnoliopsida > Asterales > Asteraceae > Flaveria > Flaveria ramosissima. Next base: position 11,372,246 of record CM046045.1, read on the forward strand.
CATGCCTGTCTTCAGTCCTTTCTTCCTCAACCCCTTCATCATCATCAGTCTCTTCATCATCGTCCTCATCCTCATCCTCATCATCATCATCCTCATCATCACCATCTCCTTCCTTAATCTTCATAGGCTCATCTTTGGATCCCTTAAGCTTGAGCATGATGGTCTTCTTAGCATCCTCCAACTCCTCAATCTTCTTAGCTGATGTGACTCTATGCTCTTGGAGTTGGGCAATCTCGTGGCTCTGAGCAGCCATTTGTTGGGCCTGCTCCATGATCAGCCGAGCCTGCTAAGAGATCTGGTGTGACTGCGCAGCAGTGAGATCTGCCACCTGACGGATCTGCGCAGTCTTCTCTTCATCAGCAGCTAACAGTTGCATCACCATACGGTTCAGCGCTGAAAGCTGTTCCTCTACCCCAATTGGAGGTAGAGGTGATGCGTATATATGTGAGGGATGTGATGAGGGTCCTGCTTGGTGGCTAGTGGTGGTGGTGGTGGCTGTGGTGAAGATGGGGTTTGGTCTAGATGATAGTGGAGGTGATGTAGGTGTGAATGATATGGTGGTGGATGGCATATATGTAGTGGTGGGAGGTGTGGTGATTGGGGGTGTGGTAGTGGTAGTGGTAGCTGTGGTGGCTGTGGTGGTGGATGGTGTGGCTGTAGAGGTGGTAGTGGTGGTGGTAGCTGTGGTGGCTGTGGTGGTGATGAAGGTAAGTCTTCTCTTCTTCTTCTTCATGCCGTGGGGCTGAGCCATCCTTTTCTTCCTCGATCCAGTCGAGGAGGATGCTCCCCCTAGAACATGGCTAGATGTATCTGGAGCATAGTTAGGATCAGCAGCAGTCTCTCCCGAATCCCTGGGGCGTTCACCAACCGCCCGGAGTCCATGCTCTGTGGGAACGACTTTCTTCCCACAGTCCTAGTCAATGGCTCCTCATCTGACTTGTCTTCTTCCTCACCAGGTATAAAGTCCTGGTGGAACCCGGCTGACTCTGCTATGTCTCCTGTGGGGGCAGATACTGGAGGTATAATGTCTGTAGCTGTGCCCCTCGGTGGAATAGGCATGTCATCTCCAGCATCCCCATTGTCATCATCATCTGAATCATGTGTGGGTAGAGCAATCTGCTCAACATCGGAATCACTGTCGTCGTGGCGCCACTTCCTCCTAGCTGGCACCACATAGTCCTCCTGGGCCAGATGCCCAAACAATCTCCTGACAGGGGGTTTCACCTGCTTCCCCCTGTATACCTTCATCCTGCCCAAGGTGGTATCATCCATCACCTCAAGCACTACAGCATCATCCTTCTCCTTTGGCAGGGAGGGGAGCTTCTGGTCTGCATGAATCGGGGATACATACAGAAGCCCTCCTTCCCTTTCCCCTCAATGTTCTCCACCAAGTAGATGAAGATCATTTTGGAGAAGCTAAACGGGTGGTTCAGCACCAACGCAACATAGGCGTTCTGGATCTGGTCGGATAACTCATCAAAACCTCCCTTCCTGGAAGCTATGCACTTTAGCAGCACGTGAGCCAGGTACTTGAACTGGGGACAGAGGTTGCTCTTGTTGAGCACCCCAACATTGATGTCCCCAGAGTACTTGGCTTGAACTGGGGTGTAGTCTAGTCGGACAGCCAGCATCGTCCCCCAACTGTAACACGATCCTTAGATCCTCCTCTGTGATAGCTATAGCCTCTCCAAAGATAGTACTTCTGATGCAGTGAGGCTCAGAGGATCGATCAACTGTCGCACCTTCCCAGAAGGCCTGCTGAATAGAACGATAAGGAGTACATGGGGCAGATATCGCGTGTGCAATCCTCGACCTCCTTAGAAAGGTGATAATGCCAGAGAAATCTGTAGCATTTCTGGATGTCAGATCCAGATGAGCACAAATATTGTGCTTCGTACTCATAGTCCATCGACTTGCCATCTGTTACACAAACAAAGTAAACATTAGTATCCATTGGCTAAGAATGTCATGAAACACTTGGACTTGAAGAAAATTATTTCTGTCATGCGAATGAGGTTGTGCGACTAAGATCAGTCGTGCGACTGAGCAGTGCGACTGGGATTCAGTCGTGCGAATGACCTCATGCGTACGACTAAGTGTGCGACTGGACACATGCGTATGTAACCTCATGCGGTTACACCAGTAGTGCGACTGAACTCATACGCATGGTTCAGTCGTGCGGTTAAGCTATTCGCACCCTTCAGTCGTGCGACTGAAGTTCATCATCCTGTCTATTCGCATGTTGTTCTGTCTGTTCAATTCAAATTAAATTTGTCACCAATTTTGAGTTTTAGTCTTTGTGTTCTGGTTCATTAGACTCGCAATCCATTCGTTTAACACCTAACATCTTTAATTTCTTTTGTTTGAGTTGTTTAGTTAGGTTATTTTGTCACACAAGTCTCGGTTATTCTAGCGAGTCTGATTTTCCAGATTTGTTGTCAAATTTAGTGTTATTGTAGTGTTTCTGCACCGCAAATTACCAGTAGAGTCAATGCAAATGGTCAGTATGTGAGAATCGAGGGTTATAGAGATCAAACGAAATTTGGGCAGAGTAACTTTAGTCGTGCGATTTAGGGTAAATTTGAGAGCGGTGAGTCTCTGCGACCGACTCTCCCTCTATTTATACAAACCCTAAATTCAATCGTGCGACTGGGCTCATACGCACCTTTCATTCGGGCGAATGGGCCTCAGTCGTGCGATTGGTTCAGTCGCCCCGCTTTAGTCGTCCGACTGGAGCTCATTCGTGCGACTTACTCATTCGTTCGCTCTTAAGCATCCGACTGGGCCAGTCGTATGGGCCATTCGGTTGAATGGTCCATACTCTTGGTCCATTCGTACGAATGGCTCCCATTCGTATGATAAGTCCATACTAATGGTCCATTCGTGCGAATGGGTCATACTTATGAAATTTTTCTGCCATTTTTGACCATTTAACTTTTAAACCCCTTTTAACTGTTGAAATAACATTATGAGCATTTGATCATCTCAAACATGACCATTTTAACTTGAAAACTTTTGATCACCTCAGACGTGATCCTTTTAAACACTTTGTCACCTTAGACGTGACCCATTTATCTTTTGAAAAAAAACATGTGGTGTAACTCTAGGATAATCAAACTTGAATCAAATCATGAAGATTATAGATCAAATAAAGATGAACACAATGAAAACCCCTTGATCTCTATTGATTGCATATAATTTGTTTACAAGTAAAGCCCTCAATCAATTGGTCATTCAACCCTTAACCTAATTCTAATTACAATTAGGCTATTTATAGTCTAGTTTAAGTTTCCATATTTACACATAACCCCCTAGACTATATATTTAGACTAAAACATGACTAAAAACAAGATAAAATATATTTTGTTCACACAAAATATATTTATTACAATAAAACTCCTAGTCATCTAAATGTTCAACGTCTCGACTCGGTTCTTCGTCTTGAACGTGTCGGGTTTGACTTTCGTTGACTTTGACCATGACGTTGACTTTTGTTGACTTTCATAGTGTTGATAATATAGACTATATTTTCCAGCTCCAACAATACTCCCCCTTAGTCTATCATTATCAACGTCTTCATACGAATTCAGCCCCGAGAAATCAACAGTAGAAAAAGCTTCAAATTAAAGCTTTTTGAATTTGATGAGAAAAGTTATTCATCTCATAAGCTCCCCCTATTTATATGCTCCCCCTTTTTGAGTGCATCCTTTGTGAGGATATTGGAACAACTTTCCCAAATCTCTAATCTTGAGTGCTTCAGAAGATGTAGGAGGAGGATTCCTAGCTCGGTATCTTCTGCAAACTTGAGGAACAGGTTCTCTGATCAGGTACACTGCTCAACTGATGATCGGCCATCACTTACAGCAAAAATCGGAAACACATTCTCAAACACAATCTCGACATTTATAATTAGATCATTTCATTTTAACAAAATAAACTCGTGTTTATTTGTGTGTGAAAAACAAGCGAACCCGTGTTCGTTTGGGCGCAATTTCCGTGAAATGCATGAAAATGATAAAATTGTAACAGCATAATATGGAAGACCTAAAAAAATTTTATTATATTTTTCTATTTTTTTATTATATACATGTACTATAACATATTTTATATCTATTATATAAATTTTTGTGTTTTTTTTTAAACCGAGAACTGAATCGATCATGAGATCATATCCTCAAGATATACTTTAGCACAAAGATGAATTTAATCATCGACAAGCAATGAGATCACACTGATAACTAAATCTAATCACAGTCTTTAAATGATTTTGAAATTCTCAAACAGATCAATAACGATTGCTGATATGTTTGTCCACTTAAACTCATGCCCTATCTTTTTCAACAAGCAGTAGATGATTCGTTAAGGTTCGATTAAATACTTTTGAATGCTAGGACCCCACAATCATTTGGCAAAAACCCTCACCCAACCTCAGGATTTCTTGAATTTTGTTACGATCTTTATAGAGCAAGGTGTGTGCATTAGTGTGCAAGTGATTATCAACAGAATATAGCATTCTGTGAATTAGATGATTTGACACTACATAGACCAAAATGGTGAGAGCTCCAGGTCTATACTCACGTATAACAAGGTCTATACTCACGTATAACAAAGGAGATGACCATTTAATCATGTGCCGATGAGAGCTCCAGGTCAGTACTATCGTACAGCAGAGGAGATCATCACTCCAGGTCAGTACTTCCGTACAGCAGAGGAGATTAGCACAAACACAAGACACATAAATACACCAATCACGGCTCATTATGATTTGTATCATGGTGGGAGAAATATCAATTCTCAATCCAATTTTTGTCAGGACTCAGTTTTTGTGCAGGCCAAAATGATTGTGTAAATCCAGACATTCTTAAGTATATATTTTAATTTAAATCATCATACTGCTGTCTACTTTATTTTTCAGGCTGAGTCTACCAAGCATATCATTAAAGAATCTGATTGTTTTTCTTTTATTTACAATTAAAAATAAGATGTCAATCAGATAACAGCATCAGTTACTATCATTTCTCATTTTAAAAACACAAGTCATGCAAAAACAAGCATTGCAAAAAGATATACAATCATTTCTCAATCATCTCAAATCAAGTTCTCAGTTCTCTTTTCATTTTTATTTACTTATACTCTCCCCCTAAATTTTATTTTTTGCAATTTTTTTTATTTTGTATTTATTTTTTATTTTTTTTATTTTTTTATTTTTTTATTATTATTTTTTTAATTATTTTTTTTATTTTTTATTTTTTAAAATTTTTTTAAACTGTACAAAAATAAAAATTTATCAAAGAAGGTCTTCCAAACTACACTGATATGAAGATAAGAAATGAATTCTCAAGAAATATGCAGTGATTGTGAAGTGAGAACGGTGATTGTGCATATAAATATCCAGATTGTGGATAAAATACCATGACCTTAACCTGTTTGTTCCGCCTCAAATTTGAATCAAGAACAATCTCTGTCAGTAAACCGGATTACTAACAGTCCTCCTGAATTGTTCCTGCACTCATTAACAAATTAGTTAGAAAGGGAAACCCAGGCCATCGTAGTCCTGGAAGTTCCTTTTTCATCAAGATAAGTAACAAGCTTCTGCACACAACCGTTTAAACAATCGGGGATTGTTGTATCCTTCTTTTTAATTTGCCAAATTTGTTTCGGTTCAATTAACTTGGATTTGAATGAATTAAATTTGGTACCGGAAGGAAAAGAATTTGGTTTTAAACCTTTGGTCATTTTCATCTTTGAATCATGTGAAGCCGGCTTCACATGAAAAGGTTTGGATGGAAGATTTTTCATCCAACCATTCAAAGATGGTTGCTTTTTACCTTTTGAACCAGAGAAGCAACCCGTGTTGTCTTTACCAACTTGAACATTCTTTGTGGACTTTAATCCGGAGAAGCAGTTCGGTTTGCCTTTACCATCCGAAACAAGTCTTTGAGGACATTTCTTTACCACATGACCTTCTTTTCCACACTCAAAACAAGCCTTGAAAGGCTTTTGATTCTTTGTAGTCCCGTGTAGTGCATGTGGTGATGAGGATTGCTTGGAGCTTGTAGCAGATTCTTGCTTGTTCTGAAGTTTCCTGTGCAAATCAGGGAATGAGATCTTCACTGGTTGATTGGATTGTTTTGCAGTTGGAGAAGAGATCTGTATCGGTCTTGATTCAAAGTTTGAAAGCTTTTGATACTTGACAATGTCAGGAGATATCTTGATCTGTGAGGAATCAACACGCTCCTCTGTGTTTGATTCATCATCTGAGCTTATCCAGTCTCGTATACACAAATCTGCTTCCAAAGGATCTTGATTGACACCTCCTATTGTGTCGGCTTCGGTTATAGAATTTTGATTGCCTGATGATTCAACAACTGTTCCTTCTTTGACAAACCTAACGAGAACAAACGAAGGAATGTTACCTGATTTGAATTTGTTGAAGAAGGTTGGAGAAGCAACTGATATTGATGATGAAGCATCAGAAGTGGAATCGTCATTAATCTTCTTATCAGACCCCTGCCTGAGGAATCCCAAACCAACAGGTGAATCCTGCACATCTCTAACCTCTTTAAGATTAACGCTGCTTAAACTTGCATTTAAACGATTAGTTTCTGTAGCTTCAATCAAATCATTTGTTGAATGAGGTCTGGGGATTGGTGAATAACATAAAGTAGAAGGAGGTGGAACTGAATTAAATACAGTTTCACCATCAGATTTATATCCAATCCCATGTTTTACCCGCACTCCTTGTTGTTTAGCAATAAGCTCATCCTTTTTCATGTGTGAAAGGGTCCATTTATCAAGCTTTGTTTGAAGCTGAGTTGTTTCAAATTGAGCTAAAACAGCCCTTTCTTTCAAAATATTAATTTTAACGTTACGCTCCAAAATGGTTCTTCTTAAAAGATCATTTTCAGCCAATGCTTCATTAAGTTTTCTTGAAAAAGCAATTTCATTTTTCTTTAGTTCCTGATTGATTGTTTTTAATTCCTTTTCATTTTCCAGTAACAATCTGTTGGCCTTATAAATCCCAAATAATCTGATTCTGCAAGATGAAGAACACATATCCTGAACAATCTCATAAAAAAGACCCATGATAGTTCGTTCTGCAGCTAAGCTCTTTTCACAGTTGCAAACCCTTGTGATTTCTTGTTGTTCCTCTTCTTTGACCTTCAGCATCTCGTTAGCCTCAGATTCTTTCTTTCTTTTATCAGCTTTTCCAACCTTATCATCATCAGTTCTCACAGACTCTGGTTTAGTGTTATTATCGACTCTCAGAGCTTCATAGTTCTCATCAACAGTTTCTCTGAATTCAAAATTCACATCCGAATCAGTTCTCATTAACTTCAACTTTTCAATCATCTCTGCTTTGTAATCAAGTATGCTTGTTACAGAAGAAACAAGATCAGTATTAAGCTCGTGGGTTTGATGAGGGAACACGGCTTGCTGAAATTCGTTTCTTTGGATATCCAGCTCGAGAGATTTTAGTCTGTTGATCATATCCATAAGTTTTGTGTCGACATAACCTCTTTGTTGCTTTAGCATTTTAACCTGATGATTCCATGCAGACGGAAGAGTCTCAAGAAGCTTTTGAATTTGTTCATAATTACTGAGATCAGGAACATGCTTCTTTAGATTATTTGCCACCTTTAAGAATCGATCAATCAAATCTGACAATTTTTCTTTCTTCATTGCTGCAAAAGAGTCAAACCGGCTTTCTGCCATTGTGAGATTATCTGATTTAAAGTCTTCTGAAGATGACATGATTGTACAAATTTTGAACAATTAAACGTCCCAAAAAGTTTAGAATAATTCTCCCCCGGGATAAATATTATTTGTTAAATGTCACGCTAGACAATCTTAGCAACTGGGGTCAAAATCGATGAAAATCGATGAAAATTTCTTTATCGGGATGAAATTTTTTTTTTTTATAAATCTTGCAAAATCGATGAAAATTTCTTTATCGGGATGAACTCAATTAATCCCAACTAAAGGGAAAAAGTCATCTTTAACATTCAAATTTCGCTGAAGAAATGATAGTTTCGCCGAAATTATAGTTTCGTAGAGCTAGTTTCGCTGAGAACTCTAGATTCGCTGAGCTGACAGTAGTTTCGCAGGCAATTTCGGCAGCAGTTTCGCTAGCCAAATGCTTTAGATTGCTTAGTTTCGCCGACAATATCGCACAAAACAAGCTTGAACTTTCGTTCAAAGATACTTTCGGCAGCAATTTCGCTTGTAATTCAACCACAATCACTGTTGAACTTTCGTTCAATGAAACTAGTTTCGTAGGACAGCAGAAAACAACTTTAATGAGGATAACCTATGTAGTTTCGCTGGAAGAACTCGTAGTTTCGCTGGAAGAACTCGTAGTTTCGCTGGATGAACTTGTAATTTCGCTGAACGAAGCTGAAAAACTTTTTCAACACGAAATCAATCTGAAAACGCCCAAATCTCAATGGATTTGATACCTGATGATTAACAGAGCTTTCCCAACCAATAACAAGCAAACTTCAATCAATTTCCATACCAATAACACTCAAATTTGATCCGAAATTGATGAAAACATGATATTGAACAAAAACAACCAAAACCTCAACTTCTCTCTCTAAAAATCTTCAAATCTTCAGTGAATTTGATCCAAAATGACTCTGATACCAAATTGTAACTCCAGGATAATCAAACTTGAATCAAATCATGAAGATTATAGATCAAATAAAGATGAACACAATGAAAACCCCTTGATCTCTATTGATTGCATATAATTTGTTTACAAGGAAAGCCCTCAATCAATTGGTCATTCAACCCTTAACCTAATTCTAATTACAATTAGGCTATTTATAGTCTAGTTTAAGTTTCCATATTTACACATAACCCCCTAGACTATATATTTAGACTAAAACATGACTAAAAACAAGATAAAATATATTTTGTTCACACAAAATATATTTATTACAATAAAACTCCTAGTCATCTAAATGTTCAACGTCTCGACTCGGTTCTTCGTCTTGAACGTGTCGGGTTTGACTTTTGTTGACTTTGACCATGACGTTGACTTTTGTTGACTTTCATAGTGTTGATAATATAGACTATATTTTCCAGCTCCAACATGTGGTCATCTCAAACATGACCATTTTTGGTGAGTTAATCCCATACTGAATTTCATGATGTAGTCCGACAAACAAACAAACTGAAATAACTAAATAACTAGAAAATCAAACTAAAGTATAAAAATGAAACTTATTTTTGACTTTTTGTGAGAGATAAACCCTAAGATAAAATCTATTGGATTCGGTTCCGGAATAGGCAGCTTCTATTCAGTTCGACCATACCTGGACCAATTCAATTTTGGAATCATACAGGCAAGTCAAATCATTTGGAACTTGTTATCAAAACCTTTTGATGCTCAATTCTTGGTTTTTATCCAGAGTCGTTAGCAAATTTAGGAAATCATACTGGTAATATTAGATTCCCACATTGATTTGGACTTTCAAGAATTGTAGCCACGATGATTGTCAGTATATTTGACCTCTTAAATCCATACAAAGATTTTTTTTGACACAGACTGGTGATAGTTTTAGGTTTAATTATTTCAACTAACATTTGTGGATCCCACACTTATATGGTAATCAACATTCCTTAGGAGCTTTTTAGCGGTCTACGGGTGTTTTTACAAGAAGAGACTATTTTTAGAGCTTTCAAAGAGAAGCCAATCCTCAGGTTAGTGCCATCGTACAGCAGAGAGGCGGCAAACAACAATGAATTCTAGAATATCTAGGTTATGCTTATCCTCAGGTCAGTGCCATCGCACAGCAGAGAGGCACACAACCTATCTTCTTGTTAGAGCATGTTTCTTTTCTTTTGCACATAATGCACCAACAACATAAGTTATTAGCTTGATAGTATTTGTTTTTCAATTTTTTTTCCGTGCTTTGCTCTATTTATGGTCATCCGCACACATTTGTGGCGTTTACATGCTCATTACCCCTTATTGGAATATTATTGATTGTTTTAACCAGTGACAAGATGGGAGCCCACAGTCAGTTGAACAACTTAGTTCGATCTTGAGATCACCAGTCAGGTCTAATCATCTATTGTGTTGAATCTACCGACATATCATATGTGGTCTAGCAACCTCTAGGTCTACTTTCGTTGTGTTACCTTAGTAGTTACCAGTTTTTCTATCATCTTTCCTTTTATATTGCTCAGACTACACAGACTTATACTTTGAATTTTGCATCTTTTCTAAAATTAAATTTTAAAGTCCCTTTTGATTTGTTCCTGTGTACTATCATTTTCCAAAGGGTTTGAATCCATATCACCGGTACTGTCTACCTTATATCAGCTAGCCTCTCCTTCTCCCTTGTTTTTTTTTAATGTTACTGGCTGACCTATTCTCCCCCTAAAATTCTAAAATCATAATGAATTTAATTATTTTATGATTTTAATAGACAGCTAAATAACATGAGTTTAAGTTAAACAGAAAATATAATAAATAAAGAAAATGAAAAAGAAAAATTAACTACACTGCATCGGACTACACATGATCATCATCAGGAATAACATCACTTTTCTTTTTAACGCCGTTCACCTCTAACAGATATAGAAAACGTGGTTTGTCAAAAGCTTTTGTATAGAGGTCAGCGCGTTGAAAATCAGTATTAATCTTTACCACATCAATTAAGTTATTTTCAAAACAGTCTCTTATAAAATGGTATTTAATACCGATGTGTTTGGTCTTTGGATGTTGTACTGGATTTTTAGTTACTGCAATTGCAGCAGAGTTATCAACAAAGATAGGAGTAGAAGAGAAATTTAAACCGTAATCCCGCATTTGCTGTTGAATCCAAATGATTTGTGAACAGCAACTTGCAGCAGCAACGTATTCGGCTTCACAGGTTGACAATGCAACCGAGGTCTGCTTCTTACAATGCAAGGTAACTAATCTCCTCCCAAAGAATTGACACCCTGCTGAAGTAGACTTGTAGTTCATCTTGCAGCCCCCGTAATCCGAGTCACTATACGTCGTGAGCTCAAAGCTATCATCATGAGGATACCACAACCCAAGTGTGGGTGTACCCTTCAGATAACGAAATATCCTCTTGACCCTGATCAGATGGTTAACCTTAGGCTTAGCCTGATATCTAGAACATAGACATGTAGCATACATGATATTAGGTCTTGAGGCAGTAAGGTACATGAGGGATCCAATCATTCCTTGGTACATTGTGGCATCTACCAGATCTCCATTTTCATCAGGTGCTATATCATGGTTTGTAGCAAGTGGAGTCCCAGTTGCAGAAGCATTCTCCATGTCAAACCGACTGAGAATGTCTCCCACATACTTGGTCTGATGTAGAAAGATCCCTTTTGGGGTCTGATCCACCTGTAACCCGAGGAAGAATTTCATCTCCCTCATAGCACTCATATCAAACTCTTTCTTCATAACTGCTTCAAACTCTTTGCATAATTCTTCGTTCTTTGAACCGAAGATTATGTCATCGACATAGATCTGTACTAGCAGTAGGTCTCCATCTTTTTCTTTGATAAATAGTATGCAGTCAATGACTCCCCTGCGAAAGCCGTGTTTAACAAGATGAGTCGAGAGTTTCTCATACCATGACCTTGGAGCTTGATGAAGCCCGTATAAGGCCTTGTTGAGTTTGTAAACTCTGTCCCGATGATAAGGATCTTCAAATCCCTCGGGTTGACTGACATAAACTGTCTCTCGAATTTCCCCATGAAGGAATGCACTCTTCACATCTAATTAATAGACTTTAATCTTCATATACGATGCATAGGCAAGGAAGATACGGATGGCTTCCATCCTTGCCATGGGTGCAAAGACTTCATTGTAATCAATCCCCTCGACTTGGCTAAATCCCTGAACCACCAGTCGAGCCTTGTTCCTGATAATGACCCCTTGGTCATCCTTCTTGCATTTCAAGACCCATTTGGTGCCAATGACCTTAGCCCCTTTAGGTCTATCTACCAGAGTCCATACACCTAACTTCTTGAACTGAAGAAGTTCTTCTTGCATGGCACTCACCCACGCCTCATCGTTTAGTGCTTCACTTACATATTTTGGCTCAAACTGCGAGACAAAACACCGATAAGCACCATCATGAATGTATCATTTTTCCATAATAGAGGCATAATCAGCTGAGTACAGCTGATTTCTTGTTTGCACTCCTGATCTGACATCCCCAATGACATTGTCTAGGGGATGATAGACATTTAGACGTGATCCTGGAGTGGTAGGAACAGCTACCTCAGAGCCAAGATTATGAACATTTGGTTCTGCATCTGAGGTAGATGGAGTTTGAGGTTCCGAAGTTGAAGGGGCATCACTGTTAGATGCTTGTGGACTTGCAGGGAATTGAACCTGTTCCTCCTGACTGTTCTGGTCATCCTCTTCATCTTCATCTTCTGAGGAGGAGTCACTGTCGTCGACTACTCCCCCTGAGTGATTAGATGGTTCTCTCTATGAGCTCGATGATGTTGAATCAAGAGATGGTGTATTCAAGATGTCATACATCATCCGTGTAGCTAACTCGTCATCAGAAGGAGAGATTGGGATGTTGAAGGACTTGAAGAATCCATCATAGTCGAAAAAGTAAGCAGGTCCTTTGCCAGTAGGTGGTCTGGTATATCTCTGAACATCAACATTGCACCACACTTCTACTAAACCCGTTGAGTTGTTGTAAACTCTCTTGTTCGGTATATTGTATCCTTGGAAAATCCCTTCTGCAGCCTTCTCGCTGAATTTACCTTCTTGAGTCTTCTTCAGAAGTGTACACGGCGCGCCAAATGGTTCGAGATACTCCAGATTAGGTTTACGTCGTTGTAGTAGCTCGTAACATGTCTTTCCGTGGCGCTTGACTATCAGAACTCGATTTAATGTATAACATGCATTAGCCACTGCCTCATTCCAGAATTGGATAGGCAGTTTCGAGTCTTCCAGCATTGTCCGTGCTGTCTCTATCAAGCTTCTATTATTTCTCTCAGCAACACCATTCATCTGAGGTGTGTAAGCAGAAGTGAATTGGTGTACAATTCCCTTTTCCTTGCAGTATGCCTCCATCCACTGATTCTTGAATTCAGTCCCGTTGTCTGAACGTACCTGTCTCACCTTCAGCTTCTAGAGAGATTCCAGTGTGGTTACTAACTCCTTGAATGACTCAAATGTTTCTGATTTGGACTTCAGAAACATTACCCAAGAGAATCTTGAGTAGTCATCAGTAACCACAAAACAATACAAGTCACCTGCAATGCTCTTTGTACTGACTGGACCAAGCAAATCCATGTGAAGAAGTTCAAGAGGAAGTTCGATAGAATGAACTTTCTTTTCCTAATGAGACTTCTTCGTCTGTTTGCCTTTCTTGCAAGCTACACAAAAATCCGGAAGTTGGAAATTTTTGACGTTAACTCCTCTCACGAGATCCTTCTGGATCAAGTGATTCATCTTCCGTTGATTAATGTGTCCCATTCTCCTATGCCAGGAGATGGAGTCCTTCTCAGTAGCTTTTGATAGAAAGCACTGAACTTCATGATCCGATGTAGAAGCCGCTGAGAGATCCAAAACATAAAGGTCTTTATATCTTGAAGCTGTCATCAGAACTTGGTCCTCCGGAATCACGTAGTCTTTCTTTAGGACGTAACACTTCTTGTTGTCGAATATGACTTTAAATACCTTGTCACATATTTGGGAAACAGAAAGTAAGTTATTTTGAAGTTGTTGAACGTAGTTCACCTTATCAAACTTAACTTTCCGATTTCCAACCTCTCCTTGAGCTGTGATATAGCCTCCTTTGTTACCAACAAACGAAACATGCCCTCCTTTTATTTGTTTGACGTTTGATAAAAGAGCCTTGTTTCATGTCATGTGCCTGGATGCTCCGCTGTCTACAATCCACGTGTTGGTTTCAGCACTGTAGCGAACACCCTGCACATACAATGTAAATCATTAGTTTAGGTTAGGAACCCAAGCCTTTACTGGCTTGGGTTTCCCAGAAGGCATCACACATCATGAATTCAACCCATTGACCCTTAGAAGGTAAGGGTAGCTCAGGTGCCTTCTTGTCATCATTATCAGACACAGAGGATGACTTTTCTTTCCATAAGCCAGATTTGTGCAAGGCCTGTTTGTGATAAACAGTCGACTGGCTAATGGGTTGAACTTTGGGTTCACTAGTTCTTCTAGGTGGAGTTAAAGAACTCCTCTTAGAAGACCTAGGTTTTGAATCCTGAAGTTCAATCTTCTTCCTAGGTGTCTGATAGTAAGGACAAAAGGAAGCAATGTGTCCACACTCTCCATAATTGTAGCAGGATCTGCTATCAACTTTATGATTAAAATTTCGTTGTGAAGATGTGTGTGACACCCTAGTAACATCACTTAGTTTGGGTTTTGACTCTGGTTCTTTTGATGTTTTCTCTTGTTTAACAAAATTAATTGTTTTAACACTTTTAACATCTTTTCCTTTTTGGTTAACTGGTTTTCGACATGAGACTTGTGAAAGATTAACATTAACAGTCTTTTTAGGTTCAGATTTGACTTTGTTTGACCCTGACTTTATATTAACCTTTTCAAATTCTTTTTCCAGATTAACACAAGGCATTATACCCTTTGCCTTTGAAGTGGCCTCCTTTTGTTTTGTTCCAGATTCAATTGAAGAACATGAGGAATCTGGATCACTAACAAGAGGAGTAGACACCACATGATCCTTGATGGGATTGTTATTTATTGGTCTACTCTTGGTGTTCATCAAGGTCTCAGGTGGTGGTGGAACCACTTTATAACCCAAACCCTCCCCGTTGTTACGTTCTCTCACCAAGTGTTGGACAATATGTGATGAACTTGTCCAACTGTGCAGTTTTTGCTTTAAAGAGTTGACTTCTACTTCTAAAACTACCTTTTGCTTCTTAGTGTCTTCTAGAGAGTTAAGATAGTACCTAATGTCATTAGCTTGGTTAAATGCAACTACTTCAGTTTCCCTAAGCTGTTTAGTCAAAAGGTCTATCTTTTCTTTGTAACTATGCTCATTTTGTTTTAAAACTCTATTAGCCTCAGTGCACAGTTGCAAATCCTTTACTAAGTTATCATTATGATCTAATAACCTAGCAAATTTCTGATCTATGCTTTCTCTAAATGTATTACAATCGGAACAAGCATGATTTTTAAACAGTTGGTCAGTGGTACTTACCTGAGAAGATTCTGAAGAATTAGCCATCAACGCAGCATCAGATGTCTCTGGTTCTGGTGATTCTGTCTTTGCTGTGGACGTCCCTTCTTCAGGCTTGTAGCTGACCTCAGTTGCACTCGTCTCTTCACTATTTGACATCGCTATCTCAACTGCAATATATCCTTCACTAGCGGAATCATCATCTAAGTCTTCCACGCTTGCAATATTGGATTCCCCTGGAGAGACAAAATGAAAGTTCCAGTCCTGTCCTTCATCATCATGAGCAGTCAAGGCTTTTGGATCCTTGCTTGATGAAGTAGAACTGCTAGCTTGCTTGTCTTGATGAGTGAAGGACGAGAATGGATTCCCGTTTCCAATCTTCTTTGGCTTCACACATTCTCATTTGAAGTGCCCCTTTTCTCCACAGTTGAAGCATGTCACCTTGCTCTTGTCAAAGCCAAATGTAGTGTCCTTAGTAGCAACCAAGTTCTGTCCGGTCTTTTTCACAAACTTCTTCGCCCTCCGGACATCACTTGCTAAGGCCCACATAATGTCCATCCTCTCTAGCTCATTCTCGTCTACCTGCTCGTAGTCCTCATCTGCCAGATGGCAGTTTCCAATTTTCCTAGCAACAAGTCCATCATAGGAATGAACCACTGCTGCCAAGAGATCCATGTGCTCTCGAGCTACTTCCACAGTCACGTTTCCGAGATTCTCGGTCTTCAGTCTAGTAGCATTAGCTTCAGATCCAATGTAGTGGGTAGTAGAAGACCCTGACGTTTCTGATCCTGATGGAGAGACATGTGAAGGACCAGATGAGCTAGACACAAATGCAGTCTGAAGAGGTGCTCCAGACGTCTTCATTTGAGGAGTGGCATTGTACAAAGCTGGATTCTGAGTGTAGGAAGACTTCTGAGCTCGGTACTTCATCCTAAGTGCTTCTTCTCGCAGCTTTAGAATGAAGTCAATGATATCCAACTTTGCCAACATTTCATTCTGTCTCAGATTTGACACAAAAGACGCCCATTTTTCTGGCAATCCATCTGCAAAATTTGACACTTTTTCTTCCATGGTAGTAGCAACACCATGTGTATGCAGTTCGCTCATCAAATGGTAGAATCTATCAATAACATCGTCCAAACTCTCATTTCCCATCGATGAGAAGTTGTCAAATTCTTTCTTCAACTCTTTAGCTTTAATTGCCTTCAGTGAAGCATTCCCATCATATCTCTTCTCCAGCTCATCCCATAATTTCTTGGCTTGCTTAATCTCCGAGAACTGGTGGAAAATATCCTTAGGAATAGACTGTGTTATCAATGCATAGAATCTCTTTTCTACATTATACTTAACTTTCTGAGCATCAGTCATTCCTCCTAAAGTAAGCTTCACCCCATCAGCTCCCACCGGCATACTGTAACCTATCTCAATAGCTTCCCACAAATTTGGATCCACTCCATTAAGGTAGATCTCAAAACGTTGTTTCCAGTGGGGAAACTCATCTAACGTTAAAAGCTTTGGGGGTTTATTATGATTCCCCACCTCACTCTCAAGTAACAGTAAGTTCTGGATCCTTGAGTCCTTCCCAGCTGTAAACGCTGACATCTGATCTTCCATCTCGATTAACTTTAAGTCCACTAAACAATCTGTCAACTAGTGCGACTGGAGTGATGCGAATGGGCTATCCGTGCGAATGAACTATGCGACTGGTTCAATCGTGCGGCTGAACTAAGCGATTGGTTCAGTTGTGCGAATGAAACTGATGCGTATGAACACTGCGAACGGATGGTTCAGTCGTACGAATGAAGATGCGACTCAGTCCAATCGTGCGTCTGGAGGATGCGAATGAAGTCCAGTCGTGCGATTGGCTCACTCGTGCGACTGAAGCTGCTGTTTTGCGAAAATTTCTAGGTTAAACATGTTTTGGCCGTAAAAATCCGAAATTTGACCAACCCTAATCGCCTAATGCCGTAGAAACCAAAACTTGATGAGCAGGGATGTCCAAGACAACTTTTGACACAAAAAGATTGCGTTTTTAGTGGAAAAACACAAACTTTGTATCAAAATTGATTGAATCACATGTAATCAAGAGCCAAAGCTCTGATACCACTTGTAAGGATCTGGTGTTTGAACGAAATACCAACTGATTAACATGTAAACCAAACCAAATAGTGCGGAATCCTATTTAATTGGCGATCCAATCAGTGAGAACGCACCGTAGAATAAATAAAGTATTGAATCAAACGTTAAGAATCGATTAGGAATCGATCTACAGCGTTCTATGAACTTGGAGTATGGACTTGGAGGCTTCTGGATGGCTAGGGTACGTCTAGAATCGAAATAGAATGAATGCTTACGTTTTTCCACAAATTGGGTGGTATTTATAGGTTAGTGTTGTTCATTCGGGAGACTGAACCATTAGTATGGTTCAGTCGTGCGATTGAACCATGCGGTTGATCCATCCGCACGACTGAGTGTTCAGCCGTGCGACTGAGCCAATCTCATGTTACAATCATACGACTGATCCAGTCTCCTGGTTTAGTCGTGTGACTGAGTCATTCGCATGAAGTTATTCATGCATATGGTCCATTCGCATGGGCCATTCGCATGAGAACTTCATTATGTTAAGTTTGAATGTATTCATTAATATAACATTATGTGTATCAATTCAAACAATCACAAACCTATTTAACCAACTCAATATCAACTCATTAATGAAATATTAAACATTATAAATCACAAACAACCAATCTCATTTCATTAACATTCCAAACATTACATCAGTATCAGACAAACAAGACCTATTACATTCATATCATGATCTAGGTACATATATGTATCAACAGAGATGCAGACATCCTCTGTTTAGAGGATACAGTATTTAGACGCTCAGAACAAGAAGCTCGTGTTGAGGCTCAAAGGATCTAAAGATGAACCACTAAAGATCAGAGAAGGAGATGGAGATGATGGTGATGATGATGACAGTGATGATGATGAGGATGATGATGGGGATGATCAAGATGACGATACTGAGGGAGGAGATGATGTCGATGCAGGTGATGATGATGATGACGGAGAAGGAGATACATCTACTACGGGTGCCACATCAGCAAGTGAAAGGAGGACCAAGAAAGCTCAAGACAAAGGTGACTCTACATCAGCCCCGTCAGCAGAGGAACACATGATACAAGACAAGAGTAATGCATAGTTATTCATGATATTTAAAATCATGTGTAATTGAATATTGTATCAAACTAATGTACATAATGTTTATATTTTGTTAATGTGGTTCTGTTTTGATTATTGACTAATGGTTGTTGTGTTACATGTTTTAAATCAAGCAGATCCAAATTGTCAAAGAGATGAATACGACGTTGCTCCCCTCCAGTAGATCAAGATCTAACTAACAGTGATTCTTGATCTGTAAGGGATAGTCAGGAGATCCGTGAGTTACACTCGTTAAGAGGGAGAAATAATTCATGATCTCACTGATGAGCAATTGGCCGAAATGTTCCAACTCAATCCTGATGAGATCGTGAAGGATGCTCCTACCATAACCGTGGAAAGTGACGATGAACTGAATGATATAGACGAGATAGAAATTGAGGATGTCACGGCCCAATATTATCCAGAGTATACTAACAACGAAGGATATGTAGTTCCCAATCTGGGAGACACCTTGTCAGTGATACCCTTGTCCAATTCCAAAACGTGATCAGACTTTGCTTTGCATTTGAAATACATGCAGGAGTTACAAGAGAGGAGAAGTACAAGAAATATGAGGAGCTTATGAAGAATGTAAGACAATAGATAAATCTAGGTCCAAGGGGGAGTTTGTAGATACATGTGTACCTAGTTTCTGAGCTTAATGTAATATGTCTTTATTGTCTTACACATATGTAATTGCATGGGTACTTAATGAAATACAATGTTTGGTTGTGCTTATAATGTTTATTATTTCATTGATTAGTAGTTTAACGCTTATTGAACTGACTATATAGGTTTATGGTTGTTTGAATGAATCTTAATAATGTAATGATTAATAAATACATTGAAACTTACTAATATGAAGTTCTCATGCGAATGGCCCATGCTAATGGACCATACGCATGAACAACTTCATGCGAATGACTCAGTCGCACGACTGATCCAGCAGACTGGATCAGTCGCACGTGTGTAACATGAGATTGACTCAGTCGCACGACAGAACACTCAGTCGTGCGAATGGATCAACCGCATGGCTCAATCGCACGACTGAACCATGCTAATGGTTCAGTCGCACGAATTAGAAATCCTAACCTATAAATACCACTTAATTCGTGGAAAAACGCAAGAATTGAGAACACTTCGACTACATATGTACCCTAGCCGTCCAGAGACCTCTAAGAACCTGTTCCAAGTTCATAGATCGCACTAGATCGATTCCAAATCGTTCTTAACGTTTAGATTCAATCTATAATTGTTTCTACGTGCGTTCTCACTGATTGGATCGCCAATCAAATAGGATTCCGCACTATTTGATTCGGTATACACGTTTATCAGTTAGTATTTCGTTTAATACTAGATCCTAACAAAAGCTCTAGCATATGCCAATATCGTGAAGAAGGACATAAAGAACATTGCCTTTATGAGGATTTCTAGCAAAGGCGTGTTGGAAATTCATTCTCACGATCATCCTAAACCACTTGAGTTCTATGCTAACATCGACATAGCAGGTTTGTCAAAAGAAACTCTAAAAGCAATGGACAAAATGGAGATCAAGACTAATGACTCAAAGCCTGAGCAAGTCGTTCTTGCCAAGAAGTTCAAGTCTGCAATAGAGATGGAAATTTACAAAGATAAACCAGTGTCCAAGATTGAAGAAGACCTGAAGAGTTTCAGGTGGACTAAAGACGATGCCAATCTTAGGGGGAGTATTGTTAGATCTCTTAGAAGATTAGCATTTGTCATTTACTTTTTGTCATAGTGTAGGGACTTATTTTGTAAATATATATTCCTTGTTTTCTTTTGATAGTATAAATAGGATAATTTATGTATTTTGCAGGTGTGAGTTAGTACCCTTACATTTTGTAACCACAACTTTTGCTATCAATGAATCTATGAATTTTTGAAGTAATTGCTTGTGTTTTGATTTCATTTTGTTTGTATTGATCATTGCATTACAACATCATCACAGATTCACCCATTTGAACCTGTCACTATTTCAATCATAAAGAATCTTATGCAGCACTCAAAGACAAAGCACATCAACATCAAGTGTCATTTGTTCAGAGATAATTTTGAAAAAAGATTAATTAACTGGTCAAAGTCAACACAAATAAACAATATGCTGATCTGTTCACAAAAGCATTTGATGAACAAACATTTAAAAAATCTTGTATTAACTATTGGGATGATTAACTTCGAGTTGATTTTCTTAAATTAATTTCAAAATTGTTTTTGAAACATGTGTGTATTTAATGTTGTCTAATTTATCACTCACATAAGCCTTGTTTATCTTGGAATAAATTTTTCAAAGTAGATATTCCTTAGAATTTTAAGAATTATGGAAAGATTTTCTTTTGGAAGACATTGATTTGACTTCGGAAGAACATTATGTCTTCAAATCTAATAACTACTTATTAAGAAATTTAACTTTGGATGAAATTCTGATATATCTTCCGAAGCCTAAATTTGCTTCTAAGTACTTATATGTTTTGAAGGATAATTTTTTTCCGAAAGCATTTAAGTTTCGGAAGTTCTATTCTCTTCTTGAGTAAAAACTTCTGAAGTCTAATATCTTCTGAAGGCAAATCTGTCTCGGGAGCAAAATTACTCTAAATACATTTTCTTCCGAAGCAATTCTTCTAAAACTGAGGAATACCTTCGGAATATTTTCAACTTATAAGATAACTAGCTTTTTGGACAGTTTTTCAGAGGTGGGACGAACACCCTGATTTCAAACTTTATCTTTTGCAATAACTTTGTCTCACATCCAAGCATATAGCTAGCCCTTCAACTTAATTCTCAAGCACTAAATTCTCCACAAACCCTTGTTGTTCTTCACATCTCTCACACAAAAGTTTCAAAAAATGGCCAACCCTAAACCTTAAAACTAGCAAGCCTTTGTCATGCACCTCCACAGACAACACAACCAGGTTGCTCTGATATCTGCTGAGAAAGACCCTGGTTTTTCAAGGATCTTCAACTTTTTTCCCTGCTCATCTTACCTCACCGCCGTGACCATTGACCCTCCATTGTATGAAGAATAATTGTTACAGTTTTGGAGGACGTACCAAGAGGTCACAATGGATGGTGAGAAGGCATTATCTGCCAAGGTGCATGGGTGAACAGTGTTCATCACACCGGCCATCATCAACTAACATATAAGGCTAGATGATGAAGATGGTGAACTGTCATTCACCAAAGAGGAAGTTAACGGCTCATTCCAGCTAATGGGCTATCAAGGTCACTTCTCAGTCAATAACTTCAGGAAGAAAAGGTCTCCTCTTAATGGAAATACCTCCTCCATATGGTCATCCACTCACTATTCAACAAGAATGGAGAATGGGACCAAGTTCCAGAAGATCTTGCTTATATAGTCCATGGAATGGTCTAGGGGATCAAGTTTAGATATTCCTAATTTGTTTATACAAATTTACTTGCTAATTAGATTCCCTTGAATATTACATGTTCCTAGATATGTCCAGCACATTCTCAATTGTGAAATGGGCTCACATTTAAGGGTAACAGATAACCTTCTAAAGTCGGGATAGATGAAGGCTGGCATTTTTAAGATAATGAAGAAACCCACTGTTGGTTTTCTCGAGGTAGAAACAACTCTTGTCCCAAAAATGTTAGAGCTCCCTGCTCAAAGTGACAACTTGGCAATCCCAGCCAATGTTGAACCCATACCTTCATCATCTTTAACACCCACACAACCACAAATCACCATCACCTACCATAGAAAATCCAAACGAACCCTTACTTAGTCTATTCAGATTGAGCAGGCCCTCGAATACTCACCCATGCAGGAGGAGACCACTCTTATTCCTTCTATGATCAGTGTTGAGGTTTCTCATACTCAGCTTGATGAGCTCATCACCCCAACTATAAGCCTTTATCATGAGTCACAAAACTCAGATGAACAACCTCATGGGAAAATTACCATCCCCAGCCGTTAGGTCTAAACCAACTAATCCCCAACCTATAATTCTATGATGATAAAGGTATGGGATTCAGTGAGTACCATCAGTCTCCTTCTCCTCCCCTACTCAAGGAGAGAGGAGTGTTCTGCTACTCCCGTATCTCGCCCACATCAGCCACCTACTAAAGAGGTGGACCTCTCTAAACAAGTTCAAGAGGATCATGTGGAAGAGGCTCTCACTTCTGAAAGTGATTATGTACTTAAGACCTCGACCACGACAACGCAACTCCTTCACACTTATCATGAGGTTATCATAGAGCAGGGGAAATCCAGAGACCAAGAAAATATATCTGGTGGTAAGAAGGATGACTTTGGTTATGTACTCTTATCCCCCATGATTCTTCTGATGAAGATGAGGGGAATATGCAATAAAAGGTGCAACAATTGACACAAACTTGCACATATCTGGTATCTAAGGTTAGTCATCTAGAATCTCAGGTGGCTACCTTACAAAGGCAGGTTCTTGATCAGCAACTTGAGATCATCGATCTCAAGGGCAAGCTAGCTGAGAGGCCTGCTAGGCATGCTCAACCATGTCCACAAGAAACAGTGGATGTGATGGACATAACCTCTAGCTCACTAGTGCAAGTAGGTGATGCTACCAAAAAGGGGGAGAAAGTCACCACAACCATAATACATCGGAGCACTACCCAAAGTACGGTCATTGAGGAGGGTTTTATACTAAGGGCTATGTAACCTCCAACCAACCCTGCTGAAAATCAAATAGTAGGATGAGGTATGACACTGATAGAAGAGCCCCCATGCTTCTTGATTCCAGGGTCAACAAGAAGTCTTCAACATCTATACAATGGGTTTCTATGAAAGCTTCTGTCTTTTTGACCTGCCACTTGTCAATCCAAGCCAAAACAGACAAGCTGATAGGTTAGCCGAAATGATTCAGATTAGGGTGTCTGAGGAATTTAAAAGAAGAACAATCTTATATAGATAGAGGCTAGCTGGGAAATAGTTGGTCAACTGGATACTGAGTTGGAGTCTAAGATTAGCTTCAAATGGGAAACCTCAGTTTAAGGCCCAGCTATGGAACCTGTGAACCTTGAGACTACAACTCTGTCAGCACCAATTACCCTCAGTCAGACACCAGTTGGTGAAGGTGTCTCACAGCCTCTCCCTGGCTAGAGCTTAAATGCAAAACAAGAAAGCCAAAGCTCTATCCTACCAGAGTCACATAGGCCTGTGATTGACAAAGGTAAGAAAATTCTAACTTCAAAGAAGATTGAGGAGGAGAAGAGAGAGAGGAAGATGGAGGCAAGGGAAGAAAGAATAAGAAAGACACCTAGTTTCAGGCAGGCTACAATCAGGGCTGCCCATAGGCTAAACACTCAAAAAGATGAGTTAAGGTCTGCCAGATTGAACTACATAGGAACTAGGAAGTACAATCTAAATGAACTAATCTTTGTTCCGTTGGAAGATTTGAATAACTGGCAGACACTGAGGTGTCTAGAGAGAGGAAGGCAACTGAGGTTGTTGCTTTGCTCCTCAAGACCAAAGAACAAAGAGAAAGAAGTAAACTATACAAAGCTACTATCCTCTCTCTAGTTCAAGAAAGGCCTAAGGTAGAGTCTTTGGCTAAGAAGAAGAAACTCAAGTAGGTAGAGAACAAGACAGACAAAACATGATTACTTACTTGAGTGCCATAAGACTTTACCCGGCAACAACTTTGCTCCCTCTATCATAGGGGTACATAGACTTTGAATATCTTAAGTAGCTAGAACAAAAAGTCATCAAAGAAAGAAAAACTACTAAGAGAAATATAAGGGAGGAAGGTCAAAGATCAAGGGCCACCATCAAAGCTAACAAGAAGAAGTCTGAGGACAGACAAAATATGGTGAGCTTGTTGAAGCTGTATGGGTTCTCTAAAAGGAGGCTTGGTCCCATGTCTCTATCCACAATAGATGAGCACATCAAGGTAATCAAACAGAAGATCAAGAAGGGTGAGCTTGAAGACTTGCATTCTCCACCAAGTCAAGCTGCACCTGAAGCTGAGGTCAAGGATGAACCAAATCAGACAACACAACCAAGACCTAGTGCTGATCCATAGCCAGCTTCATTTTCTAACCCATAGCAAGGTGCTGAACCTTATTCTAAACATGTGATGGGGAAGGACCAAATTGAGAAGGATAAAGTAAGGAAAACAAGATGATCAAGACCAACATTCTTAGTTGAAGTATAGAAAGAGGAAGAGGATGGCCATAAGAAGAGATTTAAAGTCAAAGAGGAATAACAAATCTAAGCTCTCCACCTCTGCACCTATGGATAAGTCAAAACATCCCGAGGGTGAACCAAAAGAGGCTACTCAACCAACTCCATTACAAGTAAAGCCTCTTGCTGCTGAGAGACCCATCCTAACTTGGGTATACTTTCCAAACCCAAAGATATGGTATGTCACAAGAGATCGAGGAGGTCCACGAATATAAGGAAGGTTACTTTGGATTATTTGACCACAGACAAAGAAAATTAACTAAGTGTCAAATCTTACGAAACCAAAGACATAAATCTTTCAAATCCAATAGTGAAGTCTTCCGAAGCCTTAAGACAAAGTCTTTCGAAGCCTTAAGACAAAGTCTTCCGAAGCCTGAATACTTATTTCTTCCAAAGACAGAGAAAACATGCTTTTCTGACATAGTTTTGACAAAAGTAGACCACCTTTATTTCTTTCGAAGACAGAGAAAACATGCTTCTCTGACATAGTTTTAATAAAGGTAGACCACCTTTTCCTTTCCAGCTCTAAAGACTCACCAATGTGTATAAGTTGATGATTACCTTTTACTTTTGTCAATTGTTCAGTATGTTGTTTTTTCAGTAACTTTCTACTCTTGTACTTTTATTCTTTTGCAATACAATAGGATGTGGGCTATGACATGTCATAAGTACATGTCAAAAGGAAATCTACCTTTGACTTTACATTGATCTTCTTGTCTAGATTAGTTTCCAGCTGGCCTTCAAAGTATGGCCGGTTGTAGGTTGTAGTATAAAGTATCTCATGTAACAAGTCTTAGGACTAAGCATTGTAACACTTGTAAAATTACTTGAGAGCAAGATACATCATCCTTGAAAACCAACCTTTGTGTTCTTGAGTTCTTTACTTGTCTATTCTTTGTTTCTTTTCCTAGTAAGTGTGTCTTCTCCAACCCTGAGACTGTTGTTGAACAAATCATAACCGGTCCTACAGAATGACTGACCTCTAATATTACTAATGTGTTTTCAAGGACACTGAATGTGGATACACGAGAACTTCATAGATCATCATGCACGAATGGAAGCAATCTAAGGATGGTGACCACCCATGATTTTTCAGTAGGCAACTAAAACAAATTAATTAGCACATTATGGGAAAAAAGGATACCTAGATGTTACATAAAAAGAGTTGTTGAAGATACTAGATTTACCTACAAGGCAAAAATGCTCTTGAGGATCTTTTTTTTAGCTGAAGTTGTTATTTATGTAATGTTCATAATTTTATACAATTTCATTTATGATATTATTATACATCTGAAAATCTCATGCGTAACCATTTAGAGAGAAGAACATGTGTGTAGAACCCAACACTAGTAGTATATATTGTATTGTCGTCCATGTCATCTATAATTTGTAACTTTGATAAGTCAACAATAAAGCAATACACCGAGTTGGATTTGACAAATCTTTGTTGCTCTTCGTCTTGTTCTTCATTGTT
The DNA here is from genome assembly GCA_025215565.1 of Flaveria ramosissima. NCBI lineage: Eukaryota > Viridiplantae > Streptophyta > Magnoliopsida > Asterales > Asteraceae > Flaveria > Flaveria ramosissima. The sequence goes on from CM046045.1 coordinate 11,398,293, forward strand.
AACATGTGTCCTTATTGATTTACTTTTTACTTGCTTCTTATTATGAGTCTTAGATAAGTCAACAACATGTGTTCTTATTATGAGTTAGATTGATCATGTTAATCTACATGTAATTAAGAACTATCTTGTTTAGGAAATAATGAATCTTAACAAGTTTTTCAACTCCATCTTCATTGAAAAAAAAGAGTGTGGAATAAAGATCCCAAACACAAGAAAGATTTTAGTTGGTTATTCATAGCATAATATAGTCCTTAAACTAAAATTACTTAAAATTACAATGACAAAACATAAAACTTGTCTAAGTTATGATTATAAATGAACCTCAAACTAATGTGTTTAATATGATAAATTTCCATGCTAGGAGCTAATCCTAACTTCAAAATACACATGAAAGTAATGTGAAATACATAGGAAAATTAAAAACACTAAATGAGTTCTAATTTAACTTTTAAATCAACTATTCTATCTTAGAATGTTTCTTTAAATAAGAAAAAATCACACAATTTTAAAATAACAAATAGTCATATAACACTTATGGATCCTTAACATTTAATTTGGTCCAACACCAGTATGGAACCCAAAACTTAACATATTCCATTTTAACTCATCGTGTTACTTACACATAATGTTGTGTAGTGTTCATTAATTACGACACAAATGTTAATAAGGCTTAAAGTTAATTTTATTATTATCACATTGAAATTATCTATAGTTCAAGCCATGGGGAGGATTAGGGTTATATTTTATCTTTAAACCCACTTATTTCAATTAATAACTTATTTTACACTTTTTACCTTCACCTTTGAACTAGTATCTTTTGTTACATTTTACCATGAAACTAGGACAAAAATAAACTGCGAAAAGTTTGAGGTGTTATAACGTATGGAACTAATAATTAAAATTTAGTTACGCTATTAAAAATTTTGTAATTGATAATGATGTGAATAGTGAATCCACTGATATGAAGATTGACACACATCCATAAAAATCTAAAGGACTATGGTGTAGAATGTAGTTAGAACAGAATATTATATTTCATTATCCGACTCACTTATTGTTGCTTTTATTGCTATTATTGTTATAGAATTGATGAGCATCAAGATTGACAATAACGTTACATATGAAATAATTTTCTGTACTATGTTTCATATGTAGTTGGGCTAATTTGAAAAATATGCATGTTACTTTATACGTGTTGTTAAATCTTTATCAAAGTAAGAAGATTCGGCCATAGTTTGTTGAATTAAATGTACTATTTCAATTCAAAATCATTACATGTACTTATCTGCTTTTTTAATGTAACATTATGTGTATTAATCTATTTTATTACCACTACTCTTGTTATCACTACTATAAAAATTAATGGATGACTACGATGTTAAATGTTACTTTCTCATGGTAGGGGGGGGGGGGGGCGCACATATATATATGTTACTTTTTAGCCCATCCGCCTAAGAAAGAGACAGTCTTAGAATATTTTCAAAAATAAACTACCAATTTACAATTTAATAATAGGAAGAGATTTTTGCATTTTCTATCGATTATATATATATATTCTCATACTTTAACTTTTTTATTTTATAAATAAGTTAATAAACATTGTCATTGTTAAGTAATATTGATTCATATCTAGGTGTTCACTAAAGCAAAATTTGCACGTACCCAAATTATTATTAACTATTACTAATATTAATATTGTTTACTATTACAATTTTATTATATTATTATTATAAAAATGCATGGATAATAATAAATGGTAAATGTTACTCTCCCATGGTACATGTGAGTGCACGCGCGCACACACACTCCTATATCGATATGCGTATTCATAAACAAATATTTAATAAATATAAATATAGGTTGTGTAATGATCACATAAAATTACATGATCAGGTGGCTTTAGTGTGCGATAATGGGCTGATAGATTTACCCCTCACCCCAATTATACAGTTGCGGTTTGATGGTTTCATATCTTTTTATAATAACCGAATAACCTGCCCCTATACACACACATACTCATACGTGTAATTATATATATATGTATATATATATATATATATATATATATATATATATATATATATGTATAATAATATGTATATATATATATATATATATGTATACATATATATATGTATATATACATATATATATATATATATATATATATATATATATATATATATATATATGTAGATCATATATATATAGTATACATATATATGTATATATACATATATATGTATATATATACATATATTGTATACATATATATGTATATATACATAGTATGTATATATATACATATATATGTATATGTATACATATATATGTATACATATATATGTATACATATACATATATATGTATATATATACAGATATAGTATACAGATATATATGGATATAGATAGATATATATATATATGGGTAGGGTGGTAGAGATAGAGAGAGGTAGAGAGAGAGAGAGATAGAGATAGAGAGAGAGATAGAGAGAGGGAGGGAGAGAGAGAGAGAGAGATAGAGGGAGGGGTCGAGAGAGAGAGAGAGAGATAGAGAGATAGAGAGAGAGAGAGATCGAGAGAGAGAGAGAGAGAGAGAGAGATAGAGAGATAGAGAGATATAGAGAGAGAGAGAGAGAGAGAGAGATATATAGATAGAGATATATAGAGATATATAGAGAGATAGACAGAGATATAGATAGATAGATATAGATATAGAGATATATCTATAGATATATAGATATATATATATATATATATATATAGATCTATATAATATATATATATATATATATATATATATATATATATATATATATATATATATCAGAATATATACACATATACTAGTATGTGAACCCATGTGTTGCGATGAGTGTGTTAAAAATCTATAGGGTTTGGTTTTGACGACTTTTACATGAGTTCTCACCTCGCGGTTTTTAAAATTTCGAATGCATTGTATACCCTTTTTTACACGATAACTATACTTATAAGTTATATCATGTAGGTAATATTGATTCACTCATTGTCTAGAGTTTTATCTTTAGTTTATGATTCTTCTTTTTGTTTTATAATTTTTTATTTATATTCCCATTTTATATTTAAAAAAATTAGAAAACAATTTTACTTTTTACAGTATTAAGGTTGTAGGATCGGATATGGTCACTAAACACAAATATAATCGTTCAAACTCACTAAGTCACACTCGAATGATGATGCAGATCCTTTAAGAGTGGATGATAATATACTAAGTAAAACAAACAAAAGAAATAGTGTTCAAGATACTTGTATATATTACTTCTCAACTCAAAGTTTACAAGACTCTTACAAGCATACAAAATGAGTTACAATGAGAAACTATATATACTACTATCTACAGCCGATTATACTTTGATACCACCTAAAACTTACTACCAAACAAACACTACATTGTTAGGAGTAAGGTATCTAGATTAAAATACTATCCTATATTAGGTGGTCATGTTAGGTCCATGACTTACCTTTTGTCACCAACTAAACGTGGTAACTGTACAAACTGATAAAAGATGAACAGTGGAATAAAGTATGGTCAACTACAAGGACGTGAGAAAGCGTCACGCAGTATATCAGAGGTTGCAGCGGCTTGTCAGTAGGTCCATACTTATATCCACTGGTTCATAATAGGTTCTTCCGAAGGTTAACTGGCTTCGAAAAAACAAGTTCTTCCGAAGCCACTTATACTTCGGAAGAGTCTACTTCTTCCGAGAATTCTACTGATCTTCAAGACTTTATACTTGAGATAATAATAGTCTTGAAACCTTCCAAGTGTTTGTCTTCGAGAGAGGAATTACTTTGTCTCTGGAAGACAGAGTTCCTCTTCGGAAGTTCTTCTAACTTAACCTTCGGAAATGCAGTTTTGCCTTCGAAAGTCTTTTTTCAGTTGTACCAAAATTATTCTAAGTGTTGTTTTGGTTGCACCAGCCTTATATGATCCAACAAACTCCCCCTTTGCTGATGCTACCAAAACTTCACTATCTTCTACATCTCAAAACTTTCAGCACCAAAGAAAGTAGATATTTATCTATTTCTCTGTTCTTTCCGAAGGTGGTTCTGAGAAGCTTGTACAAGTCATTGGTAGATAATAGGTCCAATCGGTTACTCTGGATGACATGTACCCTTTGCTATGGCCCTCTATAAAGAGTTAGTTGACGGGAGTTGTAGTCATACTCCCATCTAACTATGGAATTCCAAATCAGGGCCTTCAACCATCTGAAGGAAGGTCATTCCTTTGGTTGACCCTTCTTTTTATTCATGCTCTCTCTGTTTTAACTCTTCTTTGATCATTGCTTTTGTTGTCAGCTCAGCAAGGTGAGGACTGCTCAGATTATTCCAAATATGAGCAGTTGTTTGAGAGTTGGAGGGGTTGGAGAATTGTTTCTCTGCTAACTCAGCAATATCAAACCTGCTTGAGTGTAACAGAGATGGAGTGTTGAGTCGGTTGACATCACCATTCTCTTTTTCCATAACAAAGTTATGAGAAGGTTCTTCAAACTTTCGCTAAACAATCTTCTTCCTAGGAATAAGTGGTTGAGTTGGCAGTTTGTCTCCCTTCCTAGTGTCCAGCAGAGTCACTAGTCTTCTTCTCAGCTTCTTCTCTTCTTCCTTAAGGAGTCAGAGTTAGTTGCCAAAGTTCCCAGAGGCAGATCAAGGAATTCTTCTCTTATTAGGGAACTAGAGAAGTTATCAATGTAAGTTAGATTGATAGCCTCCTCTTCACAAGAGATTTCACTCAAAGTGGTGTAGTTAATGAGGTTCTTCTTCATCTCCTTGAATTCTTCTAAGGTCATAGGTTTTGATGGTTCAGAGGATGGCTTGGGTGATGATGGCTGGTTGATGGTTGGGTTATGGGTAGTGTTTTGGTTTGAGGATGGGTAGTGGTGGTGGTTGTTGTGAAGATATGTATGATGGTAAGGGTATGGTTGTTGGTGTAGGTTTAGGGGTGTAGGGTTCAGAGGTTGGTTATGTTTTGATAGGAAAAGGAAACGGTGATCATTCAGGTTGAGGTAGTGGTATGGGTAGCATCCTCTGCACACTTGGTGTTTGAAACACCTCCTTCCTTCTTCCTGAGCGAATGTCAGCTTTAATGTCACTAACATGTCGATGCAGTGTTCTCTCAGTCATTAGACCAACTTGCCTGCCAGAAAAGCCGTTGGCTTTAAGATATGCCTTCATCCAGGCTTTGTCTCCCACCTTCTTGGCAGCCACAAGCTTGGCCTCATCTTCATTCTTCTTTCTTTCTCACAACTTCTCCCTAGATGCCTTCTTTCTTTCCTTTGCAATCTGATCTTGTTCTTTGTGGAAAAGCCACAAGATCGTCTCATTATTATGAGGACACAGTTCCTCCTAAGAGTAGCCTCTAGAGCATAGGAAAGCTATCCTCTTAGTCCTCAGATGCTGCTCTGCCTCTTCCTTCTTTCTTCTTTTCTCCTCCTCCTCGGCCAACCTAACTGCTTCCTTCTTTTCTTTTTGCAGCCGGGTTGCCTTTTCCAATTTTACCAACTCATCCAGTGGGAGTAGTAGCATTTCCTCATTTGCTACTCCCATATTGACAAGTCTGTTAATGACTTCAACTCTCATGTTGTTGTTGATAGCCTCTTGGGCTGCTGTTGTTGCCCTGCTACTTGCAGCCAGCAGCTTCCCAGTGCTGAGTCTACCTTTCTTCTTAAGTTTCTCCTACCTTTCTTCCTCTATCAGTTCTTTCACAGTCATCTTCCTCTTTCCCTTGGTATCTTTAGAAGATTCATCCTTTGGAGACTCCGGCTTAGAGGACTCAGGTTGTGAGAGGGGTTGAACCTGTGGTGCTGATGGTGTTTGGAGAATGGGGGTTTGAGAAAGTCCTTATTGTTTATCTCAAAGGCTAGATCAAGTATGGCCTCTGTGGTTATCAGATTATCAAATAAGGATGATAACCCAATGATTCCTTCCGTAGCTTGGATCTCAGCTTCGGAAGACTGGATCCTTGCTTCGGAAGATGTTGGGATTGCACTACATGTCCCGGCTGAGTCAGTTGCTAGGCCATCAGTCCTTATATCCCCTTCGAAATCAATCTCAGGTTCAATATGGACCTTAGGTTGACCAACTCCCTCTTCAGTGGTAGGTGGTGCATTCAACCTCTAAAGCTCTTCAGCTCCAAAGTATGCAACGACAACATCTGGTGAGGGTTGTTCAAGTGCGAAACTTATTAGGAACTTAGTTAAGAACCTATTGAGATCAATAAGCATCCTTGGGTCCACTTGAAATGTGATTGGAGGTGGCTGAGGAAAGATGGTTGAAGATTGTTGTTAAGTGGGGTAGAATGAAGATAGAGTAGAGATGGTCAAAACTGGTTCCTCTTGAGCTTGTCTCTATACACTCTCCCCCTTTTTGGTAGCATCATTTTGAGAGATATATGAGCTAGAGGAAGAAGTCAGAGAGACTTGAATTGGTACATTCCTGACAGATCTCTCAATTTGTGTCTCAGCTAGTTTGGCCTTGAGATTTTGACTCTCAAGTTGCTGAGTGGCAGACTTTTTTCTAAAGTCTTAACCTTTGACTTAAGGTTTGAGACTTTAAAAAGCAGGTCTCTTATGGTGAGTTGCAGACTTCCCTCATCTTCTTTAGAAGAATCACGGGGAGATGAGATAACATACCTTGTATGTTCATCTTCACCACTAGATGTGGTTTCTTGGCACCCTAGTTTCCTTTGTGAAGTGATGTCTCTTTTAGAGTCATCAACAGGAAAAGTTGTCATAGACTCAGTCTTAGAAATGTTACCACTGTCCTAAGAGTTCAGCGAGACACTCTCAGTAGTGGCAGATGAGCCTACATGAGTCCCCTCCACATCTGTAGGACTCACCTTAGTTTGGCTTTGCTGATGGGGGCTAGAAGTCAGATGTTCCTTGGGGCTCAGTTGATCTAAAGATTGGTATGGTAGAACATCATAGCCCTGAAGGAACATGAAATCTTTATCAGAACCGGTTAGTAGGTCAGTGAAGGATGTGGAAGTTATACCTAATGACCCGGGACCTTTATCAATATCTAAAGGCATTGAGCCTGTGATATGGCTGTCCCTTTTTGGCTGCTCAGGGGAGTATAGTGACTCACCTTGAGGGCTGAAGGCATGGGCTTCAGGCTCATCAGGTTGAGACTGAGGAAACTCAACGCTGATATTGAGGTCAATAGTGGAGGAAGGTTGGACCTCAGGCTGAGTGGGAGCCTATTTTTCCATTCTAGTGACTCACACTGAGGAGACCTTTGTCGCATGATTTATTCCAGTCGCATGAGAAGTGGATCTCGCGCGAGAACTTACTAATTAGTATAAATAGTTAGTTTGTTTAGTTATTGTTAAGCTTTTGTTCACTTCCCGAATTTGTACTCATTTGTAAACCTTTGAATTCATAGAGCAATAGAAAGAGAAGTTTATTTACCTTGTGTTCTTCAATGCTACACTTCTACTTCTTAATCCTTAATTGTTAACATTCTGCATTCACAATTACGAGATCGAACTGATTATTGTGATGATCCTTACAATTGGTATTAGAGCTGGTATGCTCTAGATCGATTGATTTGAAGTTTGAACTAGTGATTTGAAGAGTTCATGATCATCGAATTGCTTTATTCTCGAAGATAAAAGTTCTATCTATTGAATTTGATCAATATAGAAAATGGCAAAGCTGATAAGTTCGTTGATTGGTGAATTGATGATGTTTTTGAGCTTAAACTAGATTAATTGAATCAATTAGAGACAATTAGGATCAAATTTGAACTTATTTCACTAATTGAACAATTGATAAATCAAAATCTAATCAATTTGGACTAAAATTGAACCTGTAAAGTTTCGAATTGGTCAAATTGATTCAGGCGAAAACTTTTGTATTTTTTCTGCGAAAACCTCTATTTCGTACGAAAACCTGAATATTCGTGCGAGGCGGTTACAAGTTTGTTACAGAAGGATAACAGTCGTGCGAAAACCTGAACATTTCGCAAGTTTCAGTGTTTGAACTTTCCGCGCGAAAAGTTTCTGATATCCCGTGCGAGAACTTTGATTTTTGAAGAAAAGTTCAAAGTTTGTTTGAAGAATTTACTATGGCAAATCTAAAGAATATTACTGCAACACTAAATCTTGATAATTAGATAGGCACAAGCACCAATCCTCCCCGTTTGTTGAATGAAGAAGATTATCCGGATTGGGCATATCGTTTTCAGAATCATGTCATCTATACTGAACCCCGGATGATGCGATCTCTTAATCAAGGTCCGTACATTCCTTTGTATAAGAATGAGAAAAGGGAATGGGTTGCTAAACCTGAACATCTATGGGATGAAGATGATCTTAAGAGAATGGAACTTGATGATAAATCTTATGCAGCTATCATGATGGCACTCACAACTGAGATTGCACAAAAGTTTAAGGACTACACAAAAGCAAAGGATTCGCGGGATGCTATGGAAGAACATATTACAGGAAATAAGGATATGAGAGAGAGCAGGAAGGATATGCTCAACCATAAATTCAATAGGTGAGACTTTAGAAGCTCAGATGTCAAGGTTTGTGAAATTGATCACCAAAATGAAGAGTGTAGGGATAACTCTAGAGAACATAGCTGTTAACAAAAAGTTATTGAACTCTCTACCTTATAGCAGGAACAACAACTACACTACTATCAAAAGGACAAAGGATCTGTTTACCTTGTCTTTAAGTGATCTTATTTCTTTAATCAAATCCTATGACGTGGATAATAAGCAAAGGGCTGCTAATTACATCAACACCATGGGAGCTGAAGCAACAGCAATGTATGCCAAGATGGCAAGTAACCGAAACTACTATGTCATCTACTCTCAGCTATGCCAGTTACAACACTCATCATCTTCTGCTCAAGCTAGTATGAAAGACCAAGCTTTACCTCAATCCTTGACTCATTATCCAACCACTCACCAAAATCCTTATGTCCAAACTCAAGCCCAACCTTACTCTCAAACCTACACACCAACCGAAACCACTCAACCAATACAACAAGCCTTCGTTGTGAATTCTAAGCCAACCAAGCAACCCATTCAGATAGTTGAAGAGCATCTAGCTCTTTTTACTTCATTCATGGACAGCTATGAAGCTTTCTCTACAGGAAGAATCAGTCCACCTAACATCTTGGTTGATGATTTTCAACAAGTCAATCCTGATGATGTTGAAGAGAATGACATAAAATATCAGATGACAAAGAATTTTGCCAGACGAACGGGATAAAAGGTCTTCGGTTTAAACAATCCCAGCAAGATAGGTTTTGACAAGTCAAACCTAAGGTTATATAACTCTGATAAACCTGGTCATTTTGCAAGAGAGTGTTTTGAAGCTAGAAACAATCAAAGTGATCAAGGTAAAAGGATGGTAACTGTGGAAGTCGAAACAAAGAATGACCAAGCTAGTACATCTAAGACCAAGGCTCTTGCGTCTCAAATAAGTGAGGACTATGATTGGTCAGAATAGATGGAAGCTTTGGATATTAAGTTATCCACTACTCTTTTAGCAGAAATACAGATTGAAGAAGAGATTGTTAAAGATAATCTATTTGCTGAATTAGTCTCAGAAGATTTGTTAAGTGGAGTGTTTGCTGAGAAAAAGGAATTTGAGGTTGAGAAGGTGGATGATAAAGATGTTGAGGGGGTTGAAGTGATTAATGAAGATATGCCAGAATTTGTTGAAATCAAAGCTATTGAGATTACTCCAGCTCAAAGGTGATGAATGAACATAAAGCTATTGAGTTTACTCCAGCTAAAAAGCAAGAATAAATCAAAGCTGTTGAGACTACTCCAGCAACTGCATGTGATATTTAAGAAAAAGTTGTTGAGACTACTCCAGCACTTAAAGTAGTAAAGATCAATCAAAAGACCTTCATGGTAAATGTGGTTCATGGAGAGACATAGAAGAAAGCTGAAACAGAAGAGGTATATTTTAATCTTTGTTCAACTGATTGTATTGAAAAGGTTCAAAGATATAGAGCTCACAACGAACGATTGATTGTTGAAGTTGAAAAACTTCAATATCAAGCACAAAAATATAAAACTAATGAGAGAATGTTCAAAGATTAGATAGTTGGTTATAACAAATCAGTTTATCAGTCAAAATTAAATCTTTATGATAAAGACTGTAACATAAATGATTTGACAAAATCGAAATAATGAACTTTCTTTGGAAGTTAACAAATTAAATAGTGAACTCATGTTCAAAACTAATTGTTGAAAAGTTTGATTTGTCTTCAAATATGGTTGAAAGTATAATCAAGTCTCAAATGACACAAAAAATCTGTGGTGGAAAATGAGGAGTTGGTTACTCTAACATTGCACCACCGATTAATCATGATTATACTTCTTTACCTTCATCAGTTAACAAAAATGATAAAGAGAGCTATGGTTTAGGTTTTCAACCAAAATCAGACTTAACACCTTCAGTCAGTATTCCATTGACTGTTGATCCTATCATAAAGACTGAAGTTAACATTAATCATGACAATTTTTGTGCATAAAATTTGAAGAAGGATGGTTGGTTGAAGAATGGATTAATGATGATGATTTAGATTTTGAAAATAATAAAAATTGTAATGAGAAAGCTCAGTGTAGTTCATCATCTTTGATTAATGAAAAGGCAAATGTTTTGAAAGTTTCAACTGACTGTTCATCAATGTCAAACAAGGAAAGAAATTAAAATCCAACATTAATTTCAAAATAAATGAAAAGAAAAAAATTCACCATCTTTATCTGGCTTGAAAACTGATTTCAAGAATAGATTTGTTTCTAAAGGCAACATTGATAAACACGAGTATATTTTTAAAGAATTAAATGCAAGTTTCTTTAAAAATAAGTCTTCTATTATTTCTAATCAAGTGAAACAAGATGTGTGTAGCTCAGGTACAAAATAAACTAATCCTCTTCTAGTTCATTCAATACTCAAGCATAAAGGAACATTTAAAGCCTCGTGTATATCTGATACAACTCAAAATGAAAAGGGAAAACGAGAGAGCGCACAAGAATCTGTTGGCCAAAGAAATTCTAAAGCCAGATTCTATGATAATAGAGGATGTTGTCATCAACAGTTTGAAAACCCAATTCAAGCACAAAATGTGTATCATAATAAAAATTGGTATATGTGTGGAAAGCCAAATCACATGGCTAGAAATTGTCATCTTCAACGCTCTTTGACAAGTAAACAAAGATTTCATAATTCTATTGCAAATAATAGAAAACAATTCTTTATGAATGAAAATTAAAAGGAATTTAAGTGATAAAAGAAATGTTCAACATAACACAGATTTGTAAAAGGATAAATTCATTATAAAGGCTTTACATGTCAAAGATGACAATCCATCTTCCACACAAAACACTTTCAAGAAATTGATCAAACCAATTCAACAATGGAAAGTGAAAACAATTACATTAGAACCTGAAATAGTTGAAGATTATATCTTCAATGATAAAAGAGATATGACACTCAAGTCAGTATCATAATTGGATGAAAAAGGTGTACTCAGGTCAACAATGGCTTGTGTTCCTAAAACTGAATAAATCTATTATTCATGCAGAAACATCCTAGACCCAGCATAAACAGTGTTTGGCATGTTGATAGTGGATGTTCATGGCATATGACTGGTAACATATCTCTGTTACATAACATCAAATCATATAACGGAGGTTATGTTATATTTGTTGGAGACAAAGGGGGTAAGATCACTAAGAAAGGTTCTATGTCAAACTGTGTGTAAAGCTTTAAGGATGTCAACTTTGTTGAGGAACTTAAACATTATTTGTTAAGTGTCTCATGAATTTGTGACAAAAAAATATTCAACATACTTACAGATAAAGAATGCTTGATATTAAAACCAGGATTTGTCAATCCTGAGGAATGTTTGGATTCAGCAACAACTTCTTAGAATGCTTGATATAAAAACCAAGATATTGTGAAGAATCTGATTCAACATTCTAAGACAAAACACATTGACATCCGCATATACCTTATCCGATATTGTTTTGAACGAAAACTTATGTTTGATCATTCCAGATTTGATTTTCTAGTCCAATCTTTGGGAATGATTAAATTTGGTTAACTATTATTTTTACACCCTTTTCAAAAATATTTTTTCTTGTTTTGTTTTATAATTGTAATTTTCTATCTAGATAATCACAATTTTAGGGGGAGAAATTTGAAAGTTTCAAAAAAGATTTTATTTTTAGGGGGAGTAAAAAGCTTGAAGAAAAATACAAAAAGATTTTTATGTTTACAAAATTTTATTTTCAAGACAATATAGGAAATGATAGTATATTTCTTGATTTCGATTCATTACATCTGAAGGTATACAAGAAACTGATTTGTATTATGTTTGATATGACTTGTATACAAGAAACTGACTTGTAATTTTCTATCTAGATAATCACAATTTTAGGGGGAGAAATTTGAAAGTTTCAAAAAAGATTTTATTTTTAGGGGGAGTAAAAAGCTTGAAGAAAAATACAAAAAGATTTTTATGTTTACAAAATTTTATTTTCAAGACAATATAGGAAATGATAGTATATTTCTTGATTTCGATTCATTACATCTGAAGGTATACAAGAAACTGACTTGTATTATGTTTGATATGTTGATAGGCTTGACGATCAAGAATGAAAAACACTATATACTATGATACACTGAAAAATAATCATCTATGACTGAAGTGGGTAGCTCATCAAGGTTTTGTGAATACACTGATTCTATACTAAACAAACTGAGAGTTACAGTCTAGTCATACTCAAGCCATTTACTTTCTGACTCAGCTAATATCATGTATACATATATGCATATATATATATATATATATATATATATATATATATATATATATATATATATATATATATATATATATATATATATATATATATATATATATATGTGTATATATATATATATATATATATATATATATATATATATGTGTGTGTATATATATATATATATATATATATATATATATATGTATGTATATATATATATATGAAATATATCAAAAGGCAATAAAAGAAAAGTTAAAATCAAATGTCAAAAGAATATATCATACAAAAAGAGCAAAAAGATGCCAAAAGGCCATATAGGAAAAAAGATGCCAATGTGCATATTAATAAAAGATATGTCATAGACATACATACTATATGATAATATTTTTCTTTTGAGAATATGTTATGACACAAGACGCAAAATCAAAAGATGGGGTATGTAAGTCCGTCTTGGCATGTAAGTCCCACATCTTGTGAGGGCAAAACATAAGTCCGGCTGGTTGTTAATAAGTCCTACAACTTGTCAATATTCTGTGTTTGAAAATATTTTCTCTCGCTAGTTATGCTCAAATAGATATTATATAAGAAAATAATTAAATCTAAGAAAGCTGATAAGAAGTGAAAGGTTTAAGTCAATTTGGGCTGACTTGAAATCTCAATAGTGTCTTGAAGCTGGATAAGTGTTTTGTAGGATTTTTGATTATGGAATACACTGAAATCATATAACTTAACCAAAACATGAGAAAATCATAGCTTATGGTCTAAGTATACTTGAAGTCTAAGTTTAAAATGATATAGTATATTGACAATCAACATAAACAGTCTTACATAAAATCAATGCTGAAAGATTGTTAATGATTGATTTCTAAAGAAATATGATCCTATTCTTGAAAATTTATCAAAAAGTAAGTTGTAAATACAATATGTGTGTAAATAAGTTTATTTTTACTTAGTTTTATTAGTATCTCTTAACCTGTTTTTTTGTTGTGTTTTTGTTTTGTTTTGTTTTTGTTTTACAAAGATTTCAAAAATTAAAGGTGTTAAAATAATTGTAAACACTTAGTTAAATAAAATCATTTTTCATAGCAGATAAAAAGGGCTTAATAAATGGTAAGGGGAATTGGATTAGGAATATGATATGGAGACAAGGCAAAACCAACTTAAAAGACTTTAAAACAGCTAAATCCAAAGTCATTGAAGATGAGAACCATATTAATCCAAACACGAAGAAACCGATGAAGATACGAGTTTATAGACATCTAAGATATGTAAGGAAGATCCCTATACACCCTCCAGTGCCAGTTAACATCTTATCCAAGCTAATCGGGTGGAGTTGTGAGAAGGAGACGAGACCCGTGTTGATTAAATGTGAAGACAAAGAGTATCGTATCATCGACCCTGTGGATTTGCTAAAGTTTGGGAAAGAAGAATTTAATGAAGTTGCAGGCATGTCCAATTGCAGCTGATGAACCTGTTCATCTTCTAGAAGCACCATTTGGTTGGTTGATTATGAAGGCCCTAGATTGTCACACCCTAAAAATCCACATGCGGGGTTTTACTGCGAGGCGAGTGAACAAACCAGGATATCAGACATTAGTTACTCAGAACGACACTATATGCAAAGTTTAAAAACAAATCAGAGATTAAAACTGGAAAACTGTGCGGAAGCGTTTGTAAGTAAATCAAACCCAAAGCATATAAAATGCAATATTGGCAAAACACGCGCCAAACCATTATTTAAAATGTTAGAATCTGGTATTCAAACAAAACACCAACTGATTAACGTGTTAAACCAAACCAAATAGTGCGGAATCCTATTTGATTGGCGATCCAATCAGTGAGAACGCACGTAGAAACAATAACGTATTGAATCTAATGTCAAGAATCGATTGGGAATCGATCTACAGCGTTCTATGAACTTGGAGTACGAACTTAGAGGCTTCTGGACGGCTAGGGTACGTCTGGAGTCGAAGTGGATTGAATACTTACGTTTTTTCACGAATTAGGTGGTATTTATAGGTTAGGGTTTCTCATTCAGGCGACTGAACCATTAGCATGGTTCAGTCGTGCGATTGAGCCATGCGGTTGATCCATTCGCACGATTGAGTATTCAATCGTGCGACTGAGCCAATCTCATGTTACAATCATATGACTGATCCAGTCTCCTGGTTCAGTCGTGCGACTGAGTCATTCGCCTGAAGTTGTTCATGCGTATGGTCCATTCGCATGGGCCATTCGCATGAGAACTTCATATTGCTAAGTTTGAATGTATTCATTTGTCATTACATTGTCAATATTCATTCAAACAACCACAAACCTATATAATCAAGTCAATATGTGTTAAACAACTCATTAATGAAATATTAAACATTATAAACACAACCAAACATTTGTATCTCATTAAGTACCCAACGATTACATAAGTGTAAGACAATAAAGACATATTACATTCAGATCAGAATCTAGGTACATATGTATCAACAAACTCCCCCTTGGACCTAGATATATCTAATGTCGTACCTTTAGCTTGTAGAGAGATTCCAGTGTGGTTACTAATTCCTTGAAAGACTCAAATGTTTCTGATTTGGACTTCAGAAACATTACCCAAGAGAATCTTGAGTAGTCATCAGTAACCACATAGCAGTACAAGTCACCTGCAATGCTTTTTGTACTGACTGGATCAAACAGATCCATGTGAAGAAGTTCAAGAGGAAGCTCGATAGAATGAACTTTCTTCTCCTTATGAGACTTCTTCGTCTGTTTGCCTTTCTTGCATGCTACACAGAAATCCGGAAGTTGGAAATTTTTGACGTTAACTCCTCTCACTAGATCATTCTGGATCAAGTGATTCATCTTCCGTTGATTTATGTGTCCCATTCTCCTATGCCAGGAAATGGAGTCCTTCTCAGTAGCCTTTGATAAGAAACACTGAACTTCATGATCCGTTGTAGAAGCCGTTGAGAGATCCAAAACATAAAGATCTTTATATCTTGAAGCTGTCATCAAAACTTGGTCCTCTGGAATCACATAGTCTTTCTTCAGGACATAACACTCCTTGTTGTCAAATATAACCTTAAATCCTTTGTCACATATTCGGGAAACAGAAAGTAAGTTGTTTTGAAGTTGTTGAACGTAGTTCACTTTATCAAAGTTAACTTTCTGATTTCCAACCTCTCCTTGAGCTGTGATATAACCTTCTTTGTTACCACCAAAAGAAACATGCCCGCCTTTTATTTGTTTGACGTTTGATAAGAGAGCCCTGTTTCCTGTCATGTGCCTGGATGCTCCGCTATCTACAATCCACGTGTTGGTTTCAGCACTGTAGCGAACACCCTGCACATTCAATTTAAAGCATTAGTTTAGGTTAGGAACCTAAGCCTTTACTAGCTTGGGTTTCCCAAAGGCATCACACATCATGAATTCAACCCATTGACCCTTAGAAGGTGAGGGTAGCTCAGGTGACTTCTTGTCCTCATTATCAGACACAAAGGTTGACTTTTCTTTCCATAAGCCAGATTTGTGTAAGGCTTGTTTGTGATAAACAGACGACTGGCTGATGGGTTGAACTTTGGGTTCACTAGTTCTTCTAGGTGGAGTCAATGAGCTCCTCTTAGAAGACCTAGGTTTTGAATCCTGAAGTTCAACTTTCTTCCTAGGTGTCTGATAGTAAGGACAATAAGACGCAATGTGTCCACACTCTCCACAGTTGTAGCATGACCTGCTATCAACTTTATGATTAAACTGTCTATGTGGAGACGTGTGTGACACCCTAGTGACATCATTATGTTTGGGCTTTGACTCTACTTCTTTTGATGTTTTATCTTGTTTAACAAACTTAATTGTTTTAGCATTCTTAACATCTTTTCCATTTTGGTTAACAGGACTTCGACATGAAACTCGTGATAGGTTAACATTAACAGTCTTTTTAGGTTCAGATTTGACTTTGTTTGACCCTGACTTTATATTAACCTTTTCAAATTCTTTTTCCAGATTAACACAAGGCATTTTACCCTTTGCCTTTGAAGTGGCCTCCTTTTGTTTTGTTCCAGATTCATTTGAAGTACATGATGCATTTGGATCACTTACAAGAGGAGTAGACAGCACATGATCCTTGATTGGATTGTTATTTATTGGTTTACTCTTAGTGTTCATCAAGGTCTCAGGTGGTGGTGGAACCAATTTATATCCCAAACCCTCCCCATTGTTACGCTCTCTCACTAAGTGTTGGACAATATGAGATGAACTTGTCCAACTGTGCAGTTTTTGCTTTAATGAATTGACTTCTACTTCTAAAACTGCTTTTTGTTTCTTAGTGTCTTCTAGGGAGTTAAGATAGTACCTAATGTCATTTGCTTGGTTAAAAGCTACTACTTCTGTTTCCCTAAACTGTTTATTCAAAAGGTCTATCTTTTCTTTGTAACTATGCTCATTTTGTTTTAAAACTCTATTTGCCTCAGTGCACAGTTGTAAATCCTTTACTAAGCTATCGTTATGATCTAATAACCTAGCAAATTTCAGATCTATGCTTTCCCTAAATTTATTACAATCAGAACAAGCATGATTTTTGAAAAGTTGGTCAGTAGTACTTACCTGAGGAGGTTCTGATGAATCAGCCATCAACGCAGCATCTGATGTTTCTGGTTCTGGTGATTCTGTCTTTGTTGTAGTAGTCCCTTCTTCAGGCTTGTAGTTGAACTCACTTGCAGTTTCTTCACTGTTTGACATCGCTAGCTCTACTGCAATATCTCCTTCACTCGCGGAATCATCATCTAAGTCTTCCACACTGGCAATATTGGATTCTCTCGGAGAGACAAACCGAAAACTCCAGTCCTGTCCTTCATCATCATGAGCAGTCAAGGCTTTTGGATCCTTGCTTGATAATGTAGGACTGCCAGCTGGCTTATCTTGAAGAGTGAAGGACGAGAATGGATTCCCGTTTCCAATCTTCTTTGGCTTCACACACTCTCGTTTGAAGTGCCCCTTTTCTCTACAGTTGAAACAGGTCACCTTGCTCTTGTCAAAACCAAAAGTAGTGTCCTTAGTAGTAACCAAGTTTTGTCCGGTCTTCTTCACAAACTTCTTAGCTCTCCGGACAGCTCTTACTAAGGCCCACATGATATCCATCCTCTCCAGCTCTGTCTCATCTACCTGCTCGTAGTCCTCGTCTGCCAGATGACAGTTTCCAATTTTCCCAGCAACAAGTCCATCATAGGAATGAACTACTACTGCTAAGAGATCCATGTGCTCTCTTGCTACTTCTACTGTCACGTTTCTGAGATTCTCGGTCTTTATTCTTGTAGCATTTGCTTCAGATCCAATGTATTGGGTACTAGAAGACCCTGACGTTTCTGATCCTGAAGGAGAGGCTTGTGAAGGACCAGATGAGCTTGACACAAAGGCAGTCTGAAGAGGTACTCCAGATGTCTTGACTTGTGGTGTTGCATTGTACAAGGCTGGATTCTGAGTATACGAAGACTTTTGAGCTCGGTACTTCATCCTTAGGGCTTCTTCTCGCAGCTTTAGAATGAAATCATTTATGTCCAACCTCGCTAGTAATCCATTCTGTCTCAGGTTTGAAACAAAAGAAGCCCAACTTTCTGGCAACCCGTCTGCAAAATTCGACACTTTATCTTCCATGGTCGTTGTGACACCATGCGTGTGCAGCTCGCTCATCAAATGGTAGAATCTATCAATGACATCGTCTAAACTCTCATTACCCATCGATGAGAAGTTGTCAAACTCTTTCTTCAACTCTTTAGCTGTAATAGCCTTCAATGACGCATTCCCGTCATACCTTTTCTCTAGCTCATCCCATAATTTTTTGGCTTGCTTATTCTCAGAGAATTGATGAAAAATATCCTTAGGGATAGACTGAGTAAGCAACGCATACACTCTCTTTTCAGCATTATATTTAACTTTATGTGCATCAGTCATGCCTCCTATTGTAAGTTTCACCCCATCAGCTCCTACCGGCATACTGTACCCCGTCTCAATAGCTTCCCACATATTAGGATCTACTCCATTTAAGTAGATCTCAAAACGTTGTTTCCAGTGTGGAAACTCATCTAATGTTATAAGCTTCGGGGGATTATTGTGATTTCCCACTTCACTCTCCAGTAGCAGTAAGTTATGAATACGTGAGTCCTTCCCGGCTGTAAACGCTGAATACTGATCCTCCATCTCGATTAACTTTAAGTCTCTTAAACAACCTGTTTTACTAGTGCGAATGGAGCTGTGCGATTGGGCTACCCGTGCGATTGAACGATGCGACTGGTTGAATCGTGCGGCTGAACTAATGCGATTGGTCCAGTCGTGCGAATGCGGTTGAACAATGCGAACGGTTTGCTTAGTCGTACGAATGAAGGTACGACTGAGTCCAATCGTACGTCTCAGGGATGCGAATGAAATCCAGTCGTGCGATTGAGTCAATCGTGCGATTGAAGCTGCTGGATTTCGAAAATTTCTAGGTTTAACGTGTTTTGGCCGTAAAAACTCGAATTTTCACCAACCCTAATCGCCGTATGCAAGAAAAACCAAACTTTATGAGCAGGGGACGTCCAAGACACCGTTAGACACGAAAAGATTGCGTTTTTAGTGAAAAAACACAACTTTTGTATCAAAACTGATTGAATCACACGTAATCAAGAGCCAAAGCTCTGATACCACTTTTAGAATTTGGTATTCGAACGAAACACCAACTGATTAACGTGTTAACCCAAACCAAATAGTGCGGAATCCTATTTGATTGGCGATCCAATCAGTGAGAACGCACTTAGAAACAATAACGTATTGAATCTAACGTCAAGAATCGATTAGGAATCGATCTACAGCGTTCTATGAACTTGGAGTACGAACATAGAGGCTTCTGGACGGCTAGGGTACGTCTGGAGTCGAAGTGGATTGAATACTTACGTTTTTCCACGAATTAGGTAGTATTTATAGGTTAGGGTTTCTCATTCGGGCGACTGAACCATTAGCATGGTTCAGTCGTGCGATTGAGCCATGCGGTTGATCCATTCGCACGACTAAGTATTCAGTCGTGCGACTGAGCGAATCTCTTGTTACATCATACGACTGATCCAGTCTCCTGGTTCAGTCGTGCAACTGAGTCATTCGCCTGAAGTTGTTCATGCGTATGGTCCATTCGCATGGGCCATTCGCATGAGAACTTCATATTGCTAAGTTTGAATGTATTCATTTGTCATTAAATTATCAAGATTCATTCAAACAACCACAAACCTATATAATCAAGTCAATATGCCTTAAACAACTCATTAATAAAATATTAAACATTATAAACACAACCAAACATTTGTATCTCATTAAGTACCCAACGATTACATAAGTGTAAGACAATAAAGACATATTATATTCAGATCAGAATCTAGGTACATATGTATCAACATAAAAACTCATAAATAAAAGCCAATTGTCATGACATGATATGAAGTGTTGAAATGCATGCTGGACCGTGATGTGCTCCTACAGGCAATCAAGTTAACGACCTGAGAATAGCCTACTAAAAATGTCAACACAATGGTTGGTGAGTTCAAGAGTTTGCATTTAACATAAACAATAATAATTGTAAAACATAAGAAGTGCATTGAAATATATAGCTAGTCTATATTCATAAGTAATAACAATAGTGATTTCGTGATCGAAGCTGACTGTGTTGCGTTTGTTGCCTCTCGTCACGACTTACCAGATCGTGACTAATGTTTGTGTTTAGGAAAATATTGCACACGTTTGACCTCGAGTCGCATAGGTGGGGCTTGTCAAACCCAGTAGTACTACCCAAGATTTCCCGCTACTTACCATTATTAATGATCTGAAAGTGTGAGGACTTTCAAGGTATTATGCACTATGTTAAAACATACACAACATACAATAATAATATAGTGTTTGTAAATAAGTATGCTACTTCCCCCACAAGAGAGTTTATAAAATAGTGGGGCATGAACTCACCAGGTGAGCAAAGACAATGATAAAAGAGAACGGATGATGAATGGAAAGACAACACTTCAAAGGTTACCTAGAACAGGGAAGTATATAAGTATGTGTACACATAAAACTTAACAACCCTAGGTGCTACACATTGACCCAAGGTTTAGAAAAACAAGACATATTTAACCTAGTTGACCCGTTTGACCCGTTGGTGACATATTAATTGAAATATCGTTTACTCAATCATATCCACTTATCATCCAAGCCACGTGTATCACATCAGCAATCCAAGTTCTACCAAGGTCATCATACAACATTAGATCATCATACAACTCATGCAAATCTCAAACAATCAACATGTTTAACATAATTATAAATACATCACAACTAATAATTCATACATGGAGTCTAATCATGCACTACATGCCATATGAAGCACTCACGACTTCACATTCTAAACCCTCCCAATCCTACTAAGTAAGCGCACACGTGTATGACAATCATGATCATATTCATCAACAAGATTCATTCCAACCAACATACACAACAATGATCAATTCCAATCCAAAACATGATTCCCTAATAACTAACCACAATTCAAAATCATGTATAATCACCCTAAATTTCTTACATGATCAATCAAGCATCCAAACAACTAAATGAACACATTCTACCATATTAGACATCATCAACAAGCATTCTAACATGATACTAACATTATAAGCATGCCCAAAACATCATATCCAATGTTTTTCAAATATGAAGTTTCTCTTTTGGAAATGTAACACCCAAAAGCAATCTAACATCCAATTCATTCGTAAATTGATCAACTTTATACATAATCAAGTTCATAGTATTCATTCTAACATGATAATCATCACTAAATCATCAATATTCCCAATCATCATGCATAAAAGTTTTTACTTTTAGTAAGTTATGATCAACACACCAATTTCATGAATTTTCTTGCACAATATATGTAAACTAACATTCAAGAATTGTATCTAACATCATACAATCATCAAATCATGAATTCCAAGAACAAAAAGTTTCCTCTTAAGGCAATGTATGAACTACATGATCAATTTATGGATTTCTTGCATAATCAACATAATCCAACATTCATACAACCTAACTAACATTACATTAACATCTAACAATCATCAGTTTCATATTTTCATCATCAATTTGGAACTACGGTTTAACAAGAATCAAAAAACATGAAAAACTAATCAAAACTAACCTTTAGGTGTGTAGAAATCAAGGACTATGTTTGCAAACACCTTGGAATGCTTGGAACTAATCAAAACCGATTTGTATGTGTGTTTTCTTGATCAAAATCGCAAAGAGAAGAGGGATTTGGGGCTGCTTGCGGCCGAAGGGTGTTGGGGTGGGGGGCTTGGGTTGGGGTTTTGCTAAAGTTAGCTTATTTAAAATTTACCCTTAAACCCTCCTTTAATTATGTTTTATAAAATTTAACCTTTGTAGCATTTTTTTCTAATAATTTTAACTACAAGCTACAAGTATTATTAGTCAATAATCATAATCATAAACATTTACAATAAGTCACACAACACACATGAAATATACATTACACGTAGTCACGTTATCATGTAAAATTTCACAAATAATGTTTAAATCTATAAACTCATGAATCACATAACCACAACTAATAATCAACATTATTAACTAGATTATTATTTTTTATCATAGATCATTATTATTAAGTCACCAACGTTCAACGACAACTAGTGTGTGCTCACGACACGTGTATGCAAGACCTAACGAAACTAACGGAGTTGGGTAACGGAAAATTACCGGATGTCACATGGATAAAAAGATGTATGCTTATGGGGGCAGTTACAAAGTTGATGATGTGGACTTCTGAAGAGCATTGATTTACCGAACCTAGGGGAGATTGTAGGGGTTGAACCTAGAGGCTCGGGAAATCAAATCAAGACAAAGTTCAAGATCAAGTCAAGCGAGAAGTTCGTAGTTGCTGCACGAGAAGTTGACTTGTTGCGTGATTTATTCCAGTCGCGTGAAAAGTTGATCTCGCGCGAGAACTTACTAATTAGTATAAATAGTTAGTTTGTTTAGTTATTTTTAAGCTTTTGTTCACTTCCTGAATTTGTACTCATTTGTAAACCTTTGAATTCAAAGAGCAATAGAAAGAGAAGTTTATTTACCTTGTGTTCTTCAGTTTTACACTTCTACTTCTTAATCTGTAATTGTTTACATTCCGCATTCACAATTACGAGATCGATCTGATTATTGTGATAGAATGTTTCCCTTTGAAGATGGCTTCTTAAGTTGTTCAGCATAAACCTGGAGTAGTTGAAGCATAGGCCTTTTACCAACCCATGAACAAGGCATCCTAAATCATAAGGAATTTGATCCCATTCTCCTAACTTGTTTGAAAGACAATGAAGAACAATGTGAAGTAGGAACTTCCAGTTGTAGGAAAAGTTAAACTTGTAGACTGTTGACCTGCTTACATCTCCATCATATCTCGTTAGGGCATATGTGTCTTCCAAATAAGACTTTGGGAATTCAGTGGGAGTGTCGTCATCATGAAGCTCTAAGTGCTCCCTGATGGTTTGTTCAAATAAGATTAACTCTTGACCACAGATTCTGGATCTGATAACCCTAACCCCATTCAGAGTGTCAATTTGACCATTACCCTAGAATTCAACCATATGGTTGTAGTAAATAGTAGGGTTAATAGTGAGAGCAATGTAGTAGTTGGACTAAATCAGAAACTGGATGATTTCAGCAAAGTCTGCATCCTTACTTTTTAGGAGTATTAGAGACTAAAATTTTAGTTCCAAAAACCTTACTTTTTTGTAGTGATAACTTCAAAACCATTATTGCATCATCCTCCCATTCAAAGGTATGTTATCAAAACAAATATAGGTTGGTAACCAATGAAAGTGCTCCACCATACTTTTATATGTCTGTAAGGCAGCCAAGATGTGGTACTAATGAGCAAGAGCTTCCAACTGCTGACCCACTACCTCATGAGAAGAAGAATGAAGCGACTATGGAGACCATCACAAGGAAGGATCAGGTAGAATACCCCATTCCCACTAGTGATGATCAACCTCTAACCACCAAAGCCAGAAGAAACAAAGCTAAGGCAACCAGAAAAACTACCAAGAAAGTGACTGAGTCCAAGCTGAAGATAAACCCAAAGCAAAAGGGTGTACTCATCTTAGTCGGATTCAAAGTGGTTGGAAATTCTGATCCAGGAAAAGAGTGTAATGCCAGCACTCCTGTCCAGCTGAAGGATCAGAAGTTGAAGGGAAAGACTACTAAAGATGAAAAGAAGTATAAGAGACAACAATCTTCACACCCAATGAAGAGTAACATTGAGTACATAATGTGTGGTCTGCACAACCACATGGTTAAAGATTGTTATTACAATCCTGCAAGCACACATTATGCAAATAGTGTTAAGAAAGAAGGATTCAAGGAAGGTTTCATATTTGGACCTTATCATATGGTTCAAGTGTTAAGAAAGGAAAGCTT
This sequence comes from Flaveria ramosissima, assembly GCA_025215565.1. Classification (NCBI taxonomy): domain Eukaryota; kingdom Viridiplantae; phylum Streptophyta; class Magnoliopsida; order Asterales; family Asteraceae; genus Flaveria; species Flaveria ramosissima. Next base: position 11,422,585 of record CM046045.1, read on the forward strand.
GTTTCCGAAGCCAAGTTGCTTTCGAAAGAAACTCATTCTTCCAATAGGAAAATAGCTTCAGAAGACAAGCCAAAGAAAATTAAAAGAAACAAGTCATGCTGTTCAAGCCTCAGAAAGAAGCCCCGACAGGAAGACTACTTCAAAAGGAAAGGTGGTGACAGCTTCTTCCGAGAAGAAAGAAGCCTCAGAAGCAAGTCATGCTGCTCAAGCCTCGACAGGCTCATCTACACCGATCAACCAAAGGATGGAATTAGAGATCAGAGAAGATGCTGCAGCCCAAACCTCTTCTTCTCAAACCATAATTAAACCCCCCTTGCATACATTTTGGTTCAATTATCTCATCCACAATGGAAGAGCCCAAGATCAATAAGGCTTGGGTTCCTAATATTAACTTATCATTTCACCTTATGTGCAGGGATATCCACTTGACACAAATGGGAATGTATGGATTGTGGATATTGGATGCTCCAAGCACATGACAAGGAACAAATCGCTCTTTAACAATTTGAACACTTTGTAGGAGGTAATGTTCAGTTTGAAGATGAAACCACAGGTTACATTTATGGTAGAGGTAGTGTATCCAATGGTAAGTTAAAAGTTGACAAAGTAAACTTTGTCAAACAACTTGAACACAATCTCGTAAGTGTTTCTCAATTTTGTGACCAAAAGCACCAATTTTTTTTCACAGAACATGAGTCCATTATCCTCAAACCCGAGATGACAAATCCTCAGAAATTTGATGCTTCTTAGATCTCTTAGAAGAGGGGATATGTACAAGTTGGATATGAACAATGCTTTCCCACTGGGTCAAGTATCATGCTTTCTTTCCAAAGCTAATGGTGATGAGTCAACTCTGTGGCATAAAAGAATGTATCATGTTAATTTTAAAACCATGAATAATTTGGTTAAAAATAACTTGGTACATGGTATGCCTAAAAAGGAATTTTTCTGCAAAGATAACTGTGTTGCATGTCTGAACGGAAAGCAACACAGGGTATCTCATAAATCCAAAGAAGTTAATTCTATCACCACTCCATTACACTTACTGCACATGGATCTATTTGGTCCCACAAGTATAATGATCATTGGAAGGAAATCATACTGTCTTGTGATTGTTGATGATTTTACTAGATTTACATGGGTATTCTTTTAAAGAACTAAATATGAAACTGCTAAACTTTAAAATCTTTTGTTCTTAAAATAGAAAATCAAATCGATCACAAGATTAAAATCATTAGAAGTGATCAAGGGACTTGAGTCATTCTGTAACTCAAAAGAGATTACCAGACAATATGGTGCTCCTAGAACTCTTCAACAAAATGGTGTTGCTGAGAGGAGAAATAGAACACTTTTTGAGGTAGCTAGAACTATATTGGCAGATTCAAAGCTACCTCTAACAATCTGGGCAGAGGCAATCAACATTGCATGCTATATGCAGAACAGAGTTCTAATAGTCAAGCCCCATGGAAAAACCCTTATGAGCTATGGAACAAGAGGCCACCGTTCATTGGCTTTCTTAGTTCCTTTGGCAGAAGGTGTACCATACTTGACACAAAGGACAATTTGAAAAAAATTGCTGAAAAGTCAGATGATGCTATCTTTGTTGGATATTCCTCTAACTCTATTGCCTATAGAGTTTATAACATCAAAAATCAACAATTTGAGGAATCTTACAACATTGTTGTAAATGATCACACTCCTTGTGTTAGGGGAAATGGTCCTGACCATATCTTTAACCTGACTATCTCAAAAACCAATGGAGCTTCATCAAGTTATCAACAATGTAAGCCTCAAAAATCATGATGTGACAACTCAAACACTGCTCAACACCAAGCTGATGGAAGCAACAAATTGAAGGAACATACAACTGTTGATCTTGCTTCACAGCAAAATGCTACTGATGCTATCTCTCCTTCATTCAATCAGTCCACACTGAATGAGTGTGAGACATCAGCTGGTCCAAGTGTTCAAAATTCTGAGCAAAACTTTTCCAATTTGGATCTCTTCATGCAACTGGATGTGATCCCTAGGCTCAAGATTCATAACAATCATACAGCTGAGAACATCATTGGAGATGTCACTGAAGGTGTGAGAACAAGAGGACAAACTCATAATGGGAATGTCTGCTTGTAATCATGCTTCCTTTCTCAGATGTAACCAAAGAAGGTGGAAGAAGCTTTGAAGGATGGTAGTTGGGTTGAATCAATGCAAGAGGATTTGCTTCAATTCAAGAGACAAAAGGTTTGGAACTTATGTCAACTACCACCTGGTCAAGCACCCATTGGCACAAAGTGGGTATTCAGAAACAAAAGGGATTATAGAGGCTTGATTATCAAGAACAAGGCAAGAATGGTAGTTCAAGGGTACACAAAGGAGGAAGGAATAGGTTACACCGATGTCTTTGCACCTGTTTCAAGACTTGAGGCGGTGAGGATCTTTCTTGCTTATGCAACATCCAAGAACTTTACAGTTTACTAGCTTGATGTCAAGTGTGCATTTTTATATGTGGACATAGACAGAGAATTCTATATGTGTCAGCCTCTAGGATTTGAAGATCCACAGCATCCTAACTATGTGTGCAAATTGGATAAGCTCTCTATGGGCTACACCAAGAACCTAGGCTGTGGTATGAGACTTTGTCTCGGTTTCTCCTGAAGAATGGTTATACCAGAGGTACCATTGATAAGACATTGTTCATAATAAAGTCCCGGAAAGACATTTTTCTAGTACAAGTCTATGTTGATGACATCATATTTGGTTCCTCAAATGACCAAATTTGTAAAGATACTAAAAGCTTAATCATTCCCTACCACCAAGAACAGATTCTCACCATCTATTCAGAGGAAGAACTTCTTCTTCAACAAACTTTGAAAACATTATGAAGAAGAAGTTTGAGATGAGTTCCATGAGAAAAATAGACTTTTCCTTGGAATTCAAGTGAAGCAGATAAAAGATAGGTTCTTTATTAATCAATCTAAATATGTCAATGACATTTAAGAAACATTTCAAATGAAGGATTTTAAGCCAGCAAAGACACCTATACCTAGAAATCACAATCTTGTCCTGACTCTGAGAGGGAGGATACTGATCAACATAAGTATAGGGCAATTATTATATCTCTGATGTATCTTACAGCAAGTACACCAGATATCATGTTTGCAAACTACATTTGTGCATGATATCAGGCTGTCCCAAAGGTGTCTCACCTAGTTGTGGCAAAGAGAGTCATTAGATACCTCAAAGGAGCTCCTAAATTGGGCCTCAGGTATCCTAGAAATCAAGACTTGAATCTCTATGGCTACACTGATAGTGACTGTGGTGGCTGCAACATCAACAAGAAATCAAAATCAGGAGGATGTCATTTATTTGTTGTCAATTTTAGTCTCTAATACTCATAAATCAATCCTTAAAGGTTATTACTGACTGATTTGCTAGTCCCTAGTCAATCCTAAATACCTAGTCCTAGATACTTGAATTAGTAACTACAATTCAGTTCCGATTACATGACACTAACAGGGACTAATATTTAGTCTCTCATATACATAAATTCAGCCTTTTAATCTATCCTTTAATTCCATGTCATTTCAATCTCAAATACATTTCATCTGTAATTGAAAATTAGTATTTAATAGCAATTATTTAAACACTAAAAATTAGTACGTATACCTTTTTTGTTTGTCCTAGATACCTTTAATTGGATTCGGATTCCATGAAAATTCAGTTCTTAATAATATGTTAGAGAGAGAAAGAATTAGTCTTTAATAACAAACAATGCAATCTTTTATATATATTTCAAAGACAAAACTAATCTTCGATGCTATATTTGTTAGTTCTCTAGAAAGATTAACATGTTGCCTTTATGTGTCTTTTTACTATTTGTAATAGTATAGGGACTAGTTTTGTAATTTGTTAGTTCCATGTATTTCATATAAATAGCTTAGACTTGTTGCAGGTAAAAAGAGACGAGAGTAGTGAACGAACAATAGATTTTTAACGGCTTACTTACTTTGTAATTATATTTGCTTGATTTCAATGAAACTATGAATTTTGTTGATATCTTGCTTGATTTGATTACTTTGTTTGTATTTCTTTGAATTGTGTCCATACATCATCACAGATTGGTACATTTGATCTATCAAATGGTATCAGAGCTTGGTACATTTGATCTATCAAATGGTATCAGAGCTGTTGGTTGAGTGATTTTTTAGGTTTGTCGAACTTTCAAACTCAAAAAAGTTCACTGAATCTGTGATTGATAGACAATTCAATTGAAAATTTGTGAATTTCAGATGTGTTTCATCATCAGAAACATATTTTGAATCACAATCAGCAGTTAAATTCATCAAATTCTAGATAATTTGTTGAATTTGTGTTCGAAAAGTTCACTATTTTTCGAACTGAAAATCACAAAATTGATTGACTTGTTGTTGATATTGAAATAAATTGATGTTAGAAGAATGATTATCAGTATAATACATGTCTAATTGGAAAGTTTCAATCCAATTCATCAACTTTTGAAGAATTTCAGAAGATTGAGTCTGTTACATTCATATGAACATGATGAATGTGGCGTATTAGAGTTGAGGTTTGCTGAAAAATTGTCTAAGTGTTAGGCGTTTGACTACTGTTTAGTCGCATTAACACTGTTTAGACGTTTTCAGTTCAAACGTTTGACTACTGTTGAAGACTAAAAGTCCAGGCGTATCATCTCTGTTGAGGCGTATTAGAACCGTTTAGACGATTGATAACTGTTGAGGCGCATTACAACTGTGTAGGCGCATTACAACTGTTCAGGCGTTTTACTACTGTACAGACGCATCAACTTGGGTGTTTTGGAAAATTTTTCTAAGGCATTCCCTTAGACGTCTCTCAACTTAGGCGCATTAACCGTTTGGGAGTTTGATTACTGTTCAGGTGTATCACCCTTGATACATAGAATTTTTTTTAAGAAAATTTTTCAAAAACTTTTTCATTTCTTTTCTTAATTCAAAATCTAAGAAAAACAACAAAAATATAAGAATGGTGAAATCATAAAGATTCTGAAAATAGAGTTTCAAACTTAAAAATAGAGCTGATTTCAAGGATTGGTCTCTTAGGTTAAAACAACATTTTAATTCCATTGACACTGATCTTTGGAAATCTATAGAGAAAGGACCATACATTCCTATAATCACTGATGAGCCTGACAGAGGGTTTGTTTATACTGAAGATTCTCAAGAACCCTATCCTGAAGATGGTCTTCAAGGAGATGATTTGAGAAGATTAAAGAATGATATCAAAGCATATTCCTTGATGTGTAAAGGACTACCTCTGGAAGTTCTTGCAAGGCTTGATGGATATCAAACTGGATACACCATATATAAAGCCTTAAAGACCATTTGTGAAGGAGGCAAGGAGATTCAAAATATCAAGAAACAAAAGTTGAAAAGGCAATTAGAAGTGTTTCAACATTTGTCTGGAGAAACCATAAATCAGATGATGAACAGATTTGTTCAACTTACAACTGAGATGTCAACAGCTGGTATTAAGTCTGATCTTGAAGATCTAAATCTTAGACTACTCAATGCTTTACCCTCATCATGGAAACAAATAGTAACCTTACTAAAGCATACTGAGAAGTTCCCTATGAATCTAGATCTACTCATTGCCAAGATAGAGTCAGTAGAGATTGATGAAAGCTCAAGGAATAATGATAGAGCAGCATCAATGTCTCAGTATCAGTATGTTGCTTCTCCTGCAAACACTATTGAAAATGAATTTATGGCAAAAAAATGAGAAAATTACAGAAGAAGAGGAAGATTTATTTGTTGGAGCATGATTTTTCACTGATTCATCATTTACTAGTGCTCCTGCTTATACAACTCAATCTCATTCTCAATCTCCTCCTAAATCTCAGTCTCAAACATCTAATGTTCAAATAGAGACTCCTAAATCTAGCAAAGCTAAAGATGTAATAAACATCATATTAGAGGATGAAGAGTCTAAAACTGCATTCACTGCATTTATGGCTAGTTTTCAAGCATATCAAGGTAGCCATTTAACTCAATTCGGCCTTGTTTTGCAGGATTTGTTTGAAATGGATCCTGAAGATGTTGAAGAGATGGACTTAAACTGGCAGGTGGTGATGATTGCTTACAGGACACAAAAACACTCATATGTCAACAGGAAGTACAAGCCAAGTGCTAACAAGACTGTTGGGTTTGATAACTCAAAATCAAGGTGTTTTAACTGTAACAGTTATGGACATTTCTCCAGAGAATGCAAAGCTCCAAGGAATAATGGAGGAAATGCTCAATCAAGTTCTAGCAATCAAAGGTTTCAACCAGCTCAGAAGACTTTTCAAAATCCTTATCAAAGTCTTCCTATGCTTGAGCTTAAAGATGAAACAAAATCATCTGATGAAACCAAGAAAGCTTTAGTAGTCAGCATTAAAGATGGTTATGATTAGAGTGCATATGCTGAACAGTTTACTAATGATTTAACATCAAGTTTATCTCTTGTTGCAGAAATCCAGGAAAAAGATTGGTCAGAAAATAATGATCCAAAGGTGGAAGGTGAGAACGAAGAAGATGACTATGATTGGAGTGACAAATCTGATCCTAAGGAGGATACAGATGAAGTAGCTCTAATGGCACAGTCTGATCAACCTAAGGTTGACACTTCATCTTCAAAATCTGAAACCTTATCTCCAAAATTCCCTGAAATCCCATCTGAAGTGAGAGAAAAACTCTGCTCAAAATCATGCTATGCACATATTGAATACTATAGAAACTACTCATATAAAATCTGTGAGAAACTAAAACAAGAAGAGTCAATGTATAACAAACTAAAATTTGATCATAAAACAGCAGATCAAAAGATTATTTCTCTTCAAACTTCATGGAACAAAACACTAAAAGAAGTAGAAATTGTTTCTAAACAATTGGAAGAGATGGCCAAAAATCTTGAACAGGAGAAGATAGCACATGCTGCTACTCAAATGGATCTTGCTAAAGTAAAAAGTTCAAAAATGATTGTAGAAAAACTGGTAAGTGAGAGAAAAGATAAACAGAAAGCAGGGTTAGGTTTCACTCATGAACCTATGCCTGAATCTATTACAAACACTTTACCAGAGAACTTTAATACACATGATCATTCTCCTGAGAATAAAACTAAACTTAAAGCTTTTCAGGTCAAAAACAAGAATTCAGAAGAAGAAAGGAAAATGTACAAGTTTTTGTTGAAAATGAGAAAAGATTAAAAATGGTCATCCAATCAAGATAAAATCTTATGAACCAAAACAAACAAAACAAAACACTTCTGATCAAATTCATTTTGTATTAGAAGAAGTGAAAGTTTAAAGCAAAGATAAAGATAAACAACAGGTAGGAACATCAGAAGATTCAAACACTATTAATCTAAAACAAGTTCAATCTGAAAAGAAATCTTCTTCTTACGATGTTCAATCTGGAAGTAAACCAAGTTCTTCTAAGTCAAAGAATCAAAGAAGAAGAAAGAAATCATCAAAAACAAAATCTGAACAAAACAAAAGTTCAGAAAAGTTGATCAAAGCAACAAATCAGGCAACAAAACTTAAACCCATAAAATTTATGTCAGCCGGTTTGTTAAATATGAATTCTCTTCAACACAACAAGGTAAATACTATGAACAAATCTCACTCTGATCTGAAATCAAGTTCAGATTCAAAGACTTCCGCTGTAGCAAAAAGATTTGTTTCTAATGAATTCAAGAAGGAAGTTCATGTTAAACAGATGCAAAATAATTTGGCACAAAATAAAAATGTGAAAAATGAAAAACAACAGTTTAACTATTTGACACCAAAATCAAATATAGTGTCAATGTTAAAAGTTAACAAACAGTTGTTTTTAACTCCACAAAAGTACTGTGAAATATGTGATATGAAAAATCACAATACTGCTGAGTGCTATTTCAACAAGTACTGTCACATATGTGACATGAGAAATCATTCCACAGCAGATTGTTATTTTAAAAAATACTGTACTTATTGTGATGAGAAGACTCATAATACTGCAAATGGTTATTTTAGAAAGAGATCACATACTAGAGGATTTGTAAATTCAAACATAAGCAAAGGTTATGTTAATCCTTAATATATGAGAAATCAAACTGATGGATTTAAAAAATTAACTAATCAACCTTCTTTAGGTTTGAGATCTTTTCAAAAGAACAATTATGTGAGATCTAAACAAAATGTGCAAGAACAATTCATACAAAGATCTGTAAGAATGACTAATAAAAAAGTTAGTCATCAATACATGTCAAAAATTGATTAATCAAATGGTATGAATGTTCTCAAAAATAACTCAAACAATTTTCAAAATAATTTTCAAAACAAGATTGGTAAATTCATCAAGAATAAACCTGATTTGAAACATTCAACATTAAATTTCTAGAAAATTCTTTTCCATCAGTTTCAAATGGTCCTGCTTGGTTATTTGATTTAGATTCATTATCAAACTCTCTTCAATCTAACTTGTTTAATCAATCAAATTGTCTTGATTCTTCAGGTAAGAAGAACTCTAGAGGAGATCTTGGATCTTTCAATGAGGATTCAGATTCTGATGACCCAGATGATTCTAACTCAGACTACCCATTTTTATCATTTGTCAAGGACTCAACAATACGATTCAATGACAATAATCATGCTAATACCGCTTCAGATCATTCAGTTTCATTTGATCAGGAAGACTCACAACCAACTCCTAATGATGGTAATGAGTTTGTGCAACCTGAGTATGGAACATCATCCATCTCTGGTGATGCAGTTGAAACTGGTAACTTTGATTCCTTTATTAACTCACCGACTCAAGTTCCAAACTTCAATCCATATTCTTCTAATTTGTTACATCAGCTTTCAAACTTAAACCAAACAAATCTGGATGTTAATGTTCAATGTGATAAGATTCCAACATCTCGTATTCACAAGAATCATCCAATTTCTTAGATTATTGGTCCATTGAATGAGAGAACAACAAGGAGTAAATCAACAAGCAAACTTGTTCTTGTACTCTTGTTTTCTTTCTCAAATTGTTCCTAAAAATGTTACCGAAGCATTAAAGGACAATGGTTGGATAGAAGCCATGCAAGAAGAATTACTTCAATTTCGCAAACAAGAAGTGTGGAATTTAGTGGATTTATCTGAAGGAGAAAATTCTATAGGCATGAAATGGTTGTTTAGAAATAAGACTGATGATCGTGGTGTAGTAATAAGGAACAAAGCGAGACTTGTTGCACAAGGGTACACACAGGAAGAAGGGATAGATTATGATGAAGTGTTTGCACCAGTTGCAAGACTTGAATCCATTCGAGTTTTCCTAGCTTATGCTTCATTCATGAAATTTAAGGTGTATCAAATGGATGTAAAGGGTGCATTTCTATATGGTCCTATCACTGACGATGTGTTTGTGAAGCAACCTCCGGGCTTTGAGGATGTAGAATTTCCACATCGAGTATATAAGCTAAGTAAAGCTTTATATGGACTTCATCAAGCCCCTAGAATTTGGTATGAGACATTATCACAACATTTAATCCAACATGAATACACAAGAGGAAAATTGATCCAACTTTATTCATAAAGAAGGATAATGATGATTTCTTATGTGTACAAGTGTACGTTGATGATATCATATTTGGTTCTACCAGTCCAAAATTGTGCAATGAATTTGAAGAAATTATGAAATCTCGGTTCCAAATGAGTTCTATGGGAGAGATTAATTTTTTCCTTGGACTTCAAGTCAAGCAAACTGACGATGTAATTTTTATCAATCAAGAGAAGTTTGTTGACAAGCTCTTGAAGAAATTTAAGTTGCAAGACTGTCAGTCCATACGAACTCTAGCAGATGTTAACACCAAGATTGAACCTGATCCAAAAGGAAAATCTATTGACCAAACTTTATACAGATCAATGATTGGTTCTTTGATGTATCTTACTGCATCTAGACAAGACATTATGTATGTTGTTTGTGTTTGTGCCAGGTATCAATCAGACCCAAAAAAATCTCACTTAATTGTTGTCAAAAGGATATTCATGTATCTCAAAGGTAAACCAGCTTTAGGGCTTTGGTATCCCTACAAGGGTAACTTTGAACTACATGGATATACAAATAGTGATTATGGTGGATGTTGTCAAGATAGAAAATCTACTTCGGGTGGGTGTCAATTTCTTGGTCGCCGATTAGTCTCGTGGCAATGTAAGAAACAAACAAATATCTCTGTTTCAACTGCAAAAGCTGAGTACATTGCTGCATCAGCAGGATGTTCTCAAATCCTATGGTTGCAAAATCAACTACTGGATTATGGGTTCAATTTTCTTAAAACACCTATTTACATTGATAATACTGCTACTATGTTCATTACAGCTAATCCTGTTCAACATTAAAAAACAAAACATATCGAAATTCGATATCATTTTCTCAGAGATAACTCTGAAAAAGAAGTAATCATATTGATTCAAATTGCAACGGAAAAACAGTTGGCGGATCTATTTACTAAAGCCTTCTTACCAGGGCGGTTTGAGTATTTAGTGGAGTCAATTGGGCTTATTAATCATATATGAACTCTCTAAATCAAAAGATCATCATAAGTGATCTTCTCAATGTTAATTGCCTGTTTGTATTTTGTGTGTGTGTGTTTTTTTAGAAAACCAAATACAAAAGTATAAATAAAAAAAATAGTCTTTTTCTAATTGTCAGTTTATTTTTAGAAAAGAATATGTTTATGCAATATGTGAGAAATGATAGTACATTAGTGAGATCAGTTGCATATTTCACTTATTAATAAAGTCTGACATGATCAGATATGATGTGTAGACAATATCATGCTACTATACTGAAAAAGTAAATTCTTGTGATTACACTAAATATTTATGCTTGTGTGTATTCATCTGAGTACTTCTGAGATGTATTGGCTTATCAGATTGATTGCTTGTTAAGTTACACCACTCACACCTGATGGTAATGTGATTAATCATGAGATCTGTTACAAGCATCATATCACTTCTTTGTTATGAGTCATCATAGACCTGAAGTGCTGAGATATCCTTTGTTGTAAGTCATTACAGACCTGGATTTTCTCTTTGATGCAAAAGATGCCAATGTGCACAATCTATTCAAATGGATAGTTAGAGCTGATCAAATGGTTATCCATGATCATTCTTTATTAATTTAAGTAACATGAACTCTGGTTATACATATGTTTCAGGTAATAAGTTGAGTATGTGTTCTTACTTGCATGTCTTGATGATAGTTGAGCTCTCTAAGTCTCTGTATGATTTACATCATGTCATATCTAAATATACCCTAATCAATCCAAGAATTGAAAAAGTAAGTGAGTTGATATTTTGTCAAAAACACTCATTTTCTGTCCTTAGATCTTGTGTCTCCTTTGCTATGATATCACTGACCTGGAACACACTTGATCAGGATTTATTCATTGTCTATGACTATTCACTTTTTTTTATTTAATATGCTGATCTTCATTGATATGATCTCACTGCACACATTAATTCTTTTGTTTATATTAGATTTTGATTCTGCTTTCATTTTGATTTTATGCATGTTTTCTGTGTGTGAAGGCAATGTATCAATGAGATGTGTGATCTTATTATGTTACCTTAGGAAACATATAAGTTGTTCAAACTTAAAAGTTTAGTGGGAGTAATAAATGGAGAGTTTTTCTCAGAAAATCAAAATCAAAGTTAAAATGTTGAATTGAAAGGATGATGTTATATGTTCAAAGTGTATGTGAGTTTGATAATGTAACTTTTGAAAATGATAATATGAACCTATATAAATTTGCAAGTGGAAATGCTTCTTTCAAAAGTTGAAAAATAGATATTTGATTTTGTTTTGAGACTAAAATGAAGGGAAAGATAAATTTTAAAAAAGAAAATTAAAAAACAAGTGAAGATTTAAAATTGTTAAAAATTAAAATTGAGTGTGCAAAATGTAAAAAGTTTAAATTTGAGGGACTAAAAGGTAAATTTTGGGAAATTCAAAAATATGCTTAAAATGTTTAAAGATTAGTATGAAATATTACTAATATGTTTAAACAGTGTGCAAGTGAAGAATTTTGAAAAACACAAGTGTAAGACTCATGAAAGTCAACTCAAAGTCAACTCATGCGCCTAAATAGTGTTCATATGTCTAAATAGGAGCATGGTGAACTTTCAGGAATTATACAAGTGTTTGGGCGTTTTTCATATTCCCATGCGCCTAAACAGTTGCAATAAGTCTATGAGTTTAATCAAGTGTTTGAGCGTTTTACACAACCTAAACAGTGATAATGAGTCTGATTTTAACCAAGTGTTGGACGTTTTAAATGTCTCATGCGTCTACACAGTGTTGAAATGTTTCGAGTTACAAATGTTAGATGTTTCAGGAACTTCATGCGGCTGAACAGTGCAAATGCGCCTGAACAGTGCAAAAGCACCTAAATAGTGCTTATGCGTCTGTACAGTGCTCATGCGACTGAACAGATCTCATGTGTCTGAGTCCATACGACTAAACAGTGCTCATATGTCTCATTATTTTGTGAATTTTAGGATTTCATACACACATTCTTCAAATAAGATGTGATCAAGAAGACAAAGAGTACTTTGCTACATTAAAGAAGAACAAAAAGCTTAAAAGATTACAATCTGAAGAAGAACATTTCATGATAGAATTTTGTGATAAGTATTTTGAAAAGTCACAACTCCTGGTTTAAAGGTGATTGATGGTAATCAGAAGTCAAAGCCAATTCTCAGATGGTTCTATAACATTGAGACTTTTGAGCTTAAACTGGTCCGAAATCTCGAACAATGGGATGAGGATATGATTACATTATTTGGTGCTTTTGAACTGAAACTATTGCATCCAAGTTATATATCATTTTTATCTGTGCAAAAGTTTGAGAAAGTATCTCCAGAGATTGCAAAGCAAGATAAGAAGTATTTTCTTTCTGTCATCAATGTGATGAATGTTGCAATGGAAAGAATATCATTAAGGAAAGCTCTTGCATATGCAAACATTGTTAAGAAGGATATCAAAGACATTAAGTTAATGAGAATTTCAAGAAAAGGAGTATTAAAAATATACTCAAAGGAAAGTCGAAATCCTATTGAGTTATATGCTAATATTGATATCACATGTCTGTCAAAAGATACATTGGAAAGAATGAGCAAAATGGAGATAAAGACGAATGAAGCAAAACCAGAACAAGGCATTCTTGCTAGCAAATTTAAGTCTACTATTGCTAATGCTTTGAAAGAACAGGAGATGTATAAAAAGAAGCCAATGTTCAAGATCAAGGAAGTACCTGAAGATTTCTTTGAGTGCTTGTAAGGCCCCGATCCCGGGACGCCTACAGTTGGGCATTCATCGCGCTCAAAACATATATTTGCATTTTCCTTTCATAAATAGTTGCAGCGGAAACATTAAAACTTAATTTCATTTCATCAAAATACTCTTGCACATCAGTACAATCGTTTCTTGTTACATTATCATATTACATTTATTACAAAAGCATTAAACATAGAGATGCCATCCAAAATACGCTGAGTAGCCGCCCCGTGCCATCCTCAGCAACATACCTGCCAACTGGAAACACATCAAAGTCAGCGTTGCTGAGTGAGTTCTAGTTTTATCATAAAACATACTTTACTTTCATAAAAACCGTTCTTTACTTTCTTTATAAAAACATCCGTTACATACATGCGTTCACACATCATACGTACATACAGATAATAACATTATTATCTTCATCATTACGTTCGTTACATTCATCATTATCTTTCACTTCTTTCTAGATCCTGTCAGACTTTACCCTCTTCGTGGCACACAGCCCCGATTACTGAGGTCGACTGACAAGGATCCCATTTCATACGTTATTAGGATCATTCATTAGCGTTCATTTCATACATTCATTCTTTCATTCATTACTTGCTCATTACTCTTCATTACTCGAATCTTGTCTCATGCAATATCCCCGACTCATGCTCGAAAGCTGATGTTGTGCCGGGACCCGCTCACAAGTCCCCGACTCATGTCCGAAGACTGACACAACACCGGGATACGCGACAAAGATCCCATATGAGTCAATCACAGGGATTGAACTCCATCCGAGTCTGTTGCAACACAAAGTTGCTCACCTCATCATCTCGTCTCATGCACTATCCCCGACTCATGCCCGAAGACTAATACTGTGCCGGGGCCTGATAAACAAACCCCCGACTCATGTCCGAAGACTGACACAGTACCGGGATACGCGGCACGAATCTCATCATCCGTCCCTTTCATCATATGCAATACTCCCGACTCATGTCCGAAGACTGATACTGTGCCGGGGCCTGCTCACAAACCCCCGACTCATGTCCGAAGACTGGCACAGTACCGGAGTACGCAACAAGAACATCTTCCGAGTCTTTTGCGACACAGAGTCGCTCACCTCATACATATGCTTGCAAGCCTTTCATTCGTTCATTCATTACGTCATTCATTCATTCATTCATTAATGCATGCATTCATTCATTACGTTCCTCTTTTCATTATCTTCCACTTCACGTTACGTAATACTTTCATTACATTCGTTAACGTTCAACGCAAAGCCATAGAAAGATAAACATACCAAGCAAGGAACATAAACATAAACGTAAACATACAGCACATCAATCATACATCACAGCACGCACGTCATACATACGATGCAACACACGTACCATCGTGCCTAACGTAACACATAACGTCATACATATCATTATCATCTCCATCAACATCATCATCATAATCTCATCATCCTACGTTACCTTATACCGTCCATGCCCTTCACATCGTCGAGCAATTCCATCTCGGTTATCATTTCTGAACACTTAGGCGAATGGGCATCTATGCGAATGGATTATGGGCGAATGGACCTCTTATGCGAATGGACTCCCAGTCGCATAGCTTTCCTGCGTATGGCCTCCAGTCGCATGACTTCAGGCGTATGGGCTTCAGTCGCATACTCTTCATGCGAATGAACCTCAGTCGCATGGCCTCCAGGCGCATGGACTTCAGTCGCATAACCTCAGTGCGAATGAACCTCAGTCGCACCATCCCTCAATCGCATGACTCCCAAGCACATGAACTCCAATCGCATGACCATCATGCGTATGGACCTCAGTCGCATAGCAAACGTGCGTATGGACCTCAGTCGCACTTCAATCGGCCGAATGGCCTCCAGTCGCCCTCCAGTCGGTCGCCTAGCCCTAGCTGGTGCAGAGTGCAGTTAGGTCGACTGCAGCCGCGGGTTTTCGACCTCCAACCCCTTCCAAACCTCTTTTAAGCTCAAATCAACCCTTCTAAAGGTTAGGGAATCATACCATGACCTCATACAAGCATAACCAAGCAAGAAATCGAGCCTCTAACGCATCATACATATACATACATACATCAAAACGGGTTTTCACCCAAAAACTCGAAAATAGGTTTTGGACGTGTTCCAGCCCCAAAATCAGTTGAAAACATGAAAAAGAGGGGTCCTAGAACTCACCTTAACGATCCCGTCGAATAGAGCTTCGATTTGACTCGCTCCACGTCGATTTTGGCTACTCGAACCAACCCGGGCCAACACTTCTTCTCTTTTCTCTTCTTTCTCTCTTCTCCTCTCTAGGCTGAAAATGGGGAGAGTGGGAGTGCCTCCTCCCTTTTATACTCCCTGGCCTCGAAGTTCTCTCGTTGACGGGTTTGGTCCCTCGACTTTGGACATTATTTCTTTTTCTTCTCTCGTTGGCTACGAAGGAAATTTCCGGGTGTTACAAGTCCACCCCCCTTAAATGGGTTTCGTCCCCGAAACCTGTTGTTCCTTGAACCATTGCTTGGAAATTCTGTCTCATCTCTTTTCCAGTCTCTCACCTGGAGTTCAATCGCTCTACGTCGTTTATCGCATTCGACTTCTGGTTTATCTCTGACTACTTCCCTCAAAACTGTGATCCTTCCGGCTTCTCAGTCGTAGCCTCAGTCGCCTCAATATTTCTCAAACGTCGTTTGGTGCTCGGCCTTCACTTGTAGACAAGTAAGGCATCTACTCACTTACTCCATCATGTCACGCTTTGTTCCTGGCCACTAATAATCCTTACTCGCGATTCGATATATCTGTCGGCTGAGGTATTGGTATATCCACACACCTTACATCGGCCAAATAGACGATACGTCTACACCTCATGGATTGCTAACTTCTTCACCTCATGATGTACGCCTATCCACTCAAGTCTACCCTGAACGGTCTAGCAAGAACAAACGTTTTCTCAATTCTATCCCACAATCCTCTAGGGCATGTAGGTAACCTAGCGGATTCATTAACAGCAATCTCTACATCGAAGGACTCATCGATGTTCATTCTCCTAACATGCCACATTCAACAGAAAGCAGTAGGAACGAAGCTACCACTAGCATCGCATTCAAATCATAGATGCACAAATTTTTAAATTACCAGAAACGTACCTGACGTCGAGTCGAAGTCCGCTCTAGCCTCCTCTCGGTCATGGCAAAAGCTCTAACCTTCACCCTCTGTTCCCTTTCCTCGCACTGGAGCCTCCTGCCCTCGGCTTCTTACAATCCCTGCTCATGTGTCCAGTCTCGCCGCAGTCGTAGCACTTAGCCGTGCGGCAATCCCTCGCCCTGTGGCCTTCCTTCCCACACTGGAAACAGACGTTCAGTCCCCACTTGCATTCCCCTTCATGGTCTCTACCACACTTTCTGCATGCTCCTCCCTTCCTTTCTATTCTCTTTCGATCATCATCCCTCGACGTCGTACCTTCATACACAATTCCATCCTCATTGTCTCGCCTTCCCTTACCTTTCTTAACATAGGCTCTCTCATCCCCTTCATCTATCACCGCCATCGCCCGCTCGTCGTACAACCTTCCCGCCAGGTCAACTGCTGACCTAAACGTGCTCGGTCGAGCAGCGATCATGTGCCTGCGGATGTCCGTCGGCAAGCCCTGAATATACCTCTTGATCTTTCGCGAAAGGGGTGTCACCTGATCCGGCACCAGTCGTGCCATTTCGTTGAACTTCGTGGTGTATTGTTGATGCGTCATTGTTCCCGCTTCTAGCATCAGGAACTCTCTTTCAACTTTATCCATCTCTCGGTGAGGACAGAACTCCTCAATCACCAACCTCTTCAACTCTGACCATCTCATCCTTCCGATAGCCCTGCTTCCCTCAACTTGGACTATGTTGTCCCACCAGCACAAAGCTGAGTCCACGAAAGAGTGGGTAGCAAACTTTACTTTCTGATCCTCTCGACACTCGCTGATATTTAAAACAGCTTCCATCTCCCTCACCCACCGGTGAGCAGCAGCAGCAGTGCCATTACCATCAAAAGTAGGGGGTTGCATCGCTGAAACGCCCCATAGTTACAGCCTCGTGCCGCCTCCGGCGCAGGCTCTTCCTCTTCTTCTTCCTCTTCGTCATCGGAGAGAACCCTTTCAGTCTCGGGTCGTCTCCTTTCACCCGAAGGTCTACCCCTTTCCCTTCTCTCCTCATTTCTAACAGCCTTTATAACTTCGGTCACCACAGACGGTAGGATCGTCTGCATGACCTGATGCACTTCCTCCACGACCGCCTCTCTCATCGAGGCCCTCTGATTAGCATTCTCGTCACCGCCCTCAGGATGAGGGGTCACAGGTTCTTCGTGAACTACCCTTTCGGCCCTTGCCCTTCCTCTTGTGACCCGTGGTTCAGCACCACGTCCACCGTCACCTCCACCACGAGAAGCTTTCGAAGATCTTCCACCAGCCATTCTCTAAACACACTGAAAGATTCAAACACTAACACGGTCATTCAAGGAACAGCTCAGTTTATGTCAAGTATAGTAAGTCCCTAATTACAGTGGCCAGTTGTGATTAGCCACTTACTTTACTCTTCATACTCCGAGCATTACCTATCCTGACTACATCAGTATCTAAATCTACCAGTAACACATAAACCATATAACATGCGCACGTAAAACCGGTTAACTTTACAAAAACATACCTGATGGCACGTAGCTACTCAAATTGGCATCCCATTCCCTTCCGTCCCATTCTCAGTTTAAGATTAGGTTTTTGAAAATATTTACCCAATTCACTTAAACTTTGGCTCTGATACCAACTTGTAAGGCCCCGATCCCGGGACGCCTACAGTTGGGCATTCATCGCGCTCAAAACATATATTTGCATTTTCCTTTCATAAATAGTTGCAGCGGAAACATTAAAACTTAATTTCATTTCATCAAAATACTCTTGCACATCAGTACAATCGTTTCTTGTTACATTATCATATTACATTTATTACAAAAGCATTAAACATAGAGATGCCATCCAAAATACGCTGAGTAGCCGCCCCGTGCCATCCTCAGCAACATACCTGCCAACTGGAAACACATCAAAGTCAGCGTTGCTGAGTGAGTTCTAGTTTTATCATAAAACATACTTTACTTTCATAAAACCGTTCTTTACTTTCTTTATAAAAACATCCATTACATACATGCGTTCACACATCATACGTACATACAGATAATAACATTATTATCTTCATCATTACGTTCGTGACATTCATCATTATCTTTCACTTCTTTCTAGATCCTGTCAGACTTTACCCTCTTCGTGGCACACAGCCCCGATTACTGAGGTCGACTGACAAGGATCCCATTTCATACGTTATTAGGATCATTCATTAGCGTTCATTTCATACATTCATTCTTTCATTCATTACTTGCTCATTACTCTTCATTACTCGAATCTTGTCTCATGCAATATCCCCGACTCATGCTCGAAAGCTGATGTTGTGCCGGGACCCGCTCACAAGTCCCCGACTCATGTCCGAAGACTGACACAACACCGGGATACGCGACAAAGATCCCATATGAGTCAATCACAGGGATTGAACTCCATCCGAGTCTGTTGCAACACAAAGTTGCTCACCTCATCATCTCGTCTCATGCACTATCCCCGACTCATGCCCGAAGACTGATACTGTGCCGGGGCCTGATAAACAAACCCCCGACTCATGTCCGAAGACTGACACAGTACCGGGATACGCGGCACGAATCTCATCATCCGTCCCTTTCATCATATGCAATACTCCCAACTCATGTCCGAAGACTGATACTGTGCCGGGGCCTGCTCACAAACCCCCGACTCATGTCCGAAGACTGGCACAGTACCGGAGTACGCAACAAGAACATCTTCCGAGTCTTTTGCGACACAGAGTCGCTCACCTCATACATATGCTTGCAAGCCTTTCATTCGTTCATTCATTACGTCATTCATTCATTCATTCATTAATGCATGCATTCATTCATTACGTTCCTCTTTTCATTATCTTCCACTTCACGTTACGTAATACTTTCATTACATTCGTTAACGTTCAACGCAAATCCATAGAAAGATAAACATACCAAGCAAGGAACATAAACATAAACGTAAACATACAGCACATCAATCATACATCACAGCACGCACGTCATACATACGATGCAACACACGTACCATCGTGCCTAACGTAACACATAACGTCATACATATCATTATCATCTCCATCAACATCATCATCATAATCTCATCATCCTACGTTACCTTATACCGTCCATGCCCTTCACATCGTCGAGCAATTCCATCTCGGTTATCATTTCTGAACACTTAGGCGAATGGGCATCTATGCGAATGGATTATGGGCGAATGGACCTCTTATGCGAATGGACTCCCAGTCGCATAGCTTTCCTGCGTATGGCCTCCAGTCGCATGACTTCAGGCGTATGGGCTTCAGTCGCATACTCTTCATGCGAATGAACCTCAGTCGCATGGCCTCCAGGCGCATGGACTTCAGTCGCATAACCTCAGTGCGAATGAACCTCAGTCGCACCATCCCTCAATCGCATGACTCCCAAGCACATGAACTCCAATCGCATGACCATCATGCGTATGGACCTCAGTCGCATAGCAAACGTGCGTATGGACCTCAGTCGCACTTCAATCGGCCGAATGGCCTCCAGTCGCCCTCCAGTCGGTCGCCTAGCCCTAGCTGGTGCAGAGTGCAGTTAGGTCGACTGCAGCCGCGGGTTTTCGACCTCCAACCCCTTCCAAACCTCTTTTAAGCTCAAATCAACCCTTCTAAAGGTTAGGGAATCATACCATGACCTCATACAAGCATAACCAAGCAAGAAATCGAGCCTCTAACGCATCATACATATACATACATACATCAAAACGGGTTTTCACCCAAAAACTCGAAAATAGGTTTTGGACGTGTTCCAGCCCCAAAATCAGTTGAAAACATGAAAAAGAGGGGTCCTAGAACTCACCTTAACGATCCCGTCGAATAGAGCTTCGATTTGACTCGCTCCACGTCGATTTTGGCTACTCGAACCAACCCGGGCCAACACTTCTTCTCTTTTCTCTTCTTTCTCTCTTCTCCTCTCTAGGCTGAAAATGGGGAGAATGGGAGTGCCTCCTCCCTTTTATACTCCCTGGCCTCGAAGTTCCTCTCGTTGACGGGTTTGGTCCCTCGACTTTGGACATTATTTCTTTTTCTTCTCTCGTTGGCTACGAAGAAAATTTCCGGGTGTTACAGTGCTGAAGATAGAAGATAGAAGATAAAAGCTGAAAAAGAAATAGAAGATGAAAAATAAAGCTAAGAAAAGATAAAAAGAAAACAAGATTGAAGATTTTGAAGACTGAAGACCATGTAAATCTTAAGGTGAGTATTGTTAGTTCTCTAGAAAGATTAACATGTTGTCTTTATATGTCTTTTTACTATTTGTAATAGTATAGGGACTAGTTTTGTAATTTGTTAGTTCCATGTGTTTCATTATAAATAGCTTAGACTTGTTGCAGGTAAAAAGAGACGAGAGTAGTGAACGAACAACAGATTTTTAACTGCTTACTTACTTTGTAATTGTCTTTGCTTGATTTCAATGAAACTATGAATTTTGTTGATATCTTGCTTGATTTGATTACTTTGTTTGTATTTCTTTGAATTGTGTTCATACATCATCACAGATTGGTACATTTGATCCTATCAATATTTATTAGTCAACAATATATATTTATACTATGTAATTTTTTTTATTTTTTTAAATTAATAACATTCAATACAATATCATTTCATCCTCAATTATTTTAATCGATTACACATTAGTTATAAACTTTAAATTAACAAACAATTAAATATAAAATAATTAATAGTTGATTGATTTATTTTGAATTTCAAAACTACAACCAACCAAAGACTAAAAAAATAAGTGTCAGCTAAGACCTAAATCAAACTCTCAATGTCACGATCATCCTCATTTAGCTGCTTATCTGAATCATTTGCTCCATTACTCATATGTGCCAATATTGTGCTCTAAAAAAACTTCATCACCGCCTCCTCTTTATAACTGATAATATTCTCCTAACAAAAAGTAAAGGGATGAGAACAACAATTAGATCTTAGAACATATAATCAAGTTTGATCGAAATCAAAAAATCGCATGTAGATGACGTGAAACTACAGAGATAATAATTTAGCAGATTTCTAACAAGGTTTACAGTTGTACGTATAAATAGGTGGGCATGCTTTTGTTCCAACGGGTATAATGTTTAACATTAACGAGTTTACAAAAAAAAAGCCACTTCAATTGGTACAGTTCCTATCCCAACAAGTATATGGATTTTATCTGAACCTTGAATGTTGTTAAGTTGATACCAAGTTTAGAAAAGATAGTTTTACTGTTTGGATGAAAAAACAAACCTGAAAATTACAAATAACATACATGTTGTGGTGAGCTCTCTTTGTTGTACCTAACTGTAAGTGAGTAACTGCAGTTAATTAGTTATAACAATCAATATCATGTTTCATCATTAACGCTTATGAAGGTTTATTACTAGAAGGAACACATGTTACTTGCATGATATCACATCACAAACTAAAAACCTATAACATCGACAGAAAATTAAGATCAGAACCAAGTAATTGTAAAATAAAATCAAAGGCTACATCTATCTGATCAAGAAAGCAACACCTGAAATCACACATAATCAAATTAATCAAGAATCATAACCCTCGGACAGAAGAAAATGAAAGGAAATTAGAGAGGAACTCAATTAAACAATCATAAAGTTCTAAATAAGTTTGTAGTCAAATAAAATATACAAAATATAATTTATTTGCATTTTGTCATTATCAATTACATATCTAAATTCTGCAACATCATATTAAAAAATTGAAATATTCTTAATTCTTTTATTCCTTCACTTATTTGATTCTTTCTTAAACAACTTTATCTCCTACAAAATAACAATTATCTCCAAAGTGGAATATAAATCTCATTCAACATCTTCAAACACTTCTTGAGAAAATGTCAATCAGAAATCAAAGGCCTGTAAATCAGAACTGCAAATTCTACATAATGATACATAACTTTAAACCGAAACAAAACAATAAGCATAATACAAATCATTGAGGTTATAAACTTTATTAACACAAAAACAAGCCTTAGAAAACATGATCAAAAATCAAGAGGAAACAAGCAAAATACAAAGATGTAGCAAAACAGACATAAACACCAACCCAAACAGAAGATAATAATAGAAACAACAATCAAAGCATGGATCTACATGTCAAAATGATTATAAAAGTACGAGAATTTAGAAACAAACACCTTACAAAAAGTTACAACGAAAATTTATTTCAAGCAAGCACATGTAAGATGTTTTGTTTATTTCAATCAAAACATGGATCTACAAGTCAAAATGATTATAAAAGTACTAGAATTTAGAAATAAAAAGTACCGAATCAAGTGTTTTTCCTTACATAGTGGTACCAAATCAAGTTCCTACCGAAACTTCATCAATGGTTAGTAAAAGATTGAATTGGATGACATGATATAAATGGATTGCAGGTGGAGAAAGCTTCAATTAACTGACCAAATCACTCCAAAGAATTAAACATCCCGTAAACAAAACAAGAATTTTATTTCAAAATCCATACTAAACCATTATAGTTTCTATGGTTGTGCATAAGCAATAAGATGAGCAAACAATTATAATTTCTATGGTTGTCATGAAATGTAATGGTTAAGTAGTTAATAATAAAATATAAAGCTTTATTTCTTTGAAGACTGTATCGTATTGCAACAAAAATCATGCTATTTGATTGCATCAGTGAATCAAAAAAGTTTTAAGATTAGATGGTTCAAATACACCTTAAGTTATTGCACAGAAGTCGTCTTCTACTCAAGAGCCGATTGAACCAAGATCAACACAAGTCGCATCAATATCAAACACAATCACTGCCCAGAATAACCATTTATCAATAACAATAATAATAGAATCATGACCGGGACATGAATGAAAGAATAGATAGAATAACATTGATCGATAGGGTTTAAAATGATGATAAACAAAAGTGAAGGAGTAAATTCGATCATTACTCGCCTTGAAGTCTTCAAAAAAGGTGATTGCGCCACCGAACGAACCACCTACAAAAACAAACTTGATGATAACGATGAACTAGGGCGTTAGTCTATGGGATGGGAGAGACCGGTTTTAATCAGGAGTGAGAGGGAAATTTGAGTTTGGGTGAAATTTTCATGGAAATAACGAAGGAGGGAAATTTAGATTCAATAAGAAAGGAGAGAAATTTAGATTCAAGGTGAATTTTTTTATGGAAATAGTTTAATGGAAACACTCGATGTAAAAATGTTGAAGATTTGTCGTTTAAATTTAATGGAGACAGAGTGGCGATGGGAAAATACTTGGGAAAGCTAGGGAAAAACTGAGGCCGACTAGGAACATCGCGCCCCGGTACAAAGATGCTACAAACTGGTGAATTTTCACCAGAATTTAACGATCCACACATCCTCACAGTGAAAATTATATTTGTGAAATTATAGAAACAAGAAGAAAAGTAGAACAACACTATGTTATACATGGAGAACTGTGGAAAATAAGAAAAGTTGATGTGACACTAATATGTCACACGAGTACAAACAGAAAAAATGGACAGTTGCCAATATCATTAGTGACATAAAAGTAAATACCACTACAAATACATGACAAATAAATATGCACACAAAGAGTTATGATAGCTCTGAATAGAGAATTATGTGACTTGATATGTTATATTAGGTTTTATGCATTAAAATTGGTGAATTATATCCATGATTGACCATAAAGGATTTTAATTGACAATTTATAAGGGTTATATGTACATTAACAAACCAAATTGACCCCAACGGCTTCTCTTATTCATATTTGACAACCATTATACAATGTTGATCGTATATTGTCATCATTGACCAGTATTGACCTTAATCGCCCATTATTTATTTTTTTTATTTAAATATAATTTCATCAAGCCTTTTGAACTCAAATAATTGTACTTGACTTCATTGTATTTTGAAAAAAACTATAACATAAAAATATTTATTTTGTTTTCCATAAGTGACATTTGCTATGAAAA
This sequence comes from Flaveria ramosissima, assembly GCA_025215565.1. Lineage (NCBI taxonomy): Eukaryota > Viridiplantae > Streptophyta > Magnoliopsida > Asterales > Asteraceae > Flaveria > Flaveria ramosissima. The sequence continues at coordinate 11,447,049 of CM046045.1, forward strand.
CACTTGACCACAACTTCCTCGTTCACTAATAACAACCTTAACTAACCATAATTGAACATTATTTATCCTAACTGAATAAAAAAGAGATTATAACTAGTTATTAATCTTTTTTATTATAAAAAAGATATAATTCAGGTCAATTAAATAGAAACTACAATTAGTTATTAATCTTTTTTTGCTATACAAAAAATACATTCAACACTAAATATCAGTCCTTAATTCGATATGCTTTAGGAATATTAAATACTAATTTTTAGTGTCTAATATGGTCCCTCTTATTTAGAGACTGAATATTAGTTACTCGTACAATGACACCATTTTTCATTATTGAGAGCATTTATTTGGAACTGAAATTTAGATACTAAAAAGTTTCCCTCTAAAATCTTTTATTGTGTAGACGCATTTCTTATTGAACTTTAGTCTTAAATAGTGTGTCAAAGTATTAGGGACTGATCATTAGTCACTAACATGAGTAATAAAAATTTCACTTCCTAATATCATTAGTAACTAATATAATAGTCTCTAATACTATGTTTTCAAGACTAATACATTAGTTCTTAAAAGTTTAGTCAATAACGATCATTTTTCTTGTAGTATATGCTCTTCAATAGCATACTAGCGTGATTTAGCCTCAGCTTTTAGTAGGTGGGCTTAAGCCTCAGTTAACTTGGAGATTAAATTTTTGATCTGAGCCCTATAGTTTTAGTGTTCATGTTTTAAAGAGGAAACAGTTTTCTCTAAGTCTTTAATTTTCATTTTATAGTCAGATTCCGCCCTTTTAAAATTAAATTTTAGAATGTTTAAGGGCTCAATATCAGATTTAATTTCCATGTTTTAGTTCTGATATAGTTTGACTTTAGCAATACAAGCTGGAGTACAAAGGTGTTCATATACCTTGTTGTTATCAATTCGAGCCATCAGTGCTTGAGCAGGGGTGAAATCTTGCAGCATGAAGCTCCAATCAACGTCTTGAGCAATAGCAGTAGTGTGTTGTTCAGTTGATTTTGCAACAACTTTTGGTGTGGCGAGATTTGTGAAGGCTTGAGTGGCTCCTGGGTTAGATTTAGGAGCTTTGCAGTTCCTGGCAAAATGACTAAGTTGGTTGCAGTTTTAACACTTGGCATTGGTTTTGTCAAACCCAAATTTGCTGTTAGTTAGGTTTTGAGGGAACTGCCTTCCAGTTCTTTTAAAGATCTTCTTTGCTCTATATGTCAAAAGAGCCATTTGTTGGACAATGTCCATATATTCAACATCATCTAGGCTAAAGCATTCTAGTTCATCAAAGCAGAAGTCACTATAATGCCCATTTCCTGAAACAAAGGCACAATTATCTCGGAAGGAACTTGATTGAGCCTGTTGGGACCTTGGTGTCTCAAGAAAGGTGATGTATGGCCCATAAGAACATGATGGCTGTTAGGAGTAGGTTAGGTACTGTTGGGGCTGGGGACTTCTTGAGCCTTTAGCAACCACTAAAGGGCTGCTAGCAGGAAGGCTAGAGGTTCTTCTCATCTGGTGACCTCATTGAGTCTCCATCTCTACACAGTATCAATCAAGGATGCCATATAGTTCAGTCATTATGAGTGTGTTCAGATTCTCTGTCCTCTTGATAGAGACACAATAGAAAGTCCACTCATGAGGAAGTGTACTCGTGAATTTTTCTTTGATAGATCTCTCTTCTCAAGAGTCACTCCTATAGACTGAAGTGATGAAATAAGGTCCATATACCCGAAGTATTGCTGGCTGAGAGTCTCTCCAGCAACATAAGTAAAGTTCTCGAACTGTTGCTTCAGGGTATCTTTCTTGGACTCGTTAGAACCAGAATACATCAATGTCAAAGCATCAAAGAGTTCTTTGGCTGACTGATAGTGCTCAAAGCCTACCATTATGGAGTTCGGTATGGCTGCAAGTAGTATAGTCATGGCTTTGCTATCGATATCCATCCTCTTGAAGTCTTAATCTGAGTAGTCTTCAATGGCTTTCTCTATATGGCACCATTACCAGCCGGTGCTGCCAGGTTTGGCTTGTAAGGACCGTGGGTGATAGATCTCCACATTTTGCCATCTTGATTCCTAATGAAGCCTTCAATACGTGTACACCAAGATCTCAAATTATCAAGAGTCATCATAAGACCTATAGTCATCGTTCCCATTTCATATTCAGATGAATTCTGGTTGAGGGCCATTTTAAGTGAAGTGAGTGTATGGGTGATGAAACAAGGTGATTTGAGATGGTAAGATCTCACAATCAAGAACCTAGAAAGCTGATGCAGTCGGAAACAGAGAGATAGATAATTTAACCTGTTGATTCAGCGAGAAAACCAGGAACAATCCTTCTAACTATCGTTGATTCACAAAGAATACCGATAATCAGGGTTTACACTAACACACACAGTGATAGAGAGAAAACCAGATTTTATAAACTTCAATAATTCTTTCACCCATCTCTTACAAACATATAAAGAAACAAAACCAAATTCGAATGGGCCACAAAATGTAAGGCTCCGTTTCCGGGATGCCTACAGTTGGCCATTCATCGCACATAAAACATATACTTATGTTTGCCTCATAAAAATATTGCAGCGGAAACATTCAAAAATGACATCTCATTTCATTATAAACATTTTTTCCAGATAATACATCATTATCCGATTACAAATTACATGTTTGCATTACATCACAAAAGCATTATAATTGGATGCCATCCCAAAAGAGCCGAGTAGCCTTGCAGTGCCATCCTCAGCAATCTGTACCTGCCAACTGGAAAACATATAAAAAGTCAGTGTTGCTGAGTGAGTTCTAGCTTTAAAATAAAACATACTTTACTTTCATTAAAAGCTATCCCTTTTCTCATGCGATCATTCATCAGACGTATACACAGATAATGTCATTATTATCTTTCATTACATTTGTTAATTTTCGTTCGTTTCATACGTTCATTCTTCCGAGTCTGTTGCGACGACAGAGTCGCTCACCTCAATAACAATCTCAATGGTTGCACGCTATCCGAGTCTGTTGCAACCATAGGGTCGCTCACCTCATTGCCAATCTCAACGATAGCACGCTATCCGAGTCTCTTGCAACAACAAGGTTGCCCACCTAATGGCAACATTAACGATAGCACGCTATACGAGTCTCTTGCAACAACAAGGTTGCTCACCTTATGGGCAATCTCAACGATTGCACGCTACCCCAGTCTCTTGCAACACAGAGTTGCTCACCTCATATATGTGCTTGCAAGCCTTTCCTTCGTTCATTCATCATTCATTAATGCATGCATTCTTACTTCATGTTCCTATGTCGGTATCTTTCACTTTACGTTACATAATACTTAATTCATTCTTTAGCACGACACGTAAAGCCACAAGAAAGATAAACATACATCATAATAAGGAACGTATCATACATAGTCATCATCATCATACAAGGCAACATCATACATACATAACATACATAAACATGCAACATCGTCATCATCATCATGCACAACATGCTCTCTAAGCTCATAACAATCATCTTACATGCTCTTACGGGAAACTTTACGTCAAAACTTACATCTGCACTTTCCCCCGAAAGTCAGAAGTCGAAATACACTTTCCTTCGAGTGCAACAGCCCTATTCGGGCGTATGGACACCCTTCAGTCGCATGGCCTCCATGCGACTGAACATCATGCGATTGGACTCATGCGAATGAGCACCTATGCGACTGGACCCTCAGTCGTATGAATCCCCATGCGACTGGACTCCCAATCGTGCGAATGAACCCTTAGTTGTACGATTGAACCCTCAATCGTGCGAATGAATCCCAATCGTGCGAATGAACCTCAATCGCCTCTCAATCGGCCGTATGGCCTCCATTCGGTCGCCTAGCCCTAGCTGATGCAGAATGGAATTCATCCCGAACCCAATCTGCCATTTTCGGCCTCCAAGCTCATCCAAACCCATTCTAAGCCTAAATCAACCATCTTAGACCTTTGGAATGCATACATTAACACCATACAAGCACACACAAGCCCAGAAACAAACTCTAAACACATCACACCCAACACACCCAAATGGGTTGTCAAACGCATAAACATACAAAAACGGGTTTTTGATGCTTTTCAGACCCAAAATCGGTTGAAAACAAGTAAAAGTGGGGTCCTAGAACTCACACAAACAAGCACAACGACAAGGGCTTCGATTTGACTCGCTTCCCGACGATTTTGGCCACTCGAACCGACCCGAACCAACACTTTTCCTCTTTTCTCTTCTTTCTCTCTTCTCCTCTCTTTGATAGCTGAAATGTGAGTGTGTGGGGAGACTATGGCTGCCCTCTCCTCACTAATATCATCACATTTCCAACTTTCCTTCGTTGGCGAGTTTGGTCCCTCGACTTGAACTTCATTTTCTTTTCTTCCTTCGTTGGTTTCAAAATAATAAATAACCGGGTGTTACAAGTCCACCCCCCTTAAATAGGTTTCGTCCTCGAAACCTGTTATTCTTCGAACAAACGTGGATAATGCTGTCTCATTTCTTCCTCAGTCTCCCACGTTGACTCGGATCCCTTCCTATGCTTCCACTATACACGCACAAGAGAACCACTTTATTTCTCAGCCTTTTCTACTTTCGATCGATGATTGCCACTGGGTGCTCCACGTAATTGAGCCGTTCGTCTACTTCGATATCCTCCAGTGGAACAATCATATTTTCATCAGCTAAGCACTTTCTCAGATGAGATACATGGAATGTCAGGTGAATTCCACTTAGCTCATGCGGTAACTCCAGTCTATAGGCCACCTCTCCTACTCGAGCGATGATTCGGAAAAGGCCTATATACCTTGGGCTCAACTTACCCCGCTTTCGAAAGCGGATGATACCCTTCCAAGGTGAGACCTTCAATATAACCCGATCACCCACCTGGAACTCAATCAGCCTGCATCGTTCATCAGCATACGACTTCTGTCTGTCCTTGGTAGCCTTCATGAAGGCTTTAATCTTCTCAAGCTTCTCAGTCGTAGCCTCGATTACCTCGACGCTCCCCAATTCCTTCTGACCAATATCACCCAACAAACGGGTGTTCTGCATCTCCTACCCTATAGCATCTCATATGGTGGCATACCAATGCTGGCATGATAGCTGTTGTTATATGAGAATCGGCTAACGGTAGGTGGTCATCCCAACTTCCCCAAAATCAATCACAGATGCCCGAAGCATGTCTTCCAATGTCTGAATGGTCCTTTCTGACTGACCATCAGTCTCGGGATGATAAGCCATGCTAATATGTAACCTCGTCCCCATAGCGTCGTGGAATTTCTTCCAAAATTTCGATGTAAACCGGGTGTCACGATCAGACACAATAGACACCGGCACACCATGACGAGTTACAACTTCCCGGATGAACAGATCAGCCAACCTCTCAAATGTTATGTCTCGCGGATCGGTAGGAAGTGAGCACTCTTCGTCAAACGGTCAACTATCACCCATATGGCATCGTACCCTTTCAGGGTACGCGGCAGCTTCGTAATGAAATCCATGGTGATGTGCTCCCACTTCCATTCCGGTATATCCAAAGGTTTGATCTTCCCATACGGCTTTTGATGCTCGGCCTTCACCTGTAAGCAAGTAAGGCACTTACTCACATACTCCACCACATCGCGCTTCATACCCGGCCACCAATAATCTTTCTTCATATCATGGTACATTTTCATGGCACCAGAATGAATGGAGTATCGAGTCTTGTGAGCTTCATCCATTATCTTCACACGTAGATCCCCAAAACGAGGAATCCACACACGACCGAATCGGGTTCTAACACCGAGTGTGTTTTCACCCAATTCTCCAACCAGACCTCTCATTCTTTCAGAGTTAAGATGATCTTCTTTCAGTGCCTCATCTTTAAACTCTTTGACTTGCTTCATTACATCAGAGGTCATGATCAGTTGATATGCTTTCACCCGAATCGGTTCGGGCCTCTCTTTCCGGCTAAGGGCATCAGCCACTACATTGGCCTTGCCCGGGTGGTAGTGGATCTCACAATCATAATCTTTTATAAGTTCCAACCACCATCTCTGCCTCATGTTCAGATCCTTCTTCTCGAAGAAGTACTTCAGACTCTTGTGGTCAGTGAATATGGTGCACTTCGTCCCGTAAAGATAGCTCCTCCAAATCTTTAACTCAAAGACCACGGCTGCCAGCTCCAAGTCATGAGTGGGGTAATTGACCTCATGAACCTTCAACTGTCGGGATGCATAGGCTATGACCTTTCCTCTCTGCATTAACACACACCCAACCCCGAGTAGGAAGCATCAGAATAAACCACCAGATCTTCACTTCCATCGGGTAATGACAAAACTGGAGCTCGAGTCAATCTCGCCTTCAGTTCCTCGAACGCCTTCTCTTGAGCTTGACCCCATACGAACTTCACATCTTTTCGGGTCAACTTAGTCACTGGAGAAGCAATCTTAGAGGAGTCTTGGATAAATCTTCTATAGTAGCCCGCCAAACCCAAGAAACTACGAATCTCGGATGACGTCTTTGGTGACTTCCACTGCATAATCGCCTCCACTTTCGCCGCGTCCACCATAATCCCGTCGGGATTCACCACATGACCCAAGAACTGAACTTCCCGCAACCAAAACGCGCACTTGGAGAATTTAGCATACAACTTCTCCCTCCTCAGCGTCTCCAGAACTTCCCGAATGTGACCGGCATGCTCAATCTCGCTCCTCGAATATATCAGTATATCATCAATAAACACAATCACTGATTTATCCAACATCGGCCGACACACACGGTTCATCAAATCCATAAAAGCAGCTGGCGCGTTGGTCAAACCAAAAGACATGACAAGAAACTCGTAGTGATCATAGCGCGTGTAGAAAGCTATTTTAGGGATATCTTGTTCCTTCACCTTCAACTGATGATAGCCAGATCGAAGATCTATCCTTGAAAACCAACTGGCACCCTGAAGCTGATCGAACAAATCATCTATCCTCGGTAAGGGGTATCGGTTCTTCACCCTCAACTTGTTCAGCTCGCGGTAGTCAATGCACATCCTCATACTACCGTCCTTCTTCTTTACAAACAGGACCGGAGCACCCCAAGGAGAGATACTCGGTCTAATGAACCCCTTATCAAGCAGCTCTTGCAACTGCTTCATCAATTCCTTCATCTCCATCGGAGCCAACCGATACGGTGCCTTCGCAACAGGTTGGGCACCCGGTATAAGATCAATCTGAAACTCGATCTCTCTGTCAGGTGGCACTCCCGATAAGCCTTCTGGGAACACGTCTAGAAAGTCACACACAACTGGTACATCGGCTAGTTGTGGTGTTGGCGTATCCACATCCTTTACATAGGCCAAGTAGGCACTACATCCACGCCTCATACACTTTCCCGCCACCGCCATCGAAATTACTTTCGGAATCATCATGACCCGATCACCATAAAGCGTTACCGAACTCCCATCAGGCGCTGACAACTGAATCATCTTCTTGCGACACACAATGTTCGCCTCGTATTCCGCTAGCCAATCCATCCCAAGAACCAAATCGAGCCCACCTAAGGTCATCACGAACAGTCTAACGGGAAACTTATGACCTTCTAGCTCCACATCACAACCCTCTATCATTTCAGAGATCCGGGTAGACTTATCTATGGCAGTTTCTACATCAAAGGGTGCTTCAACACGTCTACTACTAACAGGCAGCTTAGCACAGAAAGCAGCAGAAATAAAACTTTTACTAGTACCAGAATCAAATAACACAGAAGCTAAAGTTTGGTTCACTAGAAACGTACCAGACACAACATCAGGGTCCGTCCTAGCTTCCTCCTGTGTCATGGTGAATGCCCTAGCGCTCGCCCTCGGTCCTTCTCCTCCCGTCCTCTTCGCCCCGGAACCCTCAGCCCTCGGCTTCTTACAATCCTTGCTCATATGACCACTTTCCCCACAGTTGAAACATTTGCCCGCCAGGCAATCCTTTGCCATATGCCCTGCCTTCCCACACTTGAAGCACACGTTCAAACCCAGTCTACATTCTCCCACATGCTCCTTCCCACACTTGCGATACCTCCTCGATCCCACTCCCGGTGTGGCTACGCGGAGGTCATCCACCCGTGCCTTTCTGTTACCCGTCGAGGCATCACCCCGACCAAACCTTCTCCCATTCCAGTTCCGATCACCACCACCCTTCTTATTCGCTTCAGTCACCACCACCTCCCGCTCATCATAAAGTCTCCCTGCCAAATCAACCGCCGACCTAAATGTGCTTGGCCGGTCGGTGATCACATGCCTGCGAACATCCACCGGTAAGCCCTGAATGTACCTCTTGATCTTCCGAGGCGTCACCTGATCAGGCACCAACCGTGCCATCTCATTGAACTTTGTAGTGTACTGCTGGTGTGTCATGGTTCCCGCCTCCAGCTGCAGAAACTCCCTCTCTATCTTATCATTTCCCTCTGAGGACAAAACTCCTCAATCACCATCTTCTTCAGTTCAGGCCATCTCATTCTCCCGATTGCCCGATTACCCTCCTCTTGGACAATGTTGTCCCACCAGCATAGTGCCGAGTCCACAAATGAATGAGTGGCAAACTTCACCTTCTGATCTGTGACAACCCTAGATTTAGAAATTTTATACACTTAGTTCATTTAAATATTCTAAGCCACACATAGGTTAATATATATATATATATATATATATATATATATATATATATATATATATATATATATATATATATATATATATATTTATACATACATATACGTATGCATGCTTTCATTTTGTTTACATAAGTATGTTGTTCACTTATATGTATATGTATACGTATGCATGGTCGCATGCATACCCTTTTACGTGTGCATGTACCATTTTTTGCTAAGAAACATATACACATCACATGAATATGAGTATTGTTCATTGCATGCTTACATGCAAACACAAGAGGTTACGTATGCATGTATCTATATTCATAACCTTATGATACCAAATGCTATATGATCAAGATGCATCATCTATACAACATCAAACAAAACCAAAACACAACCCAACCAAATATCACAAACATAAGTTAACATCAAGTGAAACTTACATCAACACACACTTAAACAAAGCCTTTATTTTTAAACCTCAAGCTAAGCACCAACTAAGATCACTAAACCGGTTCATTAAGCACCCGATTAACCATGCAATCATGACTTGATGAGTCATGAAACCTATGGAGATGCCACCTTGCACAACTAGGGACACCAACCCCTTTCCTTGCACCGCCACCTCCTCGGTTCTTCTAGATGCACCACAAAACCGCCACATAGCCATGACTAACCAAGGCTATAATGAACACCTCACCACCTAGGACTAGTAGTAATCATGAGAACTCCCTTATATCAATCCTCGGCCGAAGACTTGCATGTATACAAACTTTCCAAAGCCAAACCACTACCCCTCGGTCACCACTCCTGAACACCACCACCGTAAGCCACAAACCACCATCTCAACCCTCTCGGTCACCATCTCTTCAACCAAATACAATCCTCAACTTCACTCGGTCGCACATCCTCGGATACAAGGCAGCAACATCCAAGCCTCGTGGAAGCACCATCTCCCGAAAGATTATCAAGAACACCAAAACCAAGCAAGCTTAGACCATCCTCACCTTCTTCTCATACTCTCCTTCTGTCAAAATCAAGGTTTTAACCCCTAAAACCCTACTAGATTAAGGTTATGAAAATCGAACATGTGTTAAAATAAACACATGTGACTAACCCTTTTGATTAAACATTCAAGGTTTTTATACATATAAAAATCAAACTTATTTTTCAGACAAAAAGAAAGATTTTAAAATCTGGAAAAATAAAACAAAACTTAAAAATCCAAGTTTTAGCAAGAAATTATCAACAAAAGGGTTAAAAATCTAGTCATAGTTTGTCAAATTGATTCTGCATATAAAATAACTATGATTGTGGGAACAAATATTAAAAATGTATTTAGAATATTAGGAAATAGAACTCTGCAAAATTTGGTACCATTCCTATGAATTAGTTAATTTATATGCAATATTTAAGGATAAAAAGAGAAAAATTATATTAAAAGAACCGATCCTAGTAAAGGTATAGAAAAATTATATGCTGACTACTAAGAATTATAAAATCCACTGGAAAAATCTCGTGACCTAACTCCAAACATTTTCTGAGATATTAATTTTTAACTATTCTGTCAACTAAAAATCGGGAAAAATACTTGAATTATGAAATAAATTATGGGAAATTTATAGAAAATATAAGAATAAAAATAGAGCAGTTTGTGTAAAAATTAGAATTTTTGGACATAATTTGGTATTTTTAGCAAAATAAGAGTAAAATAGGAAAAATTATAAAAATAGCTCTGCTATAATTTAGAACATGAGAAAATTCTGAAAAACCTTGAGAATTATAATTATTAATCTGACAAAATTTGACTAATTTTAGAGGCCCGAAGGTATTTCTAAAGAATTATGTGAATAATGTAAAAATAATAAAAAGTAGACTGAAAATAATTTGAATATGAAATTTTAGTATATTTTACCTAACACTAAGGTACATCTACTGTAAAAATTTCGGAATTTATACTAAAACCTAACTTATGAAATAAATTCTTCAATCTGAGGTACTAAAAATGTTAAAGAAATATACATTTTCTAAACTATAAATATTTTTCTTGTTATAGGTTACCATTTGGAGTATAGGTGAGTTTCATGGCCCATTTTTTTGTTTTGTAAAAGTTTTGGGGAAAAAGCGTACTATTTGATGCATTATTTTCTGAGATTTATGTTACAACCATTAATTCGGATGTGGAACCGTTAGATAATATTGGTAGCGCTACTTAGGAAAATATTTCCTGCACCAATAAGATGAGTATTGTGATGCTATATTATCTGATTTATGAAATATGTTATGACAGATATAAATGATCTGATTGCTATGTAAGGTTTGGTTGTATATAATGCATCAATATTATATGTTTGATAAACCTGTGAAGCTCACCAACTTTATGTTGACTGTTTTGAGTATGCTTTTTCAGGATTTCACCATGACTAACAGCTTAATGTTCTCCTTTGATGTTTATAATGGCTGGGGAGAGGTTGTGGGAAAAGTTTGTGTAAACCTGACAGTAAACTTGTATGATCTCAGTGTCTCGGAGGATGCTCACTTCCATCGTCTCTGAAGATGTTGCTGTTAGGCTTTTAATGTAATAGGGTTATGTTAGTTCAAATTTTGACTATGATGAATCGATGTAATCCTAACTCCTTTATTATTAAATCTTGTTATGTTATGTGATATTATATTTAATATGCCTTTTCATGAAATATATATATATATATATATATATTTATGTGATATTTTGTAACAATTGTATATCAATGAGTTCTGAGCAAACAAGTCACACCCTAAGCATTTCACGCTTCCGCCGGGATGTGACATGATCTTCCCGGCACTCGCTGATGTCGAGAACAGCCTCCATCTCTCTCACCCATCGGTGAGCCGCGCCAACATTGCCATTGCCGGGCTTGCATCTAATAACACCCCATAGTTACAGCCTCGTGCCACCTCTTGCACAGGCTCATCTTCCTCTTCCTCGTCTTCATTATCAGAGAAAATCGTTTCAAGCTCTGGTTGCTCTCGTTCCCCTGAAGACCTGTTTCTCTCCTTTCTTTCTCCTTCTTTCACAGCCTTGATGACTTCGGTCACCACACACGGTAAGATTGTCTGCATGACCTGGTGTACTTCTTCAATAACAGCCTCCTTTACCGAGGCCCTCAGGTTTGCACTATTATCCCCAGCCTCCAGATGAGGGTCTCTGGTTCCTCAAGAACCACCTTTTCGACCCTTGGCCTTCCTCTTTTGCGTCGCGGCTCAAGATCAGGCCCGCCACGGCCTCCACCCCTAGAAGCTTTAGAGGATCTACAACCAGCCATTCTCTATATCACACTGAAAGATTCAAACACTAACACGGTCATTCAAGGAAACAGCTCAGTTTATGTCAAGTATAGTAAGTCCCTAATTACAGTGGCCAGTTGTGATTAGCCACTTACTTTACTCTTCATACCCCAAGCATTACCTGTCCTGACTACATCAGTATTTAAATCTACATACAACACATAACCACATAACATGCGCACATAAAACTGGTTAACTTTATGAAAATACCTGATGGCATGCAGCTACTCAGTTTGGCATCCCATTCCCTTTTCGTCCCATTCTCAGTTTAAGTTAAGGTTTATTTTGGAAATTTACCCGTTTCACTTAAACTTTGGCTCTGATACCAACTTGTAAGGCCCCGTTTCCGGGACGCTTACAGTTGGTCATTCATCGCACATAAAACATATACTTACGTTTGCATCATGAAAATATTGCAACAGAAACATTCAAAAATGACATCTCATTTCATTATAAACACTTTTGCCAAATAATACGTCATTATCCGATTACAAATTACATGTTTGCATTACATCACAAAAGCATTATAATTGGATGCCATCCCAAAAGAGCCGAGTAGCCTTGCAGTGCCATCCTCAGCAATCATTACCTGCCAACCGAAAATAAAAAGTCAGCGTTGCTGAGTGAGTTCTAGCTTTATAATAAAACATACTTTACTTTCAATAAAAGCTATCCCTTTTCTTATGTGATCATTCATCATACGTGATAATGTCATTATTATCTTTCATTACATTCGTTAACTTTCGTTCGTTTCATACGTTCGTTCTTCCGAGTTTGTTGCGACGACAGAGTCGCTCACCTCAATAGCAATCTCAATGATTGCACGATATCCGAGTCTGTTGCAACCATAGGGTCACTCACCTCATTGCCAATCTCAACGATAGCACGCTATCCGAGTCTCTTGCAACAACAAGGTTGCTCACCTCATGGCAACATCAAAGATAGCACACTATTCGAGTCTCTTGCAACAACAAGGTTGCTCACCTCATGGGCAATCTCAACGATTGCACGCTACCCGAGTCTCTTGCAACACAGAGTTGCTCACCTCATATATGTGCTTGCAAGCCTTTCCTTCGTTCATTCATCATTCATTAATGCATGCATTCTTACTTCATGTTCCTCTTTCGTTATCTTTCACTTTACGTTACATAATACTTCATTCATTAACACGACAGATAAACATACATCATAATATGGAACATATCATACACAGTCATCATCATCATACAGGGCAACATCATACATACATAACATACATAAACATGCAACATCATCATCATCATCATGCCAACATGCTCTCTAAGGTCATAACAGTCATCTTACATGCTCTTACGGGAAACTTTACGTCAAAACTTACATCTGCACTTTCCCCCGAAAGTCAGAAGTCGAACTACACTTTCCTTCGAGTGCAACAGCCGTATTCGGGGGTATGGACACCCTTTAGTCGCATGGCCTCAATGCGACTGAACATCATGCGATTGGACTCATGCGGATGAACATCTGTGCGAATGGTCATTCAGTCGTGCGTATGGACCTCATGCGGATGGAACTAATGCGAATGAGCACCTATGCGACTAGACCCTCAGTCGTATGACTCCCCATGCGACTGGACTCCCAATCGTGCGAATGAACCCTTAGTCGTACGATTGAACCCTCAATCGTGCAAATGAATTCCAATCGTGCGAATGAACCTCAATCGCCTCTCAATCGGCCGTATGGCCTCCATTCGATCGCCTAGCCCTAGCTGATGCAGAATGGAGTTCATCCCGAACCCAATCTGCCATTTTCGGCCTCCAAACTCATCCAAACCCATTCTAAGCCTAAATCAACCATGCAGGACCGGTGAAGGGTGGTCACTTACAACACAATAACACAAAGAGGAGATTAACCAAACTAAATCAAACAGTAAACTGGATTAACCACAATAATGATACTAAGAACACAAGTAACAAGTAAGAGACAGAACAAGAGATTGGGTTTCAAGGATGCAGTATATTGCTTTCTCAAGTTCTATTACAAGTGTTACAAAGCATAAAGAAAGATACTAGAACATAGAATACTTATACTACAACCTACAGCCGGCTATACTTTGAAAGCCACCTGGATACAATTGACTAGACACAAAAAAAATCAATTGTAGAATCAAAAGGCATATTTGCCTTTTGACTTGTGACTATGACATGCCATAGCTCACATCCTTATCTATTACAAAAAGGATAAAGTACATAAAGTAGAAAGTTACAGACTCAAGACCTTAATGTACAGTTACCAAAAGCATGGACCTTTTCACCAACTCATGTAAGTTAGTGACTTTACAGAGATGCAGCAGAAAGGAGTCCAGCTTTATGGAACAGTACATCAGATAAAGCATGTTACTAAAAGTCTTCGGAAGAAATCTGTCTTCATAAGATGAAGCTTCGGAAGACTTTGGCTATGAGGCTTCGGAAGACTTCATATTTGGCTTCGGAAGATATTGGTCTTGGCTTCGGAAGATTTAAAACTTCCGAAGCAATCTACTTCAGTTCTTTAGTGCATTGCTTTCAGAGAGACTTTGGATGTTTTGGTTTGCATCAGACTTAAAGGAATCCTTACAAACTCCCCCTAGGCTGATGCTACCAAAACATTTAGAAGATCTTCAGATGTTAGTAGTCTTCAGCACAATGATGACCATACCCTTCTTTATTAGATGGTCACGATCATTCAGACTTTCATAGTATCTTCAAATCTCAAGGAGATCATGCAGAGACATTCTCAACACCTCGATCTCTGATTACATGCCATCTTTCTGGATTAGTAGAGAAGGTCCAGGATAAAATGGGTGTCTTAGCTGCAAGAGGAGCCACTTGTATTGGACTTGATTGGGTTGCCTCTTCATGCACTTCCTCAGGTTGATCTGACTCAGCCTGAGGTGTAGAGGTAGATGATTTAGGCTTCTTCTTCTTAGACTTTGGTTTAGAAGCCATCCTCTTCTTCCTCTTTGAAGGTTTTAACTGAGAAGACTGGCTTGCAGTACCAGATTGATCTCTATTATCTCTCTCAGTTGGGACTTCCTCTCTCTCAGGTTCAGAAGGAGAGGGAGGTTGACCCTGCTGTGGATCAGAAGATGAAGCTTGCTGAGGCTCAGCAGGAGGTTCGGGTTGTGTTGTCTCAGGTTGTTCAACCTTAACCTCCACTTTAGGTGGGACTTGACTTGGAAGAGAGTGTAAGTCAATCAGTTCTCCACTCTTGATCTTATGCTTGATTACCCTGATATGCTCATCCATTGTGGATAGAGACATAGGGCCAAGTCTCCTTCCGGAGAATCCATACAGCTTCAAGAAGCTCATCATCCTCTGCCTGTCAGCAGACTTCTTCATGCTCTTTTGGATGATGGCTCTTGACTTTGCAGCTTCTTCCCTTAGCTTCTTCTTGGTTGTCTTTCTGTCTTTGACTAACTCAAGCTAAAGTCGTTTTAAGTACTCAAACTCAACATAGTCATAGGACAAGGGGAGAAGTGCATCTGCCTGATAGAAGCCTATGGCACTCAGGTAGTTGATCATTTTGATCCTATCTTCTTCTTTGTCTACCTGAGGTTCTTGTTGAACCACATCTTCTGGTACAGGGCTTTCTTGAACTAGGGAGAGAGTAGGAGCATGCTTGTAGAGTCTTTTCTATCTCTTTTCCTCTTTGAATTAGAGAAGTAACCTTGCATCCTCTTTTTCTTTCATCTCTCTTGACACTTCCATGTCAGCCAGTTCATTTAGTTGTTCTAAGGGGAGAGAAATAATTTCATCTATGTCATAGTTCCTGGTCTGCAGGTAAGTAATCCTGACTGCCCTCAACTCATCATCTTGAGTATTTGGTATGGGGGCAGCCCTGATTGCAGCTTGCATAAAACCTGAAGACCCAGAGGAACTTTCTCCCCTCAGCCTCCTTTTCCACTCTCTCTCCTCCTCCTCAATCTCCTCAGATGTCATCTTTCTTTTCCCTTTGTCACTCACAGACCTTTGTGACTCAGGGTGGAGAGAGCTTTGGCCTTCATTTCTTGTTGCAGCATCTGAGCTCAGGCTAGAGAAAGGTTAAGAAGCACCTTCACCAGCAGGTGTCTCAGAAGGAGTGTGGATCTCTGCAGCAGTTGATGATGATGAGACAGGGGTCTCAGGTTCTGCCACTGGGCCTTCAGTCAAGGTTTCCCCTATGAAACTAATCTTAGGGTCTGCCTCAACATCTAGTTGACCGATGACATTACCTGATTGCCTAAGTCTCCTTCTTAAGCTGAACTCTGCAGTGATCCTGTCTTGGATTCTTTGAGCCAGTCTGTCAGCTTGTCTTGATTTGCTTGGGTTGACAAAGGGCATGTTGACTAGATCCAGACCTTCATAGAAGTTCAAGGTTTGATAATCAAATACTTCTTGTTGCCCTTGAACTCTATGAAGAATAAGGGCTCTTCTATCAGCATCATACCTCCACCCAATGATGTAGTTTGAAGTTCCTTGAGGTGGGGATGACATAGCCCTTGGTATGCCTTCCTCAAAGAGACTCCTGATGATAGAGTCTATAGAGTCCATATTAATGTGAACTTGAGGAAGTTGCTGAGAATGCACAATTGCAAGTGAGGATGGTGAGTCCTCAATGTCCATTCTCTATGAAGAACTCCCAGGTTCTGTGGCTGCAATGACTTTCTCCCCCTTTTTGGTAGCATCACCCACTTGCATAGGTGAGCTGGAGGATAGATCAATCACATCCACAGGTTCTTGTGTTCCTGGTTGAGCTCTTCTTAAAGGTCTCCCATCTAGTTTTTCCTTAAGATATGAAATCTCAAGTTGCTGATCATTGACCCTGTTGTGTAAGGTAGTCACCTGAGATTCAAGGTGACTAACCTTAGAGACTAAATAGGAGCATGTTTTTGAAAGTTTTTGCACCTTTAGCCTCAGATTCCCCTCTTCTTCATCAGAAGAATCATTGGGGGATAAGATGATTGGACCAAAGTCCTCTCTCTCACCACCAACTTGAGGTTCTTGGCTGCTGGTTTTCCTCTGCTCACTGGCAATCTCAGTTGAGATGTTAGTGGGCTGAGTTGCCATGGTTGAGGTCTTAATGATGTAACCACTTGCAGAAGTGAGAGCCTCTTCCATATGGATATCCTGAACAGGTTCAGAAGTATCCACCTTAGTTATAGGTGACTGATGTGGGCTAGACTGAGGAGAGTCAGGAGTACTCATCTCTCTTTGAGTAGGGGAAGAAAAGAGAGACTCATGGTACTCACTGAAACCTAAGTCTTCATCAGTATAGAAGGAAAGGTTGGGAATGGGTTGATTTAGATCTAAAGGCTTGGGATGGTAACTGTCCCCTGAAGGTTGTTCACTTGAGTGTTGAGACTCAGAGTGAAGGCTTAAGGAAGTTAAGCTTGTGAGCTCATCACGGTGAGCATGAGGAACCTCAGCCCTGATAGTTGAAGAGATGGGAGTGGTTTGCTCCTCAGGGGAAGTTGGAGCTCTAGTGTCCACTTCCTCCTATAAAGGTGAGTATATGGGGACCTGCATAGACTCAATAGCTTGAGCAGGGGTTCGTTTGGATTTTCTTTGGTAGGTGAGGGTTACTTGTGGCCTTTTTAGTAGTAAAGAGGTAGAAGGTGTGGGTTCAACACTAGCTTGTGTTGCTAGGTTGTCACCTTGAGCAGTGAGCTCTAACATATTGGGGACAAGGGCTGTTTCTACCCCTGAGAAGCCTACAGTTGGCATCTTCATGATTTTAAAGATGCCGGGCTTCATCTGTCCCAATTTAAGAATATTATCTGTTTCCCTCAACTATGAGCCCAGTTCACAGTTGAGAATATGTTGAACATATCTAGGAAACATATAATATTCTAAGGAGTCCAAGTTAGCAAGCAAATTAGTATAAACAAATTGAGAGTACCTGAACTTGACTCCTTGAACCATTCCATGCACTATGAAG
The DNA here is from genome assembly GCA_025215565.1 of Flaveria ramosissima. Classification (NCBI taxonomy): domain Eukaryota; kingdom Viridiplantae; phylum Streptophyta; class Magnoliopsida; order Asterales; family Asteraceae; genus Flaveria; species Flaveria ramosissima. The sequence continues at coordinate 11,464,937 of CM046045.1, forward strand.
GAGAGATCCTCAGGAATCTGGTCCCACCCTCCATGCTTGTTTGACAAGCTGTGGATAACCACATGGAGTAGGTATTTCCAATGGGATGAGACCTTCCCTTTCCTGAAGTCTTTACAGAGAAATCCCCTTCATAGCCCATCTGCTCAAAGGAATGATTGACAGCTTCCTTTGGGAAGGACAACTCACCTTCTTCATCATCCAGCTGCAAATGAGTGTTGATGATGGCCGGAGTGATGAAGATTGTCCTCCCTTGCACTGTGGCAGACAGTGCCTTCTCCCCATCCATGATGACCTTTTGGCAGGTCTTCTAGAATTCAAGCAGATGATCCTCATAGAGAGTAGGATCAATGGTTAGGGAGGTGAAGTAATTTGATAAAGCTAAGAACTAGCAAATCTCTGAGAAACTTTCATCTTTCTCAGAACTTAACAGAGCAACCTGATTGTGTTGCCTGTGAAGTTGCATAGAGAAATCTGGGTTGTTTCTGCGTTTAAGGTTGGCCATTTGAGAAGCTTAAGGATGAAGAAAGGTGAAAATCAAAGGCGGTTTGGGAATTAGGTCTGAGGAATAGTAGAATTGAAGAAGATAGTAAGGGAGAGGGGGAACCGTTGGGTATTTATGTGAAAAGGATTTGAACAAAAGTTAATGAAAGAGGATAATTTTTGAAATCCGAATGTCGGTCCTACCTCTGATATTGATGTGTTTGGTCCTTGAGTGCTGCACAGGGTTCTCAGTAATAAAGATAGCACTATTGTTGTCTATATGGATAGGAGTCTCCTTGAAGTTAAATCCATAGTCCAGCATCTGATTTTGAATCCAAAGCACTTGAGCACAGCAACTTGCAGCAGCAATGTATTCAGCCTAAGCAGTTGATGCAGACACACAGGATTGTTTCTTGCATTGCCATGAGACAACCCTTCCACCAAGGATTTGACATCCCCCAGATGTAGATTTTGCAGTCATGTTGCAACCACCATAATCACTATCTGTATAAGCATACAGATTGAAGTCAGGATTCTTTGGATACCATAAACCAAGTATTAAAGCACCTTTGAGGTATCTTAAAATTCTTTTGACAGTGATGAGGTGAGACATCTTAGGGTTGGCTTGATATCTTGCACAAATACATGTAGCAAACATGATATCAGGCCTACTAGTTGTAAGATACATAAGAGACCCAATCATAGCCCTATATAATTGTTCATCTACACACTCCCCCTCAAGATCAGGTCCAAGGGAGTAGTTTATGGCTATGGGTGTCTTAGCAATCTTACAATCAGTCATGTTGAACCTTTTGAGTATGTCTTGAACATACTTTGACTGACTTATGAAGATGCCATCTTCAACTTGCTTCACTTGAATTCCCAGAAAGAAATTGAGTTCTCCCATTGCACTCATTTCAAATATGTTTTTCATCAGCTTCTCAAAGTCTTTGCAGAGCTTTGGATTAGTTTAACCTAAGATGATGTCATCTACATACACTTGAACTAGCAATAAGTCATTTCCCTGTCCTTTGATGAAGAGAGTTCCATCTATAGTACCTCTCCTGTATCCATGTTTACATAGATACTCAGACAATGTCTCATACCACTTCCTGGGTGCCTGATGCAGCCCATAAAGAGCTTTGTCAAGCTTGCAGACATAATCAGGATGATCAGGGTCTACAAAACCAGATGGATGTTTGACATATACCTCTTTATCAATCACTCCATATAGAAAAGCACACTTCACATCAAGTTGAAAGACCTTGAAGTTCTTGGATGCAGCAAATGCCAGGAATATCCTAACAGCTTCTAATCTTGCTACATGAGCAAAGACATCAGTGTAATCAATCCCTTCTTCTTGTGTGTATCCTTGAAAACCTAGTCTTTCCTTGTTCTTGATAGTAATGCCTCTATCATCCTTCCTATTCCTAAACACCCATTTGGTTCCAATGGTAGTCTTCCCATGAGGAAGAGGACAAAGGTTCCAAACTTTTTGCCTTTTGAATTGAAGCAATTCTTATTGCATAGCTTCAACCCAACTTCCCTCCTTTAGAGCCTCATCAACTTTCTTTGGCTCTATCTGGGATAAGAAACAAGAGTGAAGACAAACATTTGCTTCATGGGTTTGTCCTCTTGTTCTTACCCCTGTGACAACATCTCCAATGATGTTTGTGGTGGGGTGAGACTTATGGATCCTAAGCTGAGGGATCATAGCAAGTTGCTGAGAAAGATCCAAATTTGAGAAATTTAGATCTGGCATAGATGATTCACCCTCCATATCACCACACTTATCAAGATTAACTTGATCCAATGAGTGTGTGACATCATTGATGTTGTCATTTATGGTGTGGTTATTAGCATCAAGGAATTCCTGATCACTTTCACCATCACCATTTTTGTCTTCCACAATTGAGGTATCTTTATCTGGTTGTGGAGCCTTTGAGCTGGAATTTGAAGGCACCCCAGATGTATTAGCTGAATTTGTCATTGTAGTGCAGATAGAAACCTCATTTGCTGAAGTAGTTCCAACTGGAGCTGAAGATGTATGAGTTGAAGGTCTTCCTAGCTCGAATCTTGGATCAGGATCACCTGTATTTAAATTTTCTGCAGATCCTGAAACATTCTCACAAGATTTGTTAAAACAGTTGGTAACTAAATCAAGATCAAATAGCCAATCAGGACCAGAACCAGCCACACAGGGTGTGTGTTCATTGAAAGTCACATTGGCTGACTCCTCAACAATTCTAGTTCTGAGATTGTATACTCTATAAGCCTTAGCTTGGGAAGAGTATCCAACGAAGTGTCATCATCTGATTTCTTAGCAAATTTGGCAATTTGATCTTTGGTATTCAAGATGGTACAAGGACATCCAAATGACCTGAGAAAACCAATGAAAGGTTTTCTTTTGTGCCAAAGTTCATAAGGAGTCTTACCATGTGTCTTAACTAATAAAACTCTGTTTTGCACATAGCAACCAGTGTTTACTGCCTCTGCCTAAAAGGTGATGGGCAGTTTAGAGTCAGACAACATAGTTCTTGCAGCTTCAGTTAGTGTCCTGTTTCTCCTCTCAGCAACACCATTTTGCTGAGGAGTCCTGGGAGCACTATATTGTCTTGTAATACATTTTTCATCACAAAATGTATCAAGGATTTGATTCTTGAATTCAGTCCCTTGATCACATCTTATGATTTTGACCTTATGATCACTTTGATTCTCAATTTTTAAGATGAAATTCTTCAGAATCTCAGGGGTCTCATCCTTAGTTCTAAGAAAAAAACCCAAGTGAATCTTGTAAAATCATCTGTGATCACCAAACAATAAGAGGTCCTTCCTAGACTCATTACACTAGTGGGGCCAAAGCGATCCATATGTAATAAGTGTATGGGAGTAGTGATGGAGTTCCTTTCCTTAGGGGTTTGTGAGATACCTTATGTTGCTTCCCTTTTAGGCATGCAACACAATGATCATCACTTGTAAACTCTTTCTTTGGCATTCCAGTTACCAGATCATGTTTAATTAGTTTATTCGTGCTCTTAAAGTTTACATGGCATATTCTTTTATGCCATAGGAAAGACTCATCACTATTTGCTTTAGATAGAAAGCATGAAACTTCTCCGGAGGGAGATGTTTCTTGCAAGTCCATCTTGTACATGTTCCCTTTCCTGGGGGCTCTAAGCAGGATGTGCTCATGAGGAATGACCACTCCAGGCTTGAGAACAATGCACTCATGCTCAGTAAAGAGCATGTTATGACTCTGATCACAAAATTGGGATACACTCAAAAGATCGTACCCAAGCTCCTTGACAAAGTTTACCTTTTCAATGCTGAGCTTACCATTTGTGACCTTGCCCCTTTCAGAAATGTAACCACCTTCATCTCCTCCAAAAGCAACTGGTCCTCCATCAATCCTCTCAAAGTTATGAAGTAGTGACCTATTGCCTGTCATGTGCCTGGAACAACCACTATCAACGATCCAGACATTTTTGTTTGTCTTGAGTTGTTCCTGCACAAAGAAAATGATTAGTTACATTTGGAAACCCAAGCCTTATTTGTCTTGGGCTCACTAGTGTAATAGAAGGTAATGCAACAGTAATAGATCCTATGGTTGTGCTAGAAGGATCTTGAGCTGTTGTTGATGGAGAAACTTCAGTCACTTGGTCTTTCTTAGACTTCCACACCAACTTTAGAGTCTTGGACTTGTCCTTCAAAACTTCGGAAGCTTTTGGGACTTCGGAAGTTTTGATGACTGAACCTTCGGAAGATTCTGCAGTCACTGCAGTAGACTTCAGTGCTTCGGAAGAATTACTTTCTTCCGAGACCAACTTCTCTTCCGAAGATAATTTTCCATTTGCCTTCTTCTTTGATTTGGAGCTTCCGAAGGAGACAGACTTTCCTTCCGAAGCTTGAATCTTCTTGAAACTCTTTGAAGTCTTTGTCTTGGTCATATGGATAGTACTTTTAGGATTGTATGGACAATCCTTAGCAATGTGAGAGGTACTTTCACACATGACACACAACATTTTCTTCTTCACAAGAGTCTTCTTATGAGAGCAAGACTGTCTTTGGTCACATCCCTTCTCCACCTTCATCTTTGCAGATGCTGAGACAGTTCTTATGGGCTGGGAACTGTTCTTGGAGTTTGATGGTCCAGGCTATGCAGCAATGGCACACAGCAGATCAGTCTTCTTCTTGGTACTGAGATGATTCGAACAAGAACCAGAACTCTTAGCAGAAGAGTTTTGGTTGAAGTCTTTAGTCTTTACTACTTCAAACTCTGCAGAGATAAAAACTTGTTTCTGCTTAGAGTCAAAAGTAGCCTTGATCTCTTGAGCCTTCCTTGCTTTTCTTTTGCTCTTCCTGATCAAGTTCTTTCTCATTGACTTGGTCATCACAGTAATCTTCTTCTCCTCAGAAGGATAGTGGCCCTTCATAGAATCCTCCTCTTCACTCTTCTCAGAGGAATTCTTCACTATCTCTTCTTCATCCTCTTCACTTATAGGATCTATGAGAGGAAGCTCATCTTCATAAGTTTCACACCTAGGAGATCTTACAGACAAGATTGTGTGTGGAGGAGCTATCTCATTAGATCCCAGTCCCTGTCTATTTTGATAACACACTTTGTTGTGAAGGGATGAGGATATCATGTTCTTGAAGGTCTCTTATTCAAGAACACTCTTTTCTGCCCTAGCTTTGCTGATCACAAGCTCAGCCCGGCACTCAGTCAGCTTGGTTATGAGATCTTTGATTTGAGTCCTAAAATCTGTATGCTCATATTTTAGAACTGAAATGGTTTTCTCTAAGTCCTCTATCTTTAGCTTATAATCATTTTCAGACTTTCTAAAATCAGATTTTAAAATGTTTAAGGACTCAAGATCAGATCTCATCTCCAAGTTATAGGACCTGTATCTGTTAACTTTAGCAATGCATTCAGGAGTACAGAGATGTTCTAATACCTTGGCTTCATCATGATCTGCCATTAGTGCTTGGTTTGGAGAAGCATCTTCCACCTGAGAGCTCCAGTCAAAGCCTCCTTCTTCAACAGCAACAACAGCTTGTTGCTTTGGCTTCTCATTCTGAGGGGCTTTCTCAGTGTAGTTTGGTCTGGTTTATGCTTGGCCACCATTTGTTTTAGGTGCCTTACACTCTCTAGCAAACTGGCCCATCAGGTTACAGTTGTAACACTTGACTTTGCTTTTATCCAAGCCAAACTTTCCACTGGTTGCATTGCTTGGAAACCTCCTTCCAGTTCTCTTGTACAACTTCTTGGCTCTATGAGAGAGAAGAGCCATCTGCTGGACTATTTCCATATATTCCAGATCATCTGGATGGATACAATCCAGGTCTTCAAGAGTGAAAAGAGAGTTGCCACAACTTTCATCAGAAGACACAAAGGCTTGAGAAGAGCTTGTCTCTTGGAATGGGCTTCCTTGAGTGTAGTTCTCCCTGGGTGTCTCCGGAAAGGTGATGAAAGGACCCTTTGGTGAGTTGTCAGGGTAGCATATGAGATGATGTTGGGGTTCTATGCTATCCCTTTCAACCACATACAGGGCTGAACCCAATTGATTGTTGGAGTTGCCAGATGAACCTTGCATATTCATCTCCATCTGGTAGCCACTGAGAATCCCATATAACTCTGTCAGAGTAAGAGTTTTGAAATTTTCAGTCCTCTTGATCTCCACACAATAGTGTGTTCATTGCCTAGGAAGTGAGGACATGAACTTCCTTACAATGTCTTTGTTTTCAAGAGGAACTCCTCCATCCATCAGGGTATCCACTATCTCAACATACCTGAAGTATTGCTGAGTCATGGTTTCACCTGTTTTGAAGGTGAAGTTTTCAAACTACTACTTCAGAAGATCCTTCTTGTTCTTCTTGGCTTCAGAAGAGCCTTCATACATCAGTTTTAGTGCATCCCACAGCTGTTTAGCTGTTTTGCACTTCTTGAAACCTCTGTATACAGAGTTTGGAAGGGTAGTTTGAAGAGCAGTCATGGCTTTTCTATCAATCTCTACTCTCTTCCTATCTTCATCAAAGTAGTTAGCCACATCTTTGGGGATCATACCAGCACCAGTAGCAGAAGGAGTGCTAGGTATGAAAGGTCCATTTTCAACAGACTCCCACATTCTTGAGTCTAGAGACCTGATGAAACCTTCCATTCTCATACACCAGGTATCAAAGTCATCAAGAGTGATCAATGGGGACTTGTTCATGGTTCCAGTTTCCATATCAGTCTTTGAAATGGATGCCATTTGAAAGTTTAGTATTTGTGTGTGTGAGGGATCTTAAGATGGTGAGATCTTATATCAAGAGCCTGAAAAGCTCTGATACCAATTGCAGGACCGGTGAAGGGTGGTCACTTACAACACAACAACACAAAGAGGAGATTAACCAAACTTAATCAAACAGTAAACTGGATTAACCACAATAATGATATTAAGAACACAAGTAACAAGTAAGAGACAGAACAAGAGATTGGGTTTCAAGGATGCAGTATATTGCTTTCTCAAGTTCTATTACAAGTGTTACAAAGCATAAAGAAAGATACTAGAACATGGAATACTTATACTACAACCTACAGCCGGCTATACTTTGAAAGCCAGCTGGATACAATTTACTAGACACAAACAAAATCAATAGTAGAATCAAAAGGCATATTTGCCTTTTGACTTGTGACTATGACATGCCATAGCTCACATCCTTATCTATTACAAAAAGGATAAAGTACATAAAGTAGAAAGTTACAGGCTCAAGACCTCAATGTACAGTTACCAAAAGCATGGACCTTTTCACCAACTCATGTAAGTTGGTGACTTTACAGAGATGCAGCAGAAAGGTGTCCAACTTTATGGAACAGTACATCAGATAAAGCATGTTACTAAAAGTCTTCAGAAGAAATCTGTCTTCAAAAGATGAAGCTTTGGAAGACTTTGGCTCTGAGGCTTCGGAAGACTTCATATTTGTCTTCGGAAGATATTGGTCTTGGCTTCGGAAGATTTTACACTTAGAATATTTCTAGTGCATGGTGTAAAACTTCCGAAGAAATTCTACTTCAGTTCTTTAGTGCATTTCTTGCAGAGAGACTTTGGATGTTTTGGTTTGCATCAGATTTAAAGGAATTCTTACAAACCATCTTAGACCTTAGGAATGCATACCATAACACCATAGAAGCACACACAAGCCAGGAAACAAACTCTAAACACATCACACGCAACACACCCAAACGGGTCAGACGCATACACATACAAAAACGGGTTTTTGATGCTTTCCAGCCCCAAAATCGGTTGAAAACAAGTAAAAGTGGGGTCCTAGAACTCACACAAACAAGCACAACGACAAGGGCTTTGACTCGCTTCCCGACGATTTTGGCCACTCGAACCGACCCGAACCAACACTTTTCCTCTTTTCTCTTCTTTCTCTCCTCTCCTTTCTTTGATAGCTGAAATGTGAGTGTGTGGGGAGAGTGTGGCTACCCTCTCCCTACTAATATCACCACATTTCCAACTTTCCTTCGTTGGCGAGTTTGGTCCCTCGACTTGAACTTCATTTTCTTTTCTTCATTCGTCGGCTTAAAAATAATAAATAACCGGGTGTTACACACAACATAATCAGGCCAAAAACTGGGCCAAATGCAAAGTCCAACAAAATGGAAAAATAAGACAAAAATTGAAATAACTCCTAAAATAAGCCGTTTTTGGGCCGAAACGATGACCCAAACCGCCTACGGTTGTTTTGACTTGTCGCATGCCCAAAACGGAGACTTCTAGCCCAAATGGCCATTTCAGTGAAACCCCTTTTGATAAGCGATCTTGGGCCTCCAAAAAGGCTAAAGCTTGCTCATCCACACTTGGGCCCACATCAAAAGCTCTGATACCAACTGAAGGAACGGATATGGTCACTCAACACAACTATTACCTCTCAAACTCACTAAGTCACACTCGAAGGATGATGCAGAATCCTTTAAGACTTGATGATAATATACTAAGTAAAACAAACACAAGAAATAGTTTTGAAGATACTTGTATATATTACTTCTCAACTCAAAGTTTACAAAACTCTTACAAGCATACTAAATGAGTTACAATGAGAAACTCTATATACTACTATCTACAACTGGTTATACTTTGATACCAGCTGGAACTTACTACCAAACAAATACTACATTGTTAGGAGCAAGTTATCTAGAATAAAATACTATCCTACATTAGGTAGTCATGACAGGTCCATGACTTACCTTTTGTCACCAACTAAACGTGGTAACTGTACTAACTGATAAAAGGTGAACAGTGGAATAAAGTATGGTCAACTACATGGGCGTGGGAAAGCGTCATGCAGTATATCAGAGGTTGCAGCCGCTTCTCAGTAGGACCATACTTATATCCACTGGTTCATAGTAGGTTCTTCCGAAGGTTAACTAACAAGTTCTTCCAAAGCCACTTATACTTCCGAAGAGTCTAATTCTTTCGAGACTTCTACTGATCTTCAAGACTTTATACTTTGGAAGTTTTGCCTTGAAACCTTCCAAGTGTTTGTCTTCGGAAGAGGAATTACTTTGTATTCAAATGACAGAGTTCCTATACTGAAGTTCTTCTAGCTTTAACCTTCGTAAATGTAGTTTTGCCTTCGGAAGTCTTTCTTCAGTTGTACCAAAATTATTCTAAGTGTTGTTTTGGTTGCACTAGCCTTATCTGATCCAACAAAGGTCATTGTTAATTCTAATCTAATAGTTCAAAAGGAAATGGAACATTGAAGTGTGTAAGTGTCATATTATAAATTCCATATAATTTATAGTTAAAAGATCTTACTTAAAAACCTGTATATTATTTTATATATTATGAATACTTGATTGTGGTCATCATACCCCTATAGGTTACTTTCACCTATTAACTTTTGTATATATAACGTGGATTACTAATTGCATATGATGGATCTATAAATATGTATGGTTAGTTGTTTAGAAAGATGCATAAGAAAACATTCTCTCATTCTCTGATTCTCCACTCTTTTCTCTATTGCTAATAGGTGTTATTTCAACACGTTATCATTACGAAATCGCTTTTAGAGTAGGATCATATTAACATGTAATTTAGTGATGTCTAATTAAAATTTATTTTTCTTATTTTTATTATTTCTACAAAAAACCATATTGTAATTCATACATTTTTGGGTATGATAGAAATCTTTATCAATAATTATTTAAAATGATATGAAAATGTTATTTTAAATCAATAATTCATACATGTGTTTATACTTTTTTAAATCATTATATGAAAATGATATTGTTGTAATCATATTAAAAAGATGAGTAATCCTAGACATTAAAAACTCATATAATTGTATTATTGATATTAATATGTATAATTATCTTATTAACCTATTGAATCATTCATTTGACCAATTATTTAATGCCAATGTTATTTTAAAAATGTTATTATACCTTATTCATAACTTGTGGTTTATTAATTTTTTTGTAACTTTCATAACACATAATGACAATGCGTTATCTTTATAATTATGACTATTAATTTCACAAGTAGAGATGTTATCACTAAATGATTTTGTTAAATGCGAAATTACGGTACCATCAAAGAAGAAAATGAAGCAACTAACCAAAATAATTCAAAGGCAATGATATTTTTACATCATCATATACATGAGCCTTTAAAAATTGAATACCTCGCAATTAAGGATCCACTTGTCCTGTGGACTAAATTAAAGGAAATATATGACCATAAAAAATAGTAATATTACCAAGAGCTCATTATGAACGGCTCCACTTGAGGTTGCAAGATTTCAAGTCTATAAGCGAGTATAACTCGGTTATGTTTAGAATCATCTCATAATTGATTCTATGCGGTGAAAATATTACTAATAAGGAGATGATTGAAAAAAACATATTTCACTTTTCACCCCTAAAATATATTGTTACAACAACAATATCATGAAAAGGGTTTCACTAAATATAGGGACTTAATATCAACTTTACTTGTAGCCAAGCAAAACAATGAGCTACTATGAAAAATCATGAGACCCGTCCGACATGTACAACCTTATTCCAAGAAGGGAATATGGCGACATATAATGACCAAAGTGGAAGTCGTGGACGTGGACATGGTACAAATGTGGCCGTGGTCTTGGTAGTGGTTATGGTCGTGGACGTGGAAATAGTCGGGGAGATCATCATGATTTTTAATTTTACAACACATGAATCCGCTATAAATCTCGTGACACTGGAAAGAAATCTAAGGATGAACGGAATAAAAATAAAACTAGAATCCGACGAACCACATGTTATCGTTGTGGAAGTGATAATCATTGGGCACATACATGTCGTACGCCTAAAAATTTGGTTGACCTATACCAACAAAGGAAAAAAGATAGAGACAAATTTCACATATGATGATGATAATATTGATATCTCCGATGGTTATAAGAACCTTAATGATACAACTCATATGGATGCTAATGATTTTCTTATTGATACAAGTCATATGGATGCAGGTTATTTCCTTAATGATACAAATTAGTTGAATGCTTGCAAACTTCCTTAAGAGTGAATTATTAGTTATGCGTTTTGTTTTAAAGCATATGAGACATTTAGTTATGAGATTTTATTAAGTTATGTTTTGAAACGTTTAAGTCATTAATTTGTTTATGTTATTTTATCTATCATTAATGTTTTTATGTTATTTAGAAAAAAATACAAAATATGTTACTTATGTAAATTTTTTCTTGTTTTTAAAGCAAATGGAATGTTTAATGAAACTTATATAGATGTTTGTCTAATCGATAGTGCAATTACTCATACAATTCTTAAGGAAAAAAAATACTTCTCGAATCTAATTATACAAAAGGAAAGTGTTAGTACTATATATGGTAGTACAAAAATAATTGAAGGGTTTGGAGGAACTTCTATAGTGTTACTAGATGGAACACAATTGTTTCTCCATTGTCTCGAAGAAAGATTATGAGTTTTAAATATATTCGTTTAAATGTATATCATGTTTAAACTACATGCGATGGGTGAAATAAATATGAAAAATACATTCAAATCACTAAAATAAAAATGGGTGAAAAACAAGTATTAGAAAGGTTGCACGCATTTGCCTCCGGTTAATACTACATAAAAATATTTGCAATCGAATCAAATGTAGTTATAAACCATTTTTATATGGACCGGGAAAATTATATCATTTGGCATGACTCGTTGGATCATCCGGGATCAATAATGATGAGAAAAATTATTGAAAATTCATATGGGCATTCCTTAAAAGGGAATAAGATTATTTAGGGTAAGGATTTTACATGTCGTGCATGCTCACAAGGGAAGCTAATTACCCATACATCACAAACTAAGATGGGGACTGATGTAAGGTCCCGTTTCCGGGACGCTCACAGCTGGTCGATCATCGCACATAAAACATATATTTATATTAATTTTAATAAAACATTGTAGCGGAAACATTTAAACAACCATTTCATTTCATTATAATTGCTTTTTCAAAATAATACATCGTTGACTGATTATAAAATAACTCGTTGCATTACATCACAAAAACATTATAGAAAATAGATGCCATCCAAAATGAGCCAAGTAGCCGCCCCGTGCCATCCTCAGCAACCATTACCTGCCAACTGGAAACACATAAAAGTCAGCGTTGTTGAGTGAGTTCTAGTTTTAAATAAAATATACTTTTCTTCCTTTTAAAACCATTCTTTACTTTCGCACATGATCACACATCATACGTACACATAGATAATATCATTATTATCTTCATCATTCGTTCGTTAACCTTCTTTCATTCATCATGCATCATTATCATTCACTTTCATTCGTATACTTCTTTACTTTTCTTTCGTACGTTCGTTACTTCCGATGACATGTACAGTACCCCGAACATTGTGCACGAAGCTGGTACTGGGCCTGAGGTCTATCAAAGACCTCGAACATTATGCACGAAGCTGACTCCAGTACCTAGGGCAAGTACACTCATCACTATCTTTTCTCTTTCATTCCGGACCAATGCCATATGCTATACCCCGAACATTGTGCACGAAGCTGGTTATTGGGCCTGAGGTCTATCAAAGACCTCAAACATTGTGCACGAAGCTGAATCCAGTACCTAGGACAAGCGGTAAGGATCCCATACATATGGTCAATCATAAGGATTAGACCCAAGTGTGCATCCTTCCGGGGTAGCTAACCAGGACACAGTTGAGCTAAGACCCTTCATTGAGTGTGAACCTCCATACATTGATTGCAAGACTTTCTTACTTTCATTCGTTCATTAATGCATGCATTCTTTCAATATGTTCCTTTTTTCATTATCTTCCACTTTACGTTACATAATACTTTCATTTCATTCATCAACATTCAACGTAAAGCCATGGAAAATAAACATACACAACAAGGAACGTAAACATAACCATACAAAACATCACCACACAAGGCACCATCATACAAGACATAACAATCATCATACATGCCATAACATACCCCATACATCATCAAAAGTCAACTTACTTCACCCCCGGGAACATTCAAGTCAAAGCCTACACTTTACAATTTTCCCAAAATTTCAGAATATTTTCTAAGTCTTAGGCGCATGGGCACTATGCAGGCGCATGGCCTTTCAGGCGCACAGGGAACACTTAGGCGCATGGGAAACTTTCGGGCGCATGGACACTATTGCGGCGCATGGGCAACACAACCATTCTGGGCAAATTCTAGGCGCATGGGCACTATGCAGGCGCATGAGTGCCTAGGCGCATGGGATTTTTGGCGCATGGATACTTAGCCAAAATTAGCCTTTTTCAGGCGCATGGCTAGAATTTGGGCGCATGGGATTTTGGGCGCATGGGAACACTTAGGCAGTTTATACCGTTAGGCGCATAGGCCACTATCTAGGCGCATGGGCAGTCTAAATCATCCTTAAACAACATAATTCAGTCCCCAATCATCATCTAACATGTTCTAAGCTTAAATCTTACATTCTAAGCATTAAAACAAGAATATGACAACATCATAACATCATATATCATCCAAATCAAAACCCAGCCGCATCACACACACACATAAACATACGGGTGAAAAACCCATTTTTATAAAAACGTTCATACATGCATTTCCAGCCCCAAATTAGTTTAAAACAAGAAAATGGGGGGGGGGGGGTTCTAGAACTCACCTTAGCAGCTCTTTGGATATGACTTCCTTCAAAACCCGTTGCTACAAGTTCAACACCTAGAAACCTACAAAAATAGAACACACACAAACACACATAAGCATATAATCGAGGATAAGGCCAGTTAAGAACATCACAAAACCATGAATTCTTACCTTGAATTCGAAATCTTCTTCTTGTTCTTCTCTCCAAAACTGAGAGTTTTCAGCTTTTCCTCTTTCTCTCTCTACAAAAATCCGAATGAGTGATGTGTGTAGGCAACATGAGCGGCCATGTTGCTTTATTCACCAACTTTTTCAAACATTTTGTGCTTTTGACACTTTTAACCCTTCAACTTGGGTTTTATAGCTTTTCTTTCTCTTCCTTCAATTTTATTCTTTCTTTCATGACTTAAAAAAAATAATCGGATGTTACAAGTCCACCCTCCTTATATTGGTTTCATCCCCGAAACCTGTTATTCCTCAAATAATTATGGGTAGTGCTGCCTCATCTCCTCTTCAGTCTCCCACGTAGACTCAGATCCGTTCCTGTGCTTCCACTGTACACACACAAGATGAACTACTTTATTCCTTAACCTCTTCTCCTTACAATCAAAGATCGCCACTGGTTGCTCCACATAATTGAGCCGTTCATTAACTTCAATTTCTTCCAATGGTACAACCATATCCTCGTCAGCTAAACACTTTTTTAGATGAGATACATGGAATGTCGGGTGAATTCCACTTAACTCATCTGGTAGCTCCAATCTATAGGCCACCTCTCCTACTCGAGCAATGATTCGAAAAGGCCCTATGTACCTTGGGCTCAATTTGCCTCGCTTTCTGAACCGAATGATACTTTTCCAAGGTGAGACTTTCAACATAACTTTATCACCCACCTGGAACTCAATCGGTCTATGTCGTTTGTCTGCACACAACTTTTGTCTATCCTTAGCTGCCTTCATAAAGGCTTTGATCCTTTGAAACTTCTCTGTCGTAGCCTCGACCACTTCGACGCTCCCTAACTCTTTATGGCCAATATCACCCCAACAAGCAGGTGTTCTACATCTCCTACCGTATAGCATCTCATAAGGGGGCATACCAATGCTGGCATGATAACTATTGCTATATGAGAACTCAGCTAATGGTAAGTGGTCATCCCAACTTCCTCCAAAATCAATGACGCATGCCCGAAGCATATCTTCTAGTGTTTGAATGGTCTTTTCCGATTGACCATCCGTTTGGGGATGATAAGTTGTGCAGATATGTAACCTTGTCCCCATCGCATCATGAAATCTCTTCCAAAACTTGCATGTAAACCGGGTGTCACGATCCAACACAATAGACATCGGTACACCATGACGACTCACAACCTCCTTGATGAATAGACCCGCGAGTCTCTCCGAGGAATACGTCTCGCGGATTGGTAGGAAGTGAGCACTTTTCGTCAAACGATCAACTATCACCCATATAACATCATACCCTTTCGTGGTACGTGGTAACTTCGTGACAAATTCCATGGTGATATGCTCCCACTTCCACTCGGGTATATCCAACGGTTGGATCTTCCCATACAGCTTCTGATGCTCGGCCTTCACTTGTAAACAAGTAAGGCACTTACTCACATACTCCGCCACGTCACGCTTCATACCCGGCCACCAATAATCTTTCTTCATGTCTTGATACATCTTTGTAGCACCGGGATGAATGTAGTATCGAGTCTTATGAGCTTCGTCCATAATTCTCCCACGTAAATCCCCGTGAAGAGGAATCCACATCCGTCCGAATCGGGTTCTAACACCGAGAGTGTTTTCACCCAACTCCGCGATTAGGCCTCTCATTTTTTCAGAGTTAAGATGATCTTCTTTTAATGCCTCATCTTGAAACTCCTTCACCTGCGTCATCACATCAGAGGTCATAATCAACTGATACGCTTTCACCCGAATCGGCCCGGGTCTCTCTTTTCGGCTAAGAGCATCCGCCACCACGTTGGCTTTACCCGGATAGTAATGGATCTCACAATCATAATCCTTTATGAGCTCCAACCACCGCCTCTGCCTCATATTCAAGTCCTTCTGCTCGAAAAAGTACTTCAAGCTTTTGTGGTCGGTGAAGATGGTGCACTTCTTCCCGTATAGGTAGTGCTACGCAAAGACCACAACTGCTAGCTCCAAGTCATGAGTGGGATAATTAACCTCATGAACCTTCAACTATCGGGATGCATAAGCTATAACCTTTCCTCGCTGCATCAGCACACAACCCAACCCCGAGTTAGAAGCATCTGAATAAACCACCAAATCCTCGCTTCCTTCGGATAATGACAAGACAGGAGCTTGAGTCAACCTTGCCTTTAACTCCTCAAAAGCGTTCTCTTGAGCTTGACCCCATACAAAATTCACATCTTTACGGGTCAATTTAGTCAACGGAGAAGCTATCTTAGAGAAGTCTTGATTAAATCTCCTATAATAGCCGGCCAAACCCAAGACACTACGAATCTCGGATGGCGTCTTCGGTGACTTCCATTGCATCACCGCCTCCACCTTTGCCGGGTCTACCATAATCCCCTCGGGATTCACCTCGTGACCAAAAAACTGAACTTCGCGCAACCAGAACGCGCACTTGGAGAATTTAGCATACAACTTCTCCTTTCTCAATGTTTCTAACACCTCTCGAATGTGACCAGCATGCTCCTCCTCGCTCTTCGAATAAATTAGGATGTCGTCAATAAACACAATCACTGATTTATCCAACATCGGCCGACACACTCGATTCATTAAGTCAATAAAAGCAGCTGGCGCGTTGGTTAAACCAAAAGACATAACGAGGATATTGTAGTGTCCATAACGCGTGCGAAAAGCTGTTTTAGGAATATCCTGCTCCTTCGCCTTCAACTGATGGTAACCAGATCAAAGGTCTATCCTTGAGAAACAACTAGCACCCTGGAGCTGATCAAACAAGTCATCAATTTTGGTAAGGGGTACTGATTCTTCACTGTCAACTTATTTAGCTCACGGTAGTCTATACACATTCTCATGCTACCGTCTTTCTTCTTTACAAATAGGACCGAAGCACCCCATGGAGAGGTACTCGGTCTAATGAACCCTTATCAAGCAACTCCTGCAGCTGCTCCATCAATTCCTTCATCTCGGTCGGAGCCAACCGATACGGTGCCTTAGCAACTGGTTGGGCACCGGGCATCAGGTCAATCTGAAACTCAAGCTCGCGGTCCGGTGGCACTCCTGGTAAGTCCTCTGGAAACACGTCCGAAAAGTCACACACAACTGGTACATTGGACAGTTGTGGTGTTGGCGTATCCATATCCTTCACGTAAGCCAAGTAGGCACTACATCCACGCCTCATGCACTTTCCCGCCACCGCCATCAAAATAACTTTCGTAATCGTAGTGACTCGATCACCGTAAACCGTCACCGAACTCCCGTCAGCGCTGTCAACTGAATCATCTTCTTGCGGCACACAATATTCGCCTCGTAGTTCGCCAACCAATCCATTCCTAGGACTACATCGAACCCGCCTAAGGTCATCACGAAGGGTTTAACAGGAAACTTGTGACCTTCTAATTCTACGTCACAACCTTCCATCACCTCAAAAATTTTGGTAGACTTAGCTATGGCAGTTTCTACATCGAAGGGCGTATCTATACTCCTACTACTAACAGGCAGTTTAGCACATAAAGCAGCAGAAATAAACTTTTACTAGCACCAGAATCAAATAACACAGAAGCTAGAGTTTGGTTTACTAGAAACGTACCTGACATAACATCGCGGTCCGTCCTAGCCTCCTCCTGCGTCATCGTGAACGCCATGGCGCTCGCCCTCTGCCCTTCAGCCCCGACTGCCTTCTTCCCTGCACCAGAACTTTCAGCCCTCGGCTTCTTGCAATCTCTGCTCATGTGGCCCTCCCCGCCACAGTTGAAACACCTCCCTCCCTTGCATTCTCTCGCCATATGGCCAGGCTTTCCACACTTGAAGCACACGTTCAGTCCCCATCTACACTCTCTGGTGTGCTCCTTTCCACACTTACCACACCTCTTCATTCCCGCGCCAGATGTGACCACACGTCGGTCATCCACCCCTGCACCTTTGTTGCTTGGAGTGGCCCCACCACGTCCAACCCCACCACTCTTCTTGCTGACTTCAGCCACCACCACAGCCCGTTCATCATACGACCTCCCCGCAAAGTCAACCGCCGACCTAAACGTGCTTGGCCGGGCAGCGATCATGTGCCTACGGATATCCGCCGATAGCCCTTGGATGTATCTCTTGATCTTTCGTGACAAAGGTGTCACTTGATCCGGCACCAGCCGTGCTATTTCATTGAACTTCTTGGTGTATTGCTGGTGTGTCATGGTCCCCGCCTCAAGCTGCAGGAACTCCCTTTCAACCTCCATCTCTTGGTGTAGACAAAACTCTTTGATCAACAGCTTCTTCAACTCTGGCCACCTCATTCTCCCGATAGCCCTACTACCCTCCTCTTGGACAATATTGTCCCACCAACACAATGCCAAGTCCACGAATGAATGAGTGGCAAACTTCACCTTCTAATCGTCCCGACACTCGCTGATGTCGAGAACTGCTTCCATCTCTCTCACCCATCGGTGAGCAGCAGCAGCAGTGCCATTACCATCAAAGGTAGGGGGCTTGCATCTTTGAAATGCCCCGTAGTTACATCCTCGAGTTGTTTCTGGCACAACCTCCTCCTCCTCCACATCATCGGAGACAACCGTCTCAATCTCGGGTGTCCCATTTCGCCCGTAGGCCTATTCCTTTCCCTCCTTTCTCCTTCCCTGACCGCCTTGATCACTTCGGTCACCAAAGACGACAAGATCGTCTGCATGACCTGATGCACCTCTTCCACAACAGCCTCCTTCACTGAGGCTCTCAAGTTAGAACTCTCATCCCCAGCCTCCAGATGAGGGGTCTCAGGTACTTCATGAACCACCTCTTCAGCTCTGGGTCTTCCTCTTGTGGCCTGTGGTCCGGCACCACGTCCACCACGACCTCCACCACGTGAAGCTTTTGATGATCTACCACCGTCCATCCTCTAAACACACTATAAGATTCAAACACTACAAGGTCATTCAAGGGAATAGCTCAGTTTATGTCAAGTATAGTAAGTCCCTAATTACAGTGGCCAGTTGTGATTAGCCACTTACTTTACTCTTCATACCCCAAGCATTTCCTATCCTAACTACATCAGTATCTAAATATACTAAAGGCACATAAACCACATAACATGCGCACGAAATATCAGTTATTATTAAAGAAATACCTGATGGCACGCAGCTACTCGGACTGCCATCCCTTCCCTTTATCCTATTTTCAGTTTAAGTTTAGGTTTATTTTGAAAATATTTACCCATTTCACTTAAACCTGGCTCTGATACCAACTTGCAAGGCCCCGTTCCCGGGATGCTCACAGCTGGTCGATCATCGCACATAAAACATATATTTATATTAATTTTAATAAAACATTGCAGCGGAAGCATTTCAACAACCATTTGATTTCATTATAATTGCTTTTGCAAAATAATACATCGTTGACTGATTACAAAATAACTCGTTGCATTACATCACAAAACATTATACAAAATGGATGCCATCCAAAATGAGCCAAGTAGCCGCCCCGTGCCATCCTCAGCAACCATTACCTGCCAACTGGAAACACATAAAAGTCAGCGTTGCTGAGTGAGTTCTAGTTTTAAATAAAATATATTTTTCATCCTTTTAAAACCATTCTTTACTTTCGCACATGATCACACATCATACGTACACATAGATAATATCATATTATCTTCATCATTCGTTCGTTAACTTTCGTTCATTCATCGTGCATTATTATCATTCACTTTCATTCGTATACTTCTTTACTTTTCTTTCGTACGTTCGTTACTTCCGATGACATGTACAGTACCCCGAACATTGTGCACGAAGATGGTTACTGGGCCTGAGGTCTATCAGAGGCCTGACTCCAGTACATAGGGCAAGTACACTCATCACTATCTTTTCTCTTTCATTCCGGACCAATGCCATATGCTATACGCCGAACGTGCACGAAGCTGGTTACTGAGCCTGAGGTCTATCAAAGACCTCGAACATTATGCACAGCTGAATCCAGTACCTAGGGCAAGCGGCAAGGATTCCATACATATGGTCAATCACAAGTATTAGACCCCAGTGTGTATCCTTCCGGGGTAGCTAACCCGCACACAGTTGAGCTATCACCCTTCATTGGGTGTGAACCTCCATACTTTGCTTGCAAGACTTTCTTACTTTCATTTGTTCATTAATGCATGCATTCTTTCATTACATTCCTCTTTTCATTATCTTCCACTTTACGTTACATAATACTTTCATTTCATTCATCAACATTCAACGTAAAGCCATGGAAAATAAACATACACAACAAGGAACATAAACATAACCATACAAAACATCACCACACAAGGCACCATCATACAAGACATAACAATCATCATACATGCCATAACATACCCCATATATCATCAAAAGTCAACTTAATTCAACCCCCGGGAACATCCCAAGTCAAAGCCTACACTTTACATTTTTCCCAAAATTTCAGAATATTTTCTAAGTCTTAGGCGCATGGGCACTATACAGGCGCATGGCCTTTCAGGCGCATGGGGAACACTAAGGCGCATGGGAAACTTTCGGGCGCATGGACACTATTGGGGCGCATGGGCAACACAACCATTCTGGGCAAATTCTAGGCGCATGGGCACTATGCAGGCGCATGAGTGCTTAGGCGCATGGGATTTTGGGCGCATTGATACATAGCCAAATTTATCCTTTTTCATGCGCATGGCTACTATTTGGGCGCATGGGATTTTGGGCCTAGGCAGTTTTTACCGTTAGGCGCATGGGCCACTATCTAGGCGCATGGGCAGTCTAAATCATCCTTAAACAACATAATTCAGTCCCCAATCATCATCTAACATGTTCTAAGCTTAAATCTTAAATTCTAATCATTAAAACAAGAACATGGCAACATCATAACATCATGTATCACCCAAATCAAAACCCACCCGCATTAGAGACACACACATAAACATACGGGTGAAAAACCCATTTTTATAAAAATGTTCATACATGCATTTCCAGCCCCAAATCAGTTTAAAACAAGAAAAAGGAGGGTTCTAGAACTCACCTTAGCAGCTCTTTGGGTATGACTTCCTTCAAAACCCGTTGCTACAAGTTCAACACCTAGAAACCCACCAAAATACACAATCGAACACACACAAACACACATACGCATATAACCGAGGCTAAGGTCAGTTAAGAACATCACAAAACCTTGAATTCTTACCTTGAATTCGAAATCTTCTTCTTTTTCTTCTCTCCAAAACCGAGAGTTTTCAGCTTCTCCTCTTTCTCTCTCTAAAAAAATCCGAATGAGTGATGTGTGTAGGAAACATGAGCGTCCATGTTGCTTTATTCACCAACATTTTCAAACATTTTGTCCTTTTGACACTTTTAACCCTTCAACTTGGGTTTTATAGCTTTTCTTTCTTTTCCTTCACTTTTATTCTTTCTTTCAAGACTTAAAAAAATAACCGGGTGTTACAACTGAATTCGTTAATTTTTTGGAAAGAATAAACAGGGATATATGGGCCTATACATCCCTCTAATGGACCATTTAGATATTTCATGGTTCTATTTGATGCATCAACTAGATGGTCTCTTGTGTGCTTATTATCAAGTTGTAACATGGCATTTGCATGACTACTTGCACAGTAAATAAGGTTAAGAGGATATTTTCCAGATTACCTTATTAAAAAAATTCAGTGGGATAATACCGGTGAGTTTACATCCCAAGCATTTAATTTTTATTGTATGTCTATTGGGATAAGTGTAGAACATCATGTACCTCATGTACATACACAAAATGAACTTGCTGAATCGCTTATTAAGCGACTTCAAATGGTTGCAAGTAGGGGTGTTCATCGAATTGAATCAAATTCGAGTTAATCGAATCGAATAAGTTGAATTTTGAAATTTTCAAACTTGAATCGAATTCGATTCAAATTAAAAAAAGATAAATCGAATTCGAATCGAATTGAATTCGAAACTTTCAAACAAGATTCGACTTCGATTCGTATTCGAAAAAAAGCGACTTATCAACGTCTCCAACACCTCTCGAATATGACCGGCATGCTCATTCTCGCTTCTCGAATAGATCAGGATATCATCAATAAACACGATCATCGATTTATCCAACATCGGCCGACACACTCGATTCATCAAACCGATAAAAGCAGCTGGCGCGTTGGTCAAACCAGAAGAGATAACGAGAAACTCATACCGACCATAACGCGTGCGAAAAGCTGTTTTAGGGATATATTGCTCCTTCACCTTCAGCTGATGGTAGCCCGATCGAAGATCTATCCTTGAGAACCAACTGGCACCTTGAAGCTGATCAAACAAATCATCAATCCTCGGTAACGGGTACCGATTCTTCACTATCAACTTGTTCAACTCGCGGTAGTCGATACACATCCTCATGCTACCGTCTTTCTTCTTTACGAAGACCGGAGCACCCCAAGGAGAGATACTCGGTCTAATGAACCCCTTTTCAAGCAACTCCTGCAATTGTTCCATCAACTCTTTCATCTCAGTAGGAGCCAACCGATACGGTGCCTTCGCAACAGGTTGAGCACCTGGTATCAAATCAATCTAAAACTCGATCTCGCGGTCCGGTGGCACTCCTGGTAAGTCTTCGGGAAATACATCTGGAAAATCACACACAACCGGTACATCGGATAGTTGTGGTGTTGGCGTAACCACATCCTTTACATAGGCCAAGTAGGCACTACATCCACGCCTCATACACTTTCCCGCCACCGCCATTGAAATCACTATCAGAATCAGAGTGACCCGATCACCATAAACCGTCACTGAGCTCCCGTCAGGCGCTGTTAACCGAATCATCTTCTTGTGACACACAATGTTTGCTTCGTAGTCCGTTAACCAATCCATCCCAAGAACTACATCAAAACAACCTAAGGTCATCACAAATGGTCTAACAGGAAACTTATGACCTTCTAATTCCACATCACAATCTTCTATCATCTCAGAAATCCTGGTAGACTAACCTATAGCAATTTCTACATCAAAGGACGCATCAACACTCCTACTACTAACAGGCAGTTTAGCACAGAAAGCAGCAGAAATAAAACTTTTACTGACACCAGAATCAAACAAAACAGAGGCTAAAGTTTGGTTTACTAGAAACGTACCTGACACAACATCAGGGTTCGTCCTAGCCTCCACCTGCGTCATTGTAAACGCTCTGATGCTCGCCCTCTGTCCTTCTCCTCCAGTCTTCTTCACCCCCGAACCCTTAGCCCTCGGCTTCTTACAGTCTCTACTCATGTGACCACTTTCTCCACAGTTGTAGCACCTTACAACCCCATAATCTCTAACCATATGACAAGGCTTCCCACACTTGAAGCAAATGTTTGATCCCCATTTGCATTCTCCCGAATGCTCCTTTCCGCATTTGCCACACCTCTTCCACCCCGCGCTAGGCGTGACCACACGGCGGTCATCCACACGTGCCTTCTTGTTACTCGTCGGGGCAACACCCCGACCAAACCTTTTCCCATTCCAGTTCCGGTCGCCACCACCCTTCTTGCTCCCCTCGGCCACCACCACAGTTCTTTCATCATACAATCTCCCTGCCAAGTCAACCGCCGACCTAAACGTGCTCTGTCGGGCGGCGATCATGTGCCTGCGAATATCCACTGGCAAACCCTGAATATACCTCTTGATCTTTCGCGATAGAGGCGTCACTTGATCCGGCACCAGCCGTTCCATCTCATTGAACTTGGTGGTGTATTGTTGATGTGTCATTGTTTCCGCCTCCAGCTGCAGGAATTCCCTTTCTACCTTATCCATTTCCCGGTGAGGACAGAACTCCTCAATTACCAGCTTCTTCAATTCCGACCACCTCATTCTTCCAATTGCCCGACTACCCTCGGCTTTGATAATATTGTCCCACCAACACAAAGCCGAGTCGACAAACGAGTGAGCAGCAAACTTCACCTTTTGGTTCTCCCGACACTCACTAATATCAAGAACGGCTTCCATCTCTCTCACCCACCGGTGAGCAGTAGCAACAGTGCCGTTACCATCAAAAGTTGAGGGCTTGCATCTAAAAAATGCCCCATAATTACAGCCCCGTGCCGCCTTCGGCGCAGGTTCTTCTTCCTCTTCTTCATCATCGGAGAGAACCATTTCGGTCTCCGGCCCCTCCTGTCCTCCCGCGGACCTGTTCCTTTCCTTTCTCTCTCCTTCTCGTACAGCCCTTATCACTTCAGTCACCACAGACGGTAAGATCGTCTGCATGACCTGATGAACCTCCTCTACCACTGCCTCTTTCACTGAGGCCCTCAAATTCGCACTCTCATCTCCGCCCTCCGGATGAGGGGTCTCGGGTTCTTCAGGAACCACCTTTTCGACTCTAGGTCTTCTTCTTTTGGGCCACGGTTCATCACCACTTCCCCCACTGCCTCCACCACGTGAAGCTTTAGACGATCTACCACCGGCCATTCTCTAACACACTGAAAGATTCAAACACAAACACGGTCATTCAAGCGAACTGCTCAGTTCATGTCAAGTACAGTAAGTCCCTAATTACAGTGGCCAGTTGTGATTAGCCACTTACTTTACTCTTCATACCCCGAGCATTACCTATCCTGACTACATCAGTATCTAAATCTACATACAGCACATAAACCACATAACATGCGCACGTAATGCTGATTATCATTAAGAAATACCTTATGGCACGCAGCTACTCAGATTGGCATCCCATTCCCTTTCCTTCTCATTTTCAGTTTAAGTTAAGGTTTATTTGGAAAATTTACCCGTTTCACTAAAACTTTGGCTCTGATACCAACTTGTAAGGCCCCGTTCCAGGACACTTACAGCTGGCCAATCATCGCACATAAAACATATACTTACATTCATATTTCATAAAACGTCGCAGCGGAACATTAAAATAACCTTTCATTTCATGTAAATGCTTTTGCAAATTAATACAACATTCATTACAAAACGTAGTTTGTTGGAATTACAATACAAAACATTAATCAAAAGAATGCCATCCAAAAAGGAGCCGAGTAGCCGCCCGTGCCATCCTCAGCAATCATTACCTGCCAACCGGAAACACATAAAAGTCAGCGTTGCTGAGTGAGTTCTAGTTTTATAATATAAACATACTTTATCTTTCGTTAAAACCGTTCATTACTTTCTTTTAAATCATATCAGGCTTTAGAACGTGATCACACATCATAAGTACACATAGATAATATTTATTATCTTCATCATCGTTCATTTCGTACATTTCGCACGTTTCGCACATTTCGTACTTATCGCACTTTTCGTACATTTATTATCTTTCACTTCTATCTAGGTCATGTCATGTAGTTAACGCCCCTCTAGAGCACTAAGCAATTTCATCTAGGGTTAAGCGACAAGGACCCCATATCACATGTACGGAGTGGTCACTAGGACAGACTCCTCCTGTGTGTGTGAACTCTTATGGGTTCGCCAAGATCGCATGCTGTATAACACACAGTTTATGTATGTTTAATGCATGAATACAAAACATATACCACACGTATCATGCATAACATCATACATAACATCATCATCATACATCATCATCATCATACATCATCATTGACTTCAAAAGTCAACTTACATAACCCCTGGGGAACTTCCAAGTCAAGGCCTACTTTTACCCTTTTCTCCCAGGAATCAGATAATAAACTAAGTTTTTTCGGGCGCATGAACCCTATTTGGGCGTATGAACACCCTTCAGCCACATAGCCTCCCAGGCGACTGAACACTTAGGCGAATGGATATCAGGCGAATGAACCCTATGCGGATGGACCTATGCGGATGAATACTATGGGAGAATGGACACCTATGCGTATAGACTTTCAGTCGCATAGCTTCCATGCGTATGGCCTTCAGCCGCATAACTTCAGGCGCATGGGCTTCAGTCGCATACCCTTCGTGCGTATGAACCTCAGTCGCATGGCCTCCAGGCGCATGGACCTCAGTCGTATAACCTTCAATCGCATACCTTACAGGCGCATGAACTTTAGTCGTATGACTTCCATGCGTATGGACCTCAGTCGCATGGCATCCGTGCGCATGGACCTCTGTCGCATGCCTTTTGGCCGTATGGCCTCCAGTCGCATGCCATTCGGTCGCCTAGCCCTAACTGATGCAGAATACAGTTCATCCCGAACCCAAACTACCATTTTTGGCCTCCAAGCCCTCTCAAACCTGATCTAAGCTCAAATCAACCATCCTAAACCTTAGAAACACCTACCACAACACCATTCAAGCACACACAAGCGCGAAATCTGTGACACCCGGACAATCAGGTCAACACTCGAAACCATTTTAATAACAAATTTACGATAATTTATTAAATTATACACTGGTTAATTTAAGAACCCTCGTGCTAACAATTTTTAACGAACCCTGAAACCAGTTAACCGTTATGTTGGAAAATGATAAATAAATAATACTAATAATAATAACAAACATAATAATATTAATAATAATTGTAATAATAATAATTAAGGAAAATTAATAATGATAATTTTGGGTGTAGAGTGCATGGATGACACCTAAGTCATCCAATCTCAACAAAATCCTCACACTCCACACACTACACATAACCTTTCATCTCCTCACTCTCTCCATCACCACACCCATCGGTCACCACCACCCCACCGCCGCCTGCACTCACCGCCGCCTGCACCACACTGCCACCCCATCGTCGACTACCATCCACCGCGACCGCCACCTCCGTTGCGCCCCCCACCCCGGCCGCGACCATCATCACCATCCGCCACCACCATCACCATCAACCGCGACCGCCACCACCTCCATCACCATCAACCGCGACCGCCACCACCTCCATCACCATCGACCGCAACCACCACCTCCATCACCATCGACCGCAACCACCACCTCCATCACCATAGGCCCCGTCGCCGACTCGAACACCATCACCACCCGTAACCAACAAACCCCCCCCCTTCTCTCTCGGTATCCGCAAACACCACCACTAGTGACCTTCACCTACATTCTCTCTAAGGATTCTAGTTGGAACTTTGAATAGAACCCGAAATTGTAATAGGGAGTCAAAGATCGTGCTTGCATTTTGTGTGGTTACATCTATTAGATTCTCAAGGTATTGTGTTAGATTACTATTATTTGTGCATGCATGATGATCAAGAAGAAAATCTTGAGGAACCCTAGTTCACCCACTTAATTGTTATATGAAAGATGTTGTTCTAATGATTTTGGATTTTTAAAAATATGTTTGGAAGGGTTGTATGAATCTGAAAAAATGTATAGGTAAGGATTTTAGTTTGATAAAATCATGATTTGGATGATTTGGGTGGTAAGAATGTATATATGTCTATACATAAACATGCAAATGTAAGTCTAGTGGATTATGGCCTTTTTAAAGAAAACTTAGGTGAAAACCTTGGATGGATAATTGTTGTGGATGATATGACTTAGAGGAGTGGCTAAGATTGAAACTTGATGATGTTACTAGGACAAGTGAAAGGATTAATGAAGGGAAAACATAAATATTTGGACACATTATAATGCTACAATTGAAAGTAAAGTTGATGAACAATTAATTAAGGATTAGAACTAAGATAACGACCGTATATGGACTAACGGAACGTTACCACAAAAGAACATGATTGGAACGACAAATAAAGACTTTAGACTTTCTAAATAATAAATAAAGTAAACTGAAAAATAACATATATATATATATATATATATATATATATATATATGTATATATATGTATATATATGTATATATACATATATATATATATATATACATACCCTACTTAAAATGATTTCAAATAAATAGACTTTCGAATAAACGAATATAATAATGGGCTTATAAAAGAAACTTTATATAAAAGTACGCTATTTAGCTAAATAATAAATAAAAATTATCATTTAAATAGGTCGTCTAGAAATATACGATACAAAATAGAAAATTTAAGACTTTGTAACTCTAGAGTAACTAGTTAAGAATCATAGTAAATAAATTTTCTATGAAAGTTAAATAAATTCTTTTAAAAAACTGACCAAAATATTTTAATATAATAAAGACATTCTTCTAAAATAACCAAATAAGTTTGGTGAAAAAGCATTCTCGTAAGCATAAATTATGGTATATTGACCACGGTGCATATAATTAGGGTTTTATTAATCGGAAGTCTAGCACGTTGGTTCGTTTCGTTAATCGCACTCAAGGTGAGTCATTCGGCCCCATTTTAAATATTATTTTAATTGTTTTGGGGGAAAAGCATGAAACAATACTTTAAAATATATGATGGGTTAAACAAGATAATATATTATGAATGTATAAGTTGTGTCAGTGGTATGGATAGATACCATTGAGCCCCTAAATCCCCTATAATCATTAACCTCAGGGGTGAGGCCATAGAGTATATTGGTAGATCTATCGGGTTAGAATGGCCCGCTCTCGCGACCAGTCGCGCTGGTCAGGTTGTGGCGAGGGAGTTTATATGTCTGGATAGTTGTGGGGCAACGACGTGTTTCTTGGTTTGATTATGGACTTATGACCTGAATTTATCATAGTACCTAGCTAGTCTATGTGGAATATATTATGTCTTGTTTCATCATATTATTTCCAAAACGGATGTTTGTAAAATTGAAAAACCCCGAAAGCTCACCAACTTTATGTTGACTTTATTACCCTTCATGCTTTTCAGGGTTATAGGTGAGCTCTATGCCAAATTCCGGAACTATGTCTTTGGAGGGTCAAACGTTTCAAACTTCTTTAAATAAAATTAGGTTCATGAAATAAAGACAGTATTATGTGTCAAATATCGAGTTGTTTAACTTTGGCTAACAAAATACTTTTGTAATCTCTTTTATGATGTTAGTATATGATTTTCATAATTGACGTTATTTTTGAACACGTTTGACTAAAAAAGTTGGGGTCAACTCCAACTTCCGTTACCACCACGTCACGCGACTTTGCGCTTGATTTTCGGGGTGTGACAGAAGTTGGTATCAGAGCAAACGGTTATAGCGAACTAGAAGATATTAATCAAAAAACTAGACTATAACCTTTAAAAGGGTTATTTGACTCCAAAGACAATTCCATGTCATGAGCCTTATGCTAGATTAGAGCATTATGTGAGCGTAATATTCATATTAAGATTATGATTATAAATTTTATGTGCTAGAATATTGCATAATTGATAAGTACGCATGCATACATTTCTTTTATTGTAGATGTCTGACCGAGTTATTAGAGAGAGAGTACCTGACTCTAGCAATAGCACCGAGGGTCCATCAAAACCCATCTCCTCTACACCATGGTATCACCCTACTCAGCCCTACTATGCAGCCACCTTATACCCGGGTATGGAAAACTCAGGGAATGGTTGGATATCCGAGTCTGACGATGAGAGCCCTACCCCACCTGCAGTCACTCTTGAGCCCATTGCTGAGGAGCCAGTTGGCTTGGCCCCAGAGAGTGAGACCCCTACAGCTGTGACTCCTGCTGCCCCTATTCCTCTCACGCAGCACCCGCCAAAGATTAGGTTGGTGTATGAGCGGAGGAAGTGCAGAGAGAAGAGAAAGATGATTGATGATGATGCTGGTATGGAGAGTACACCTATGCCCAAACGGGCCAGACTTCTAGATGACCAATGGGGATGGATCACGGAGGCCATGAGAGGATGGGCCTCGAGAGATGGGATTCCTTCCACCTTCGAGGTGGGAGAGTCGTCTTCTACTCCACGTGGGACTACTATGGGTGGCGAGCCCATTGAGCGTGTGATGGCCACTTTGACAGCCCAGTGTGTTCGACTCGAGAAGGAACTGCTGACTGCCAAGAAGAAGATGAGGATCCAGGATGAGGTGAGCCAAGCTTTGGATGGGAGGATGATGACGATTGAGGAAGAGAGATTACTGGATGATAGCGCTCTGAGTCAGATGCACTTTCGTTTGGCAGACCTGGAGACTAGTCTCGCAGAGACTAGGGACCGATTGACCACGGCGGAGCAGAGAGCAGATGTGGCCGAGGCGGCATTGGTGACAGCATAGCAGTACGCGATTATGATGGGAGAGCGAGCAGAGACAACTATGGCTATGGCTGCATTGTGTCTGTGATGATTTTGTACTTGATGCATGTTGGCAGTGGAGCTTCGTTTTAGGATAGCTGTTAGATGCAAGCCGGAGAGCTTGAACCTTTTGATCGAGTTATAAACTCATTGTTGCATGTAGACAATTAACTTATGATCTTTTGGGATGATTGACTTTTATGTGCATGGTAATCGTCAATGTATGATCAAACCGCCTATAACCTTAAAAAAAATTCTATCTTTATGATATCGTTTGGTTGTGATAAATACTTATATATTTGTATATATATTCTGAATAAGTTAATTATATAAAATAAACTGTCATAATGATACGTTAACGTCTTACGTAATCTAAACCTCTTCTTCCCTACCTTCGAAACAGAATTGAATCATGCCACCTGTAACACGAAACACACCCTCGAGTGGAAACGCCAATTTACCAACCACCGCAGAGGAACTAGCCCAATTAATAGCCCAACACGTCAAGTCAGCTCTAGAACAACATGATGCAAACCTAGTGGCTGGTCAAGGAAGGAGGCAAGAAAATACGGGTAATGGACTTGGAAACGGAGCGGGAAACGGTTCGAACATAGGTTCCGGTATTGGTGGAAACAACGGATCCGTTACAAACGAAAACCCAGGCAGTTCATCAGGTGGACAACCACAAGGGTGCTCGTATAAGACTTTTCAAGGATGCAACCCAAGAACTTTCACAGGCGCTGAAGGACCATTAGACATAATCTGATGGATCGAGAGAATGGAGACTGTCATAGCTATAAGCAATTGTTCCAATGATCAAAAGGTCAAGTATGCAACATGTTCCTTTCAAGATGCAGCATTATCATGGTGGAATTCCCAGCGTCAAATTTTGGGTGATGTAAACGCGTATGAACTTACTTGGGAACAGCTAAAGGAAATGTTGCTTAAGGAATACTGCCCACGTAACAAACTCCAGAAAATTGAGACCGAATTTTGGAACCACACCATGGAAGGTGCTGAGATCCGAACATACACGTCCAGATTCAATGACCTTGCTAGATTGGTACCCCGAATGGTTACGCCGGAATACGTCCGAATTGAAAGATACATATGGGGATTGGCACCTCAGATAAGAAGCAACGTTACAGCTTCCAAACCTACCACAATCCAAAGTGCTATCGCTATCGGCACTCCTTAACCGATGATGCAATACGAAATGGAACCCTGATCAAGAAGAATGATCATGGAAAAAGTGTGTTGGAAGTTGAGAGGAAGACGATTAAGGTGAACAGAAGATCATTTGATGGAAAAAGGAAGTGGTTTGAAAGTCCCAAGGGACAAGTAAACAACAGGAAGAGTTTTAATCAGAGATCCGAACGGGTTTATGTTGCAACTTCAAACAATGGTAGGACAAACAAAAAATCTCAAGGGAAATGCAGCAAATGTGGATACTCCCACACTGGTGATTGTAGAATTTGTACTCATTGCCATAAATTTGGACATCTGAGCAAAAATTGCCGAGCAAAACCTGATGAAAAGATAACCTGAAACGATCGAGCTTGTTATGAGTGTGGTGTAATCGGACATTTCAAGAAGGACTGCCCAAAGTTGAACGGATCTAGGGCCAGAGGGAGAGCTTTTGAAATGAATACCAAAGAGGCATGACAGGAACCGTCAGTAGTTAACGGTACGTTTCTTGTTAATAATCATTATGCCTCCATCTTGTTTGACACTGGTGCTGATCTAAGTTTTGTGTCCAAAGAATTTGAACCATCATTAGGAATTAAACCATGTAAGCTAAGAAAGAAGTATATTATAAAGCTAGCTAATGGAAAGAAAATAGAATCCAATGAAATAAATAGAAACTGCACGATACAACTTAACAACCATCTCTTTAGTATTGATTTATTACCTGTCAATCTTGGAAGTTTCGACATTGTTATTGGAATGGATTGGCTCTCTCGGAATCATGCTGAGATAGTATGTTTTGAGAAAATCATCCGATTGCCAACTCCTAGTGGAGAATTCCTGATCATACAAGGAGAGAAGGGAAAACCCTCATTTAAAATTGTAAGTGTCATGAAAACTTATGGATAATTGAGTGAAGGATATCCCGCCTTCCCAGTAAAAGCCATTGACACTAAGAATGAGGAGCGAAGGATTGAAGACATTTCCATCGTACAAGAATACCCAGAGGTATTTCCCGAAGATTTACTAGGATTACCTCCACAAAGACAGATCAAATTTCGAATTGATTTGATACCCGGAGCCGCACCTGTAGCACGATCACCGTATCGACTGGCACCTTCTGAAATGCAGGAATTGTCAAAACAACTGCAAGAATTATTAGACAAAGGATTCATTCGACCAAGTATTTCTCCTTGGGGAGCGCTAGTTCTATTCGTCAAAAAGAAAGACGGATCATTCAGAATGTGTATCGATTATCGAGAATTAAACAAACTCACCATTAAAAATCGATACCCACTACCAAGAATCGATGACTCGTTCGATGAACTACAAGGATCCAGCTACTATTCAAAGATCGATTTACGATCTGGATATCACCAACTGTTGATAGCAGAAGAGGATGTCCCAAAGACGGCTTTTAGAACACGTTACGGTCATTACGAATTTCTAGTAATGCCATTTGGATTGACCAACGCACCTGCTATATTCATGGATCTCATGAATAGTACTTGGACAAGTTTGTGATAGTATTCATCGATGATATTCTGATATATTCACAGTCCAAGGAAGAACATGAGCAACATATCAGGCTAATCCTAAACATCTTAAAGAAACAAAAGTTGTACGCAAAATTCTCTTAATATGAATTTTGGCTTGAGAAGTTCGATTCCTCGGACACGTTATTAATGAAAAGGGTATCCACGTGGATCCGGTAAAGATTGAAGCAATTAGAAACTGGGAAGCCCCCATATCTCCAACGGAAGTACGACAATTTTTAGGGTTAGCTGGTTATTACCGTAGATTTATAGAAAACTTTTCAAAGATAGCTCAACCATTGACCTTATTAACTCGCAAGGATAAAAAGTACGTGTGGAGCGAAGATCAAGAAAAAGCTTTTCAATTACTGAAGCAGAAGCTGTGTAGTGCACCCATATTGTCTCTACCAAACGGGACAGATGGATTTATAGTGTATTGTGATGCCTCACGACTAGGTCTTGGATGTGTATTGATGCAGAGAGATAAAGTCATCGCTTATGCATCAAGACAATTGAAAGTGCATGAAAAGAATTACACTACCCATGACCTAGAATTAGGAGCTGTTGTTTTCGCTCTTAAAATATGGAGACATTATTTGTATGGAACCAAATGCATCATATATACAGATCATAAGAGTCTGCAACATATCTTTAAACAGAAGGATTTAAATATGAGACAACGCCGCTGGGTAGAGCTGTTAAACGATTATGACTGCGATATCCGATATCACCCAGGCAAGGCAAACATCGTGGCAGATACACTTAGTAGGAAAGAAAGAGAAAATTCGCTACGAGTGCGAGCGTTGAAACTTACCATCTACTCGAACCTTATTAACCAAATTAGCGATGCTCAACTCGAAGCATTGAAGGATGAAAATATGGAAAGTGAAGGTCTGCGAGGAATGATTAAGGAGTTAACACCTGACTCTAATAAATTGATGCGTTTTGTAAATCGAGTGTGGGTCCCTAAGTATGGAGAATTGCGCAAAGTAATCCTCGATGAGGCACATAAATCAAGGTACTCAATTCACCCAGGAATCAACAAAATGTATCATGACGTAAAGGAATTTTACTGGTGGCCTAACATGAGAGGAGATATAGCTTCATATGTTAACCAATGCATGACCTGCTCCAAAGTAAAGGCAGAATACCAGAAACCATCTGGACTTCTACAACAACTAGAAATTCCGAAATGGAAATGGGAATGCATTGCCATAGATTTTGTGACAAAATTATCCAGGACAGCAAGTGGTTATGATACCATTTGGGTAATTGTCGATCGACTGACGAAATCTGCACACTTCTTACCCATGAAGGAGACGTACAGCATGAGCAAATAGGCAAATTTATACATCAAAGAAGTGGTGTCACGCCACGGTGTACCAGTTTCAATCATATCAGATAGGGATAGTCGATTTACCTCAAGATTTTGGCAAACCTTACATGAAGCCATGGGTACCCGACTAGATATGAGCACGGCCTACCACCCACAAACAGACGGACAGAGCGAGAGAACTATTCAGACCCTGGAAGATTTATTAAGAGCATGTGTGATTGATTTTGGTGGAAATTGGGATACTCATCTACCATTAGCTGAGTTTTCGTACATTAATAGTTATCACACTAGCATCAAAGCCGCTCCATTTGAAGCACTGTACGGAAGGAAATGTCGTTCGCCGCTATGTTGGGCCGACATTGAGGAAAGACAATTAACAGGACCAGGAATTATACAAGAGACAACAGACAAGATTGTTCAGATCAGAAAGAGACTAGAAGTTGCTAATAGTCGGCAAAAGAGCTATCCAGATAACCGAAGAAAGCCATTGGAATTCACGATCGGCGACAGAGTATTCTTGAAGGTATCTCCATGGAAGGGTATTATGAGATTTGGCAAAAGAGGGAAGCTGAGCCCACGATTCATAGGACCCTTTGAAATCATGGAACGGATTGGGAAGGTTGCATACAGACTCAAACTACCAGAGGAATTTGGAAATGTGCACAATGTATTCAACGTGTCAAGTTTAAGGAAATGCATGACGGATGAATCCTAGTTATTCCACCAGACGAAGTTAGTATCGACGACAAACTTCACTTTATAGAGGAGCCGATAGAGGTCTTGGATTGGAAAATTCAGTAACTCAGGCGGAGACAAATCAAATTAGTTAAAATCCGATGGAACTCTAGAAGAGGACCTGAATTTACTTGGGAATGTCAAGATGAAATGCAACAAAAGTACCCTCACCTGTTCAAAACCAGAATTGACTCATGCTCAACAACGTAAATTTCGGGACGAAATTTCTTAAACGAGGGGAGACTGTGACACCCGGACAATCAAGTCAACACTCGAAACCATTTTAATAATAAATTCACGATAATTTATTAAATTATACACTGGTTAATTTAAGAACCCTGCTAACGATTTTTAACGAACCCTGAAACCGGTTAACCGTTATGTTGGAAAATAATAAATAAATAATACTAATAATAACAACAAAGATAATAATATTAATATTAATTGTAATAATAATAATTAAGGAAAATTAATAATAATAATAATTTTGGGTGTAGAGTGCATGGATGACACCTAAATCATCCAATCTCTACAAAATCCTCACACTCCACACACTACACATAACCTTTCATCTCCTCACTCTCTCCATCTTCCCACACCATCACCACACCCATCGGTCACCACCACCCCACCGCCGCCTGCACTCACCGCCGCCTGCACCACACTGCCACCCCACCGTCGACTACCATCCACCTCGACCGCCACCTTCGTCGTGCGCCCCACCCCGGCCGCGACCATCATCACCATCCGCCACCACCATCACCATCAACCGCGACCGCCACCACCTCCATCACCATCAACCGCGACCGCCACCACCTCCATCACCATCGACCGCAACCACCACCTCCATCACCATCGACCGCAACCACCACCTCCATCACCATCGACCGCAACCACCACCTCCATCACCATCGGCCCCGTCGCCAACTCGAACACCATCACCACCCATAACCAACAAACCCCCCCCTCTCTCTCGGTAACCGTAAACACCACCACCACTAGTGACCTTCACCTACATTCTCTCTAAGGATTCTAGTTAGAACTTTGAATAGAACCCGAAATTGTAATCGGGAGTCAAAGATCGTGCTTGCATTTTGTGTGGTTACTTCTATTAGATTCTCAAGGTAATGTGTTAGATTACTATTATTTGTGCATGCATGATGATCAAGAAGAAAATCTTGATGAACCCTAGTTCACCTACTTAATCGTTATATGAAAGATGTTGTTCTAATGATTTTGGATTTTTAAAAATGTGTTTGGAAGGGTTGTATGAATCTAAAAAATGTATAGGTAATGATTTTAGTTTGATAAAATCATGATTTGGATGATTTGGGTTGTAAGAATGTTTATATGTATGTATATGTCGCGTATGTATGTATACGTTAACATGCAAATGGAAGTCTAGTGGCCTTTTTAAGGAACACTTAGGTGAAAACCTTGGATGGATAATTATCGAGGATGATATGACATAGAGGAGAGGCTAAGATTGAAACTTGATGATGTTACTAGGACAAGTGAAAGGATTAATAAAGGGAAAACATAAATACTTGGACACATTATAATACTAAAATTGAAAGTAAAGTTGACGAACAATAAATCAAGGATTAGAACTAAGATAACGACCGTATATGGACTAACGAAACGTTACCACAAAAGGACATGATTGGAACGACAAATAAAGACTTTAGACTTTCTAAATAATAAATAAAGTAAACTGAAAAATAATATACATATATATATATATATATATATATATATATATATATATATATATATATATATATATATATATATATATATATATATATATACATACATACCCTACTTAAAATGATTTCAAATAAATAGACTTTCGAATAAACGAATATAATAATGGGCTTATAAAAGAAACTTTATATAAAAGTCCGCTATTTAGCTAAATAATAAATAAAAATTATCATTTAAATAGGTCATCTAGAAATATACGATACAAAATAGAAAATTTAAGACTTTGTAACTCTAGAGTAACTAGTTAAGAATCATAGTAAATAAACATAAGATAAATATGATAGTGATTAAGTGATAAACATTAAGAAGACGTTACAATTAGTTTATAGGGGAAATATATCATAAATTTTCTATGAAAGATAAATAAATTCTTTTAAGAAATTGATCAAAATATTTTAAAATAATAAAGACATTCTTCTAAAATAACCAAATAAGTTGGGTGAAAAAGCATTCTCGTAAGCATAAATTACCGTATATTGACCACGCTGCATATAATTAGGGTTTTATTAATTGGAAGTCTAGCACGTTGATTCGTTTCGTTAATCGCACTCAAGGTGAGTCGTTCGGCCCTATTTTAAATATTATTTTAATTGTTTTAGGGGAAAAGCATGAAACAATACTTTAAACTATATGATGGGTTAAACAGGATAATATATTATGAAGGTATAAGTTAGGTCAGTGGTATGGATAGATACCATTGAGCCCCTAAATCCCCCTATAATCATTAACCTCAGGGGTGAGGCCACAGAGTATATTGGTAGATCTATCGGGTTAGAATGGTCCGCTCTCGCAACCAGTCGCGCTGGTCAGGTTGTGGCGAGGGAGTTTATATGTCTGGATAGTTGTGGGGAAACGACGTGTTTCTTGGTTTGATTATGGACTTATGACCTGAATTTATCATAGTACCTAGCTAGTCTATGTGGAATATATTATGCCTTGTTTCATCATATTATTTCCAAAACGGATGTTTGTAAAACTGAAAAACCCCGAAAGCTCACCAACTTTATGTTGGCTTTATTACCCTTCATGTTTTTCAGGGTTATAGGTGAGCTCTATGCGAAATTCTGAAACTATGTCTTTGGAGGGTCAAACGTTACAAACATCTTTAAATAAAATTAGGTTCATGAAATAAAGACAGTATTATGTGTCAAATATCGAGTTGTTTAACTTGGCTAACAAAATACTTTTGTAATCTCTTTTATGATGCTAGTATATGATTTTCATAATTGACGTTATTTTTTAACACGTTTGACTAAAAAAGTGGGGTCAACTCCAACTCCCGTTACCACAACGTCACGCGACTTTCAGCTGCGATTTTCGGGGTGTGACAAAATCAAACCCCACTCGAATCACACACAAACACATACACACGGGTTGAACACACATTTCAAAAACGGGTTTTACTACGTGTTCCAGCCCCAAATCAGTCGAAAACATGTAAAAGAGGGGTCCTAGAACTCACACAAACAACCCCGTCGAGTAGAGCTTCAATCCAACCCGCTACACCTCAACTTTGGCGCTCGAAACCAAGAAAACCGAAGCTTTTTGCCCCTTTCTCTCCCTTTCTTCTCTTGGCTGCATTTTCACAAGTGTGGGGGAGGAGAGTGGGCTGCCCTCCCCTCTTAATCCCCCACTCTTCCAACCTTCTCCCGTTTTGGTAAGTTTGGTCCCTCGACTTTGGACTTTATTTCTTTTCTTTCTTTCGTCGGCTTCAAAGAAAATAACAGGGTGTTACATATATGTTAGGTATGAATCACCTTCAGTCATTAAGTATTTGGAACCATTAACGGGAGATTTATTTAAAATGCGGTTTGTTGATTGTCATTTTGATGAATTAACGTTCCCAGCATTAGGGGAAGATGAAAAGCAGCTAAAAGATTAATTAAGTTAGAATAAATTATCAATATCTCATATTGATCCTTGAACTAAATATTGTGAACTTGAATTTAAAATAATAATTGATCTTCAAGGATTAGAAAAATCAATTACCAGACGCATTTACTAACCTAAAGAGAGTGACCAAGTCAGATATACCAGCTGTTAATGCCCCATTAAAAATCAGTGTCCTAAAAGGCCAACCACATATTGTTAATAAGTCTAATGCACACCTAAGGCTTGGTAGGCCAATCAGTTCCGAAGATAAAAATCCTCGAAAGAAAAGACGAACAAATAATGAAGATAGTCAAGTTGAGTAAACAACAGTGCAAGAAAAGAAGTCTCTCGGTGAGGCACTAAACATGATGGTTTCAAGCGAATCTCAGTTACCCGAAAACAAAAATATCTCAATAATTGATATCATTTCTAGATAGGTATGGAACCAAAATAAGATTGTTTTCAATGAATATTTTCATATAATGTTGCGCTAGAAGTAATGGAAAACGATGAGGATCAAGAATTAAGATCTGTCGATGAATATAAACATAGAAATGATTGGCCAAAATGAAAAGATGCTATTGATGCCGAATTGAATTCCTGACGGACCGATGAAGGGGGTCAATGCAACAATTTCACAAGGTGGAGAGACTTAGAACACTTAAGAAGAAAATAGGGAACCGACATATGATGATACAAAGAACCACAAGTAAAGAATAGAACAAGATGAAGATAATATGATTTTCAAGAATGATGCATATTGCTCTCAAGTTCTTACAAGTGGTACAAAGCATACATAGAAATACAAGTGCTTGAGATACTTTATACTACATCGTACAGCCGACCATACTTTGAAGGCCAGCTGCAAACACTAATCTAGAAAAAAACTATAAAAGTATAATAGTAGAAATTTACAGACATAAGACCTTAATCTACAGTTTGATAAAAGTATGGACTTTTCACCAACTCATCTAAATTGATGAGTCTTGTCTGTCTGGTTAGTAGTAAATGCCTAAGAGAGGATGGGTCTCCCAGCGGCAAGAGTCTCTACTATAAGTGAACTTTGCTGAGCAGCCTCTTCTTGAGCACCCTCAGGATGTTCTGACCCATCCTGAGGTGCAAAGGTAGATGCCTTGGACTCCTTCTTCTTCTTCTTCTTCTTGTCCCTTTTAATGGGCATCCTTTTCCTATTTCTATACTTTAATGAGAAGGCTGGCCTGCAGTACCAGATTGTTCTTGTTTGTCCTTCCTAGTTGAGCCCTTTTACTTCACAGGTTTAGAAGGAGAAGGATTAGGACCCTGCTGTGGATCAGAAGCTGAAGTTGGTTATAATGCAGCACTAGGTCCAACTTGTGTAGTCTCCTAGGGTTCAACCTTGACCTCAGCTTCAGGTGCAGCCTGATTTGGTAGAGAATGCAAGTAAAAAAGCTCACCCCCTTTGATCTTCTGCTTGATCACTTTAATGTGGTCATCCATGGTGGATAGAGACATTAGACCAAGTCTTCTTCTGGAGAATCCATACAGCTTCATGAAGCTCACCATCTTTTGTCTGTTAGCAAACTTGTTTTGATTTTCCCTAATGGTGGCTCTTGACTTTGCAGCCTCTTCCCTCATCTTCCTCTTAGCAACTTTTTGCTTTTTTAGCACTTGTTGCTCAAGGTGCTTTAGGTATTCAAACTCATTGTATTCATAGAATAAGGGAAGAAGGGTTGCTGCCTAATAGAGGCCAATGGCACTCAGGAAGGTTATCATGTTCCGTCTGTCTTGTTCCCTACCTACCTGAGTTTGTTGCTTAGTAGCCATAACCTCTTTCTCATGGATTTTCTGAACTAGGGAGAGAGTAGGAGCTTTGTAGAGTCTTTTACTTCTCCTTTCTTCCTTGATTTTAAGGAGCAATTCTGCATTCACAGCCTCCTTTTTTCCTTTGACAATTCATTGTCAGCCAGTTGGGAAGAGAGATGAGTTCATCAATATTGTAGTTCATTATCCCTAGATAGTTCAATCTGACTGCCCCTTAACTCATCATCTTGAGTGCTTGGCCTGTGGGGAGCCCTAATTTCAGCTTCCATAAAGCCAGGGGTCTCATTAGAACTCTCTCCCCTTATCTTCCTCTACCGCTCTCTCTTCCTCCTCAATCTCCTCAAAGGTCAACTTGCTCTTCCCTTTGTCACTCATAGGCCTGTGTGACTCAGGGTGGAAAGAGATTTGGCCTTCATTGATTGGTGTGGCACTTGAGCTCTGGCCAGAGAGAGGCTGTAAGACACCTTCACCAGCTAGTGCCTCACTGAGGGTGATGGGTGTTGAAATAGTTCATGTCTCAAGGTTCACAGGCTTAACTACTAGGCCTGCAGCCAAGGTTTCCCCCTCAAAGCTAATCTTAGGGTCCACCTCAGCATGCAGTTGACCAATAGTATTACCTACTAACATCTACCTATGTCATAACTTCCCAGTCTGAACTCATCAACCACCCTTTCTTGAATCCTCTCAGTTGTTCTGTCAGCTTGCCTGGTTTTACTTGGGTTGGCAAGTGACATCTGAACTAGAGGAAGACACTCATTGAACTTCAGGGTCTTAAAGTTATAGATTTCTTGTTACCCCTGAAATCTAGAGAGTATCAGGGCTCTTCTATAACCATCATACCTCCATCCTATAATCTTATTTTTAGAAGGATAGGATGGAGTAGGCATTGCCCTTGGTATACCCTTCTCAAACAAGCTTTGAATGAGTGAATCCACATTAATATGGACCTAAGGAGGTTGTTGAGTATGAACTACTACAAGTGAGGGTAGTGAATCCTTTATGTACATACTCTGGGAGGAACTCCCAGGTTCTGTGATTGTAGG
Organism: Flaveria ramosissima; assembly: GCA_025215565.1. NCBI lineage: Eukaryota > Viridiplantae > Streptophyta > Magnoliopsida > Asterales > Asteraceae > Flaveria > Flaveria ramosissima. Next base: position 11,506,051 of record CM046045.1, read on the forward strand.
GAGGACTTTTGGCCCCTTTTTGGTAGCATCACCCTCTTGCACAGGGGAACTAAGGGTTAAGTCCACCACATTAACAGGTTCTTGTAGACCTAGTTCAGTTCTACTAAGGGGTCTCTTAGCTAACTTTCCCTTGAGATCAGTGATCTCAAGTTGCTGGTCATTGACCCTTCTTTGTAAGGTAGCCACTTGAGATTCCAGGTAGGTTCATGTTCTTGATAGTTTTTTCACCTTTAGTTGTAGACTCCCCTCATCTTCATCAGAAGAATCATGGGGGGATGAGAGAATAGGACCAAAAGTCTTCTTACTCATCACCAGCTTGGGGTTCTTGGCTGCTAGATTTCTCCTGCACCATGACAGCTTCAGAAGAAGTGTCAATAGGCTCGGTTGCCATGGTAGAGATCTTAATGATGTAATAACTTGAAAAAGTGAAAGCCTCTTCCATATGGACTTCCTGAATAGGTTCAGGAAGATCACCTTAGTTTAGGTCGGATGATGTGGGCATATGGGTGACTCTAGAGCACTCATCTCTCCTTGAGCAAGGGTGGAGAAAAAAGACTCATGGTACTCCCTAAAGCCCACATCTTCATCATCATAGAATTCAAGGTTGGGGATTAGTTGGTTAAGATCTAAAGGTGTGGATGATAGCTTTCCCCTGAAGGTTAATCACTAGAGTTTTGAGTCTGTGAGTGAAGGCTTAAGGCTGGGGTAATGAGCTCATCAGGCTGAGCATGAGTAACCTAAACACTAATTAAAGAAATGATAGGAGTGGTATGTCTAACACCCGGCCCCTCATACCACTAATATTGTCTGCTTTGCCTATGAGGAGCTCATGGATTTGCTTTTGGTTGCCCAGGTGAAAACTTCCAAGAGAGGCCACCAATCCATGGATTGCTCCCACCTGTGCACGTTTAACTGTGGAGTTCTCCTCTCATCCTCAGCCAATATGCCCAAAATGTAACACCCGGTTACTTCTAAAAAGAAAAGAAAGAATAATACATGAAGAATAAAAGAAAGAAAAGCAATAAAGTCCAAGTAGAGGGACTACAGGTGTGCAAAAGGCCAAATGTTTGAAAAAGTTGGTGTAAAGGTGAGCATGGCCGCTCACCCTTACTTCACATCACCATTTTCTTCGGTTTTAGAGAGAGAGAGAGAGAGAGTAGAGGAGTTCTTGGCTGAAGAAAAAGAAGAAGAAGAGAAGTCGAATTCAAGGTAAGAATTCGTGGTTTTTATGTGTTTATGACGGGTTTTATCCCGGTTATATGCTTATGTGCTCATGTGTTGTGTATGTGCTCGTGTGTGTGTGTGTTTGGTGGTGTTGTAGGTGTTTGAACTCATTTGCATTCGGGTTAGAAGGAAGATACACCCAAAGTTGCACCAGGTGAGTTTCTAGACCCCGGTTTTACTTGTTTTTAAACATCTTTTGGGGCTGAAAATGTATTAAAACGTTTTTACAAGTTATGTATGTTTACCCGTATGTAATATGCATGTTAAATGTTGATTCTTGAATGCTTATAGGTTGTTCATGTTTAGAATAGCCATGTTAAGTTTAGAACCGATGGGTTTGATGATTGGGTTTGAAAACATATTAGGAACATGATAGGCAGAAGGTTCATACGCCTGAAAATGCCATAGAATGATTTAAGTGTAATCCATGTGCCTAAACAGTAGCCCATGCGTCTAAGATTTACCTTAGAAATGTTTTAAGTATAGCCCATGCGTCCGACTGGCCCATGCGTCCAAATGGCCCATGCGCCTGAGTGGCCCATGCGCCTGAGTAATCCATACGCCTAAGTGTCCATGCGACTGAATAGGGTCATACGCCCCAATAGTGCCCATGCGTCCGAATGGCCATGCGACTAGGTGTCCATGCGCCTGAGTTTCCATGCGCCTAAGTACCCATACGCCTGAACAGGGCCCATGCGCCCAAATAGTGCCATGCGCCTAAACCCTTAGAATTTCATGCAGAATGTTTGGGAGTCTGTGCCTTTAGGGTTTTAACCGAGGGTTGACTAGGGCTTATTAATGATGGGTTTCATGCATGATTATGAATGATAATGATTGATTATGATTGTCTTATGATTGTTCCTTATTATTATTATTACTATTAATATTATTACTTATAGAATGTGACTTTACGTGGTATATTTATTATCGTAACGTAAAGTATATTGTAATAATAAAGAGAAAGAGCAATAAAGAAAAGAAGAGGAACATTATTAAAATGTTAACAAGTCTTGCAAGCTTATAGGAGGTACACGACCGTGTTGTCATTAGCTCAACTATGCTGCGGGTTAGCTACCCTATTATGCACACAGGGCCAGTCTTGGAGATTGGCATGACCCTTGTAGCGTACCCTGGGTGATTGGGTCGGCCTTGTATACAGTACACAACACCCTTTCGAGGGATACAGTTGACCCTTTCGAGGGATACAGTTGACCCTTTCGAGGGATATAGTTTACCTTTTCGAGGGATATAGATGGCCCATCACCCGTTTCCCATCACGCATATAGTTGGGGTATTGCTCATTGGTCCATACAGACAGTGAAAGATAAAGAATAAAGAAAACAGAATAAACAAGGCATACAGTAAAGAGATCGAGCAGTAATTGTTCATATAGTTAATGTGTGCTCGCATATACAGTAAAGAGTTGTATTTTAAAAAGGAAAGAGTATTTTCATATACAACATACATGAAGTATTTTATTACCTCTAAAACTAGAACTCACTCAGCAACGCTGACTTTTATGCATTTTCAGTTGGCAGGGAAATATTGCTGAGGATGGCACGAGGGTGAAGCTACTCGGCAGGAAAAGACTGACATCCATTCATAACTATTATTTCTGTTGTATTGTAATGCAATTAAACAGTTCTTTTGTATTCGATCAAACAATAGTGTATTGCTTAACAACAGGGTTTAATGAAATGAAATGAATGGTTTTTGTTATAATGATTCCGCTGCTTAAGTTTGTAAATTTATAATGTATTTAATGCTGTGAATGACCAACTGTGAGGTGCTCGGGAACGGGGCCTTACAAGTTGGTATCAGAGCCAAAGTTTAGGAGAATTGGGTTAAATAAATTTTTAAAACCTAAACTTAAACTGAAAATGGGACAAATAGAGGGATGTCAGCCCGAGTAGCTACGTGCCATCATGTATGTCTTTTCTTAATGTTAACCGATATTATGTGCGCATGTTATTTGATTTATGTGCTCTTAGTAGATTTAGATACTGATTAAGTCAGGATAGAAAATGCTTGGGGTGTGAAGAGTAAAGTAAGTGGCTAATCACAACTGGCCACTGTAATTAGGGACTTACTATACTTAACATAAACTGAGTTATTACCTTGAATGACCGCGTTAGTGTTTGAATCTTATGGTTTGCTTTAGAGGATGGCTGGCGGTAGATCTTCCAAGGCCTCTCGTGGTGGAGGTAACGGTGCTGCTCCGCGACCTAAGAGAGGGAGACCCAGAGTCGAGAAGATGGTTCATGAGGGACTAGAGACCCCTCATCCGGAGGGTGGCAACGAGAGCGCCAATCTGAGAGCATCAGTAAAGGAGGCTGTGGTGGAAGAGGTTCATCAGGTCATGCAGGCGATCCTACAGTCTGTGATGACCGAAGTGATTAAGGCATTAAAGGAAGGGGAGAGAAATCGGTCCTCGGGAGGACGGGAACAACCAGAGCCAGAAACGGTTCTCTCTGATGACGAGGAGGAGGAAGAAGAAGAAGAGCTTGCGGCGGAGGCGGCCCGAGGCTGTAACTACGAGGCGTTTATGAGATGCAAGCCCCCTACCTTCGACGGAAATGGCACTCGGCTGCTGCTCACTGGTGGGTGATGGAAATGGAGGCCGTTATCGATATCAGTGAGTGCCGCGAGGATCAGAAAGTGAAATTCGCTACCCACTCTTTTGTGGACTCGGCTTTGTGCTGGTGGGACAACATTGTCCAAGCCAAGGGTAGCAGGGCCATTGGGAGAATGAGATGGCATGAACTGAAGAAGTTAGTGATTGAGGAATTCTGTCCTCACAGAGAGATGGATAAGGTGGAAAGGGAGTTCCTGCAGCTGGAGGCGGGAACGATGACACACCAGCAGTACACCACTAAATTTAGTGAAATGGCGCGACTGGTGCATGATCAAGTGACACCGCTGTCATGAAAGATTAAGAGATACATCCAGGGGCCGCCGGCGGATATCCGTAGGCATATGATTGCCGCCCGGCCGAGCACCTTTAGATGGGCGGTTGATTTGGCTGGCAGATTGTATGATGAGCGCGAGGTGGCGGTGGCTGAGGTGAACAAGAAGGGTGGAGGTGACCGTAACTGGAATGGGAAACGGTTTGGAAGTGGAGGAGCCGCTCCAAACAATAAGGTGGCGAAGGTGGGTGATCGACGTGTGTTCACAACTGGTGCAGAACGGAAGAAGTGTGGCAAGTGTGGAAGGGAGCATATAGGTGAGTGCAGGATGGGGATGAATGTATGCCTCAGGTGTGGCCAGCCTGGCCACATCGCTAGAGACTGCAAGAAGCCGAGGGCGGAGAACAAGAAACCGGAGGAAGGAGGGCAGAGGGCAAGTGCTAAAGCTTACACTATGACCCGGGAGGAAGCCAGAGCTGATCCCGATGTTGTGTCAGGTATGTTTCTAGTAAACCAAATTTATGCCTCTGTATTATTTGATTCCGGTGCTAGCAGGAGTTTTATTTCCACTACTTTTTGTGCTAAGTTGCCTGTTAGTAGTAGAAATATGAGTGAACCATTCGATGTAGAAACTGCCATTGGTAAGTCCACTAGAATTACTGAGATGATAGAGGACTGTGCCATAGAACTAGAAGGTCATAGGTTCGCTGCTAGGTTGCACGTGATACCCCTAGGTGGATTTGATGTAGTACTAGGGATGGACTGGCTAGCTACCTATGAAGCAAACATCGTATGTCGAAAGAAGATGATTCGATTGGTTGCATCCGATGGGAGTTTAGTTACGATTCATGGAGATCGTGTTACTACGATCCCTAAGATGATTTCGATGGCGGTGGCGGGGAAGTGCATAAGACGTGGATGTAGCGCCTACTTGGCCTATGTAAAAGATGTGGATGCGTCGGTACCGCAATTAGCCGAAGTGCCAGTGGTGCGCGACTTTCCGGACGTATTCCCGGAAGACTTACCCGAAGTGCCACCGGACCGCGAGATTGAGTTCCAAATTGATCTGATACCCGGTGCTCAACCCTTTGCCAAAGCACCGTATCGGTTAGCCCCGACAGAAATGAAAGAGCTGATGGAGCAGTTGCAAGAGCTGCTCGTTAAGGGATTCATTAGACCGACTATCTCTCCCTAGGGTGCTCCGGTCCTGTTTGTGAAGAAGAAAGACGGTAGTATGAGGATGTGCATTGACTACCGAGAGCTGAACAAGTTGATGGTGAAGAACCGATACCCCTTACCAAGAATTGATGATCTGTTTGACCAGCTCCAAGGTGCCAGTTGGTTCTCGAGAATAGATCTACGATCTAGTTACCATCAACTGAAGGTGAAGGAGCAGGATATCCCTAAAACAGCTTTTCGCATGCGCTACGGTCATTACGAGTTCCTCGTTATGTTGTTTGGTTTGACCAATGCGCCAGCTGCTTTTATGGATTTGATTAACCGAGTGTGTCGGCCGATGTTGGATAGATCAGTGATTGTGTTTATTGATGATATCCTGATCTACTCGAGGAGCGAAGAAGAGCATGCCGGCCACATTCGGGAGGTGTTAGCGACCTTAAGAAGGGAGAAGTTGTATGCTAAATTTTCCAAGTGCGCATTTTGGTTGCGCGAGGTTCAATTCTTAGGTCATGTGATAAATCCCGAGGGGATTATGGTAGACCCTGCAAAGGTGGAGGCAGTGATTCAATGGAAGTCTCCAAAGACGCCATCCGAGATTCGTAGTTTCTTGGGTTTGGCGGGCTATTACAGAAGATTCATCCAAGACTTTTCCAAGATCGCTTCTCCACTAACCAAGTTGACCCGTAAAGATGTGAAGTTCGTGTGGGGTCAAGAGCAAGAAAGGGCTTTTGAGGAGTTGAAGGCAAGATTGACCCAAGCCCCTGTCTTGTCATTACCCGAAGGAAGCAAGGACTTGGTGGTTTATTCAGATGCTTCCTACTCGGGGTTGGGTTGCGTGTTGATGCAGCGAGGTAAGGTGATAGCTTACGCATCCCGACAACTGACGGTGCATGAGGTTAATTATCCTACTCATGACCTGGAGTTAGCAGCAGTGGTCTTCGCACTGAAGATTTGGAGGCACTATCTGTACGGGACGAAGTGCACCATCTTCACTGACCACAAGAGCTTGAAGTACTTCTTTGAGCAGAAGGATCTGAACATGAGGCAGAAACGATGGTTGGAGCTTATAAAGGATTATGATTGCGAAATCCATTACCATCCGGGCAAAGCCAACGTGGTGGCTGATGCCCTTAGCCAAAAAGAGAGGCCCGAGCCGATTCGGGTGAAAGCTTATCAACTAATCATGACCTCCGATGTGATGAAGCAATTCAAAGAGTTTCAAGATAAAGCACTGAAAGAAGATCACCTTAACTCTGAAAGGATGAGAGGTCTAGTTGGGGAATTGGGTTAAAACACACTTGGTGTTAAAATTCGATTTGGACGAGTGTCGATTCCTCGTTTTGGGTATCTACGTATGAAGATTATGGATGAAGCTCACAAAACTCGATACTCCATTCATCCTGGTGCCACAAAGATTTATCAAGATATGAAGAAAGATTATTGGTGGCCGGGTATGAAGCGTGACGTGGTGGAGTATGTGAGTAAGTGCCTTACTTGTTTGCAAGTGAAGGACGAACATCAGAAGCAGTATGGGAAGATTCAACCTTTGGATATACCGGAATGGAAGTGGGAGCACATCACCATGGATTTCATTACGAAGCTGTCGCGTATGCCGAAAGGGTACGATGCCATATGGGTGATTATAGATCGTTTGACGAAGAGTGCTCACTTCCTACCGATCCGCGAGACATATTCATCCGAGAGGTTGGCTGACCTGTTCATCAAGGATATTGTAGCTCGTCATGGTTTGCCGGTGTCCATCGTGTCTGATCGTGACACTCGGTTTACCTCTAAATTTTGGAAGAAATTCCACGACCATGGGGACGAGATTACACATTAGCACGACTTATCATCCCCAAACTGATGGTCAGTCAGAAAGGACCATTCAGACATTGGAAGACATGCTTCGGGCATGTGTGATTGACTTCGGGGGAAGTTGGGATGACCACTTACCATTAGCTGAATTCTCGTAAAACAACAGTTATCATGCCAGTATTGGCATGCCACCATACAAGATGTTGTACGGTAGACGATGCAGGACGCTCGTATGTTGGGGAGACATTGGCCATAAAGAATTGGGAGGTGTCGAGGTAATCGAGGCTACGACCGAGAAGCTCGAAAAGATTAAAGCCTTCATGAAGGCAGCCAAGGATAGACAGAAGTCGTATGCCGATAAACGACGCGACCGATCGAGTTCCAGGTGGGTGACCAGGTTATGTTGAAGGTCTCACCTTGGAAGGGAATCATCCGATTCAAGAAACGAGTTAAGCTAAGCCCGAGATATATAGGCCCTTTCCGAATCATTGCTCGAGTTGGAGAGGTGGCCTATAGATTGGAGTTACCAGAAGAGTTAAGTGGGATTCACCCGACATTCCATGTATCTCATCTGAGAAAGTGCTTAGCCGATGAAGACATGATGGTTCCACTGGAAGATATCGAGGTAGACGAAAGGCTCAATTATGTGGAGCAACCAGTGGCAATCATCGATCGAAAAGAGAAGAGGCTGAGGAATAAAGTGGTTCCTCTTGTGCGTGTACAGTGGAAGCACAAGAAGGGATCCGAATCTACATGGGAAACTGAGGAGGAGATGAGGCAGCATTATCCTCATCTGTTCGAGGAATGACAGGTTTCGGGGACGAAACCTATATAAGGGGGGTGGACTTGTAACACCCGGTTACTTCTAAAAAGAAAAGAAAGAATAATACATGAAGAATAAATGAAAGAAAAGCAATAAAGTCCAAGTAGAGGGACTTAAAGGTGTCCAAAAGGACAAATGTTTGAAAAAGTTGGTGTAAAGGTGAGCATGGCTGCCCACCCTTACTTCACATCACCATTTTCTTAGGTTTTAGAGAGAGAGAGCAGAGGAGTTCTTGGCTGAAGAAAAAGAAGAAGAAGAGAAGTCGAATTCAAGGTAAGAATTCGTGGTTTTTATGTGCTTATGACGGGTTTTATCCCGGTTATATGCTTATGTGCTCACGTGTTGTGTATGTGCTCGTGTGTGTGTGTGTTTGGTGGTGTTCTAGGTGTTTGAACTCACTTGCATTCGGGTTAGAAGGAAGATACACCCAAAGTTGCACCAGGTGAGTTTCTAGACCCCGGTTTTACTTGTTTTTAAACATCTTTGGGGCTGAAAATGTATTAAAACGTTTTTACAAGTTATGTATGTTTACCTGTATTGTAACATCTGCTATTTTTCCAATTATAAACCCAAACCCAAACTTATTTTTAGTTTCTATTAATAAATTATTTAATGATCTTAATAGATCAACTATATATTAAATGTGCAATTAGTTCTTGTAAACTATTCATTTATTATTAATTCAAGTAATTTGTTGTAATTTATGGATTTATAAATAATTTTCTTCATAAAGTTATAAAGTTTCATTAATCATTTCACATTAAATAACTAAAAGGAAATTAAACTTTAAAATTTCTATGAGGATTATAAAGATAAGTAAATCCATAAAGATTATTATTCTTAATCATCTTAATAATTTAGTAGTTAATATCTAACAAGATTTGTATTCTTTTTTATAAAATTCTATAAACAAATAAATAAAATAATCATTTATAATTTGGATTTTGGTTATAGGGTTTATTTTAAATTATGAGTTTTAATTACATTGTAAACTTCTTAATAAAATTTAATAGGTTAAAAAGAACCTTATAAAATTAAAATTTTATTATTAAGTATTGTGTACAAAGTTAAAGGTGTTAAAACTTAAATTACAAGGTTTCTGCATGAGATGTTAACATGGTAAACTTCAGGGACCAATTGTGTAACTTTGTTCAAAACCCAAACTACCCCCATTTTCCCCGTCGGCTTCCTCCCTTGCCGCCGGCGACATCTCCGGTGACCACCAAAGACCCACAACACTGAACTTTAATGCAATTAATCAACACTATAACTCCCTCGAATCGGTTTCGAACCTAGTACCTTTCTCGAATCGTTTGATTAACTGGTTTTAAAGCTTCCAAACGAAACCGAACATCGCACTCAAGTGTCTAGCCGTTATGCCTCAATCACTAACACAATTAACTGAATTAATTGAGCAAAAACGCTCATGAGATGATTACAAACTCAGACATATCATCCATTTTTGTTAACATCGTGTAATTATAACCATGTCATACTCAAAGCACCCGAAACCAATTCATCACTCAACACCCCCTTCTGGGCACTTTAAACAAAAATTGGATGAGGGCTTTTACTAGTTATCATTTGAAGAAGCTTCGTGTAAGAGCAATTGGACTAACGTAAGCATCATCATATCAAAACGATACCCTCTTAGTCGCGGTCATTCTTGAGTTCATTACCATCAAATCTGTACCAATCAAGGTAATTAAACACAGCTTCACACTCGATTTCATGTGGGAAGGAAAAGCCCCATGATTAATGGGGTTAACAATTTCGAATTCATGTTCAATTGGATGCAATTCGATTCTAGGGTTTATGTTCATTTGGGGGATTTTAGCAATTAATGGTTAAAATGTTTTGGAACAATTTCTAAACAAATTCGGACTTTAGCCCAACTGGTTTCCACTCTAACACCCTAAACCGGAGGTCTTGGGTTCGAACCCAGCCTCCGGCATTTATTTTTTTTTCAGCCATTATATATATATATATTTTTTAAACTCCATAAATTATACTAATATGTTATAAAATCAAAATAAAAATTATATCTTTAACTAAAATGTTTCAGAAATTATTAAATTAAAATTTAAGGGTTTTAAAACTTATTGTTTATATTTATTTATTTATTTATTTTAAGAATAACAAGAGTTATAAAACATTATTAATTCTTTCATGTAATTTAAATGCTATAAATGTTATATCATAATTAGCTAATGAATTTATTCTTTGACTTTTATTTACACTCTTGAAACTAATAAAACAATATAATTTCCTATGATTTTTTATTCTTATTTTAAGGTTTTGGAAAATTATAAAAATCATTCAAAGGTTTAAAAACTTTGTAAAATGATTTAAATAATTTCAAGTTATCTTACAAGTTATTCAAAATAAGTATTCAAGAACCTTTACCAAATTTTAAATAAATAATTATTATTTATTTCTCTTCGCGTATCATATTTAATCTTTATTAAATCAATAAATTAAACTATTAAATCTTTCACTATAATTTTTATTGATTCATACCATCTTTATTAAGCCAAAACATAAACAATTCATTATTTCATTTAACTATTTAAACCCCCAAATTTCCAATTGAAACCCTAGTTCACGTTTATTCATTAATCTTACCTTTAAACTTAACCTTGGAATATATATACGTTAGGTATCTTGTAAAAAGAAATCATTGGAGTCTCGTTTAAATTCTTATCATCACCTTATATATATCATGTGAGTTCTCCATGCCCCTTTTTACTTATTATCACACCTTTTGGGGTGAAACATGTTAACCTTATAAACTTACACTTGTAGACATCTTGATACTTGTAAATGCACATGCAATTCATCTTTACATTTTTGTCATGGTTATTTGTGTTATTGTAAGTTTTATATGAGATACATATTTTGTTTGCAATCATTAACTATTGCTAGCCTGGCGACGTCTTAGATCTTCGGGCCTGACAAGCATATTTGGTGCTAAAGTCGATGTATTGCCGACTCCTGATGACGTATGCTTGTTCATCATGGGAACCAAATACACTTAGCCAATCTTATATACTTGTAATCAAGTCGAGGTTTGGTTGTAACTGTATGTGTTCTATGAGCTTGCTAACTTATAACCATGGACATGAATTGCTACTTGTAACCCTTTTATATATACATATATGCGTGCGTTTAAACCATGGGAACTCACCAACTTTATTGTTGATCCTTTATTTTTAAGATGTTTCAGGTTTCCTCCTTGAAGATCTTCTTGTGCTCATATAGGACTTGGACCTAGTTTAAATTGAAAGACTTATGTTTTTGTTGTATTTTGATTGTTATGTTATTATTTTATTTGTCTTGTAATGTTTATTGAATAATGATATTTAATAATATTTCAACTTAATTAGTTCCATGTGCTATGAGCAATCGTCTCCCATTCGTCCGCCCCGATGATTCCGCCGTCGGTCGGGGTGTGATAGATTGGTATCAGAGCCATGGTTATAGGGATTTAGGTTATTAGAAATGGAATGACCTAGACTATAACTAAGTATCCTTACACATGAGTCCTCTCATGTATTTTATATGCTTAGATAGGAATTTATGTGCTTTATGTGTTTATACTTGATTATGTGATTATATGCCTTATGTGCTTATGCTTATACCTTGAATCTTATCAATGCACACACAAATCTTAAATCATATACTAAGGCATTATGAGCCTAAATCAAATGGTTTTCAAAATGTACTTTTGAATCGTTATTCGTGGTTTTCAAGTCTCGTCAAAGTCTATGTCCTATAACTTGAAACATGTAATGCTGGAAGAGTGGGATGCTTGTATCTCGAGGTGTTCTGTCTAGGCAAGGTACTCATATAAATCCAAATCAACCGATGGATCCGTTTACCTTACCTGGGAACCCTTGGGGTGAGTTTCCGCTTATAGGTACACATGTCTTCATTAAAGTTGTAGTTGACCTAATACTTTGATAAGTCAACGTAATGTTTTGGTTTGTAAACCAAACGTTACACTCGAAACATCTTGTTATTTTGGAATTGTTCCATCTTTGATTTTGTCCTCCTGAATCTTAAAACTCATTATTTCATTTCTGTTAATGACCTTAAAAATCTTTCTAAACGTCTTCCCCTCAAAACCACTCTTATCCCGAAAACCTATAACAATGATGCCCTCACTCTAAATTGAATCTTTAATATTAACAAACAAGATTCTCGTATCAACGTTACGCTAATGAAACCTTGAAACCTTAATGATATAAGTAAACAAGAATCAATCATCTAAGAACCTTGTTAAAGTTATTTCCTTGAGAAGCCCTTATGAATTCCATATCCCATTTAAAAGTGTCTTGAACTTATTTCTCATATTCGTTAAGCCTAGTCTTGTATCGATCTAATACTTGGTGTTTCCCTCATGACAAAATCTTCCTAATTGTCTCGAACCGTCTAAAATACAAAGGTTTATCAACTAAAAATTCTAAATTAATGATCTTGCACACTGTGTCAAGAAACACATGAAATCATGAATTATGAAATTTAATAAACTTAAGCATAGCAAAACATTATAATTAAACTTGTTGAATTTAAATGCTTCCAAGAGTTCACGTGCAAACGTGAAATCGAATCCAAATCTCCTCATGTTCTTAAAATTAGTCCCATCGTGATTAAATTTCGGGACGAAATTTCTTAAAGTAGGGGAGACTGTAACATCCGCTATTTTTCCAATTATAAACCCAAACCCAAACTTATTTTTAGTTTCTATTAATAAATTATTTAATGATCTTAATAGATCAACTATATATTAAATGTGCAATTAGTTCTTGTAAACTATTCATTTATTATTAATTCAAGTAATTCGTTGTAATTTATGGATTTATAAATAATTTTCTTCATAAAGTTATAAAGTTTCATTAATCATTTCACATTAAATAACTAAAAGGAAATTAAACTTTAAAAATTTCTATGAGGATTATAAAGATAAGTAAATCCATAAAGATTATTATTCTTAATCATCTTAATAATTTAGTAGTTAATATCTAACAAGATTTGTATTCTTTTTTATAAAATTCTATAAACAAATAAATGAAATAATCATTTATAATTTGGATTTTGGTTATAGGGTTTGTTTTAAATTATGAGTTTTAATTACATTGTAAACTTCTTAATAAAATTTAATAGGTTAAAAAGAACCTTATAAAATTAAAATTTTATTATTAAGTATTGTGTACAAAGTTAAAGGTGTTAAAACTTAAATTACAAGGTTTCTGCATGAGATGTTAACATGGTAAACTTTAGGGACCAATTGTGTAACTTTGTTCAAAACCCAAACTACCCCCATTTTCCGCGTCGGCTTCCTCGCTTGCCGCCGGCGACATCTCCGGTGACCACCAAAGACTCACAACACTGGACTTTAATGCAATTAATCAACACTCTAACTCCCTCGAATCGGTTTCGAACCTAGTACCTTTCTCGAATCGTTTGATTAACTGGTTTTAAAGCTTCCAAACGAAACTGAACATCGCACTCAAGTGTCTAGTTGTTATGCCTCAATCACTAACACAATTAACTGAATTAATTGAGCAAAAACGCTCATGAGATGATTACGAACTCAGACATATCATCCATTTTTGTTAACATCGTGTAATTATAACCATATCATACTCAAAGCACCCGAAACCAACTCATCACTCGAACACCCCCTTCTGGGCACTTTAAACAAAAATTGGATGAGGGCTTTTACTAGTTATCATTTGAAGAAGCTTCGTGTAAGAGCAATTGGACTAACGTAAGCATCATCATATCAAAACGATACCCTCTTAGTCGCGGTCGTTCTTGAGTTCATTACCATCAAATCTGTACCAATCAAGGTAATTAAACATAGCTTCACACTCGATTTCATGTGGGAAGGAAAAGCCCCATGATTAATGGGGTTAACAATTTCGAATTCATGTTCAATTGGATGCAATTCGATTCTAGGGTTTATGTTCATTTGGGGGATTTTAGCAATTAATGGTTAAAATGTTTTGGAACAATTTCTAAACAAATTCGGGCTTTAGCCCAACTGGTTTCCACTCTAACACCCTAAACCGGAGGTCTTGGGTTCGAACCCAGCCTCCGGCATTTATTTTTTTAAGCCATTATATATATTTTTTTAAACTCCATAAATTATACTAATATGTTATAAAATCAAAATAAAAATTATATCTTTAACTAAAATGTTTCAGAAATTATTAAATTAAAATTTAAGGGTTTTAAAACTTATTGTTTATATTTATTTATTTATTTATTTATTTATTTTAAGAATAACAAGAGTTATAAAACATTATTAATTCTTTCATGTAATTTAAATGCTATAAATGTTATATCATAATTAGCTAATAAATTTATTCTTTGACTTTTATTTACACCTTGAAACTAATAAAACAATATAATTTCCTATGATTCTTTATTCTTATTTTAAGGTTTTGAAAAATTATAAAAATCATTCAAAGGTTTAAAAACTTTGTAAAATGATTTAAATAATTTCAAGTTATCTTACAAGTTATTTAAAATAAGTATTCAAGAACCTTTACCAAATTTTAAATAAATAATTATTATTTATTTCTCTTCGCGTATCATACTTAATCTTTATTAAATCAATAAGTTAAACTATTAAATCTTTCACTATAATTTTTATTGATTCATACCATCTTTATTAAGCTAAAACATAAACAATTCATTATTTCATTTAACTATTTAAACCCCCAAATTTCCAATTGAAACCCTAGTTCACGTTTATTCATTAATCTTACCTTTAAACTTAATCTTGGAATATATATACATTAGGTATCTTGTAAAAAGAAATCATTGGAGCCTCGTTTAAATTCTTATCATCACCTTATATATATCATGTGAGTTCTCCATGCCCCTTTTTACTTTATTTTCACACCTTTTGGGGTGAAACATGTTAACCTTATAAACTTACACTTGTAAACATCTTGATACTTGTAAATGCACATGCAATTCATCTTTACATTTTTGTCATGGTTATTTGTGTTATTGTAAGTCTTATATGAGATACATATTTTGTTTACAATCATTAACTATTGCTAGCCTGGCGACGTCTTAGATCTTTGGGCCTGACAAGCCTATTTGGTGCTAAAGTCGATATTCTGCCGACTCCTGATGACGTATGCTTGTTCATCATGGGAACCAAATACACTTAGCCAATCTTATATACTTGTAATCAAGTCGAGGTTTGGTTGCAACTGTATGTGTTCTATGAGCTTGCTAACTTATAACCATGGACATGAATTGCTACTTGTAACCCTTTTATATATATACATATATGCGTGCGTTTAAACCATGGGAACTCACCAACTTTATTGTTGATACTTTATTTTTAACATGTTTCAGGTTTCCTCCTTGAGGATCTTCTTGTGCTCATATAGGACTTGGACCTAGTTTAAATTGAAAGACTTATGTTTTGTTGTATTTTGATTGTTATGTTATTATTTTATTTGTCTTGTAATGTTTATTGAATAATGATATTTAATAATATTTCAACTTAATTAGTTCCATGTGCTATGAGCAATCGTCTCCCATTCGTCCGCCCCGATGATTCCGCCGTCGGTCGGGGTGTGATACGTATGTAATATGCAAGTTAAATGTTGATTCTTGAATGCTTATAGGTTGTTCATGTTTAGAATAGCCATGTTAAGTTTAGAACCGATGGGTTTGATGATTGGGTTTGAAAACATATTAGGAACATGATAGGCAGAAGGTTCATACGCCTAAAAATGCCATAGAATGATTTAAGTGTAATCCATGCGCCTAAACAGTAGCCCATGCGTCTAAGATTTACCTTAGAAATGTTTTAAGTATAGCCCATGCGTCCGACTGGCCCATGCGTCCGAATGGCCCATGCGCCTGAGTAATCCATACGCCTAAGTGTCCATGCGACTGAATAGGGTCATACGCCCCAATAGTGCCCATGCGTCCGAATGGCCATGCGACTAGGTGTCCATGCGCCTGAGTTTCCATGCGCCTAAGTACCCATACGCCTGAACAGGGCCCATGCGCCCAAATAGTGCCATGCGCCTAAACCCTTAGAATTTAATGCAGAATGTTTGGGAGTCTGTGCCTTTAAGGTTTTGACCGAGGGTTGACTAGGGCTTATTTAATGATGGGTTTCATGCATGATTATGAATGATAATGATTGATTATGATTGTTCCTTATTATTATTATTGCTATTAATATTATTACTTATAGAATGTGACTTTACGTGGTATATTTATTATCGTAACGTAAAGTATATTGTAATAATAAAAAAAAGAGCAATAAAGAAAAGAAGAGGAACATTAATAAAATGTTAACAAGTCTTGCAAGCTTATAGGAGGTACACGACCGTTTTGTCGTTAGCTCAACTGTGTTGCGGGTTAGCTACCCTATTATGCACACAGGACCAGTCTTGGAGATTGGCAGGACCCTTGTAGCGTACCCTGAGTGATTGGGTCGGCCTTGTATACACTACACAGCACCCGTTCGAGGGATACAGTTGACCCTTTCGAGGGATACAGTTGACCTTTTGGAGGGATATAGTTTACCCTTTCGAGGGATATAGATGGCCCATCACCCGTTTCCCATCGCGCATATAGTTAGGGTATTGTTCATTGGTCCATACAGACAGTGAAAGATAAAGAATAAAGAAAACAGAATAAACAAGGCATACAGTAAAGAGATCGAACAGTAATTGTTCATATAGTTAATGTGTTCTCGCATATACAGTAAAGAGTTGTATTTTAAAAAGGAAAGAGTATTTTTATATACAACATACAAGAAAGTATTTTATTACCTCTAAAACTAGAACTCACTCAGCAACGCTGACTTTTATGCATTTTCAGTTGGCAGGTAAATATTGCTGAGGATGGCACGAGGGTGAAGCTACTCGGTAGGGAAAGACTGACATCCATTCATAACTATTATTTCTGTTGTTTTGTAATGCAATTAAACAGTTCTTTTGTATTCGATCAAACAATAGTGTATTGCTTAACAACAGGGTTTAATGAAATGAAATGAATGGTTTTTGTTAAAATGATTCCGCTGCTTAAGTTTGTAAATTTATAATGTAATTAATGCTGTGAATGACCAACTGTGAGGTGCTCGGGAACGGGGCTTACACAAAACGCGTTGGTCATAATAGAGACTAGACATTCCTTATGAACCAAGAATCTCTCCTGTCCATGGCTGATGTGGGATTTATGTAAGGTGTCACAATCACCCCCCTGGACTCATCGTCCTCAATGAGCCCGAGAAGTCACCATACCTAGTGTGGTTTGTCCCACCATCCCGAATGGTACAGGAGTGGCTCTGATACCCTTCGGGATGGTGGGACAAACCTCACCGGGTATGGTCATTTCTCGGGCTCATCGAGGACGATGAGTCCAAGGGGGGGTGATTGTGACACCCTACATAAATCCAATATTAGCCATGGACCGGAGAGATTCCTGGTTCCTAAGGAATGTATGGTCTCTAATATCATCAAGCGTTTTGGGCGTATTGGCTTTGTATGAGAGAAGAACTCCACAGTTAAGCGTGCTCAGGTGGGAGCAATCGGGAAGTTTTTACCCGGTCAACCAAAAGAAAATCTGTGAGCTCCTCATGGGCAAAGAGGACAATTTTGGTGGTATAAGGGACCGGGTGTTACAGAATGGTATCAGAGCCACTGGTTATAGGGAACTAGGTTAGATACATACTAGTCTATAACCACGCACGGTTGGTTAGTTACTCATTGCTTATCGTCTAACTGCATACTCATTGGTATACATATCATGTACACTTCAACATGGCATTATCTTCACGGGCTTTAGGTAAAAGGCCTGCACGTTCTGATTCCCCTCCTCCTCCTCCCATACCCGATAGAGGACCTGAGTGGCCATGACTTCTTTATCCTTCCAAGGAGTTGGACTGAAATCAACTATTTGCACTACAAGAACGCCATCCTCTATGGAAATGGAGCTAATACCCTACCTACACTAACCGTATGCTTCATAGGGAGCGTGATCTTGAACTTCCGTCTACTAGACCAAGGAGTAGGTTTACTTTGGAGTTACCGACACCTACGCTTTCTTTGATACAACGTCCTAGTAAGCAGGTGATTGCGGCTTTGGTTGCTGCTTTAAACACAGAGAAACGACGCACTAAAGAGCTGATGAGATGGTTGACACTCTACAACATGAGCTACGTCAGACTAAAATGATGGTGGAAGAAATGAGGGAGCTCCAATCCAAGTGAATACACGACCGCCAACATGCACGTATAAGGCATTCATGGACTAAGCCACACACCTACAGTGGAGGTGAAGGAGCCGTAAGGCTTGTGTGGTGGTTTGAGAAGACTGAGTCGTTCTATGCCAAGTGCAAGTGTCTTGCGGCGGATCAGGTGAAGTATGCCATGGAAAACTAGAGGGTGCGGCACTCACGTAATATTGTCCTTGCAATGAAGTCCAGAAGCTAGAAGCTGAGTTCTGGCAGTTGAAGATGGAAGGGTCTGATATAGAGGCTTACACTACGAGGTCTCACGAGTTGGCGACACTCTGTCCTGGCATGATCGACCCACCGAACAAAAGAATTGAGCTCTACCTGCGTGACTTGGTGCCGGAAATTCAAAGTATGGTGACTTCTGTGAACCTTCCTACTATCCCATAGGTTATCTAACTAGCTCATAAGCTTACTGATCAAGTTGTGCAGGAAAATTACCCAAATGGGGCGCTATGGCAAGCGTGCCTGACAACTAATGCAACTGGGAAAACACAAGCATAAGAGCTCATCATCAAACAGCCAGCCCAAGCAGCAGCAGCCACAACAACAACAAAGGAGGTTTGACCTCAACCGTAACTTCAATCAATCATCTTCCTCATCCCAATGACCGAGTGGATAAGTTGGGAAAAATCCCAATTGCAGCCGATGCAACTACCACCACATTTGTAGGTGTGACAGCTTTTGATGCTAGTGTTATGGAAATATTGGACATGCAGCAAAGGATTGTCGTAAAGAGCTGATGATCAAGCCCTAGCAGCGCCATGAAATACCAGAAGGTTTCTTTGAGTGTGGAAAGGAAGGGCACTACAAGAAGAATTGTCCTCAGTTAAAGAAAAATGGAAATGGCACTGGGAATGGTAGCAACGGTGACAACAATGTTGGCAACAATGGAGGAGCTAAAGGGAGAGCTTATGTCATGGGTTCAGGTGAGGCTCTAAACGAACCTACTATTGTTACTAGTAATTTCCTGTTAATGGTCGTTTTGCTTCTGTACTATTTGACATTGGAGCCAATAGGAGTTTTATTTCTACTAAGTTTTGTAGTCTTATAAGTTATATGCATTCTGCGTTGGAATCTAAGTACACCGTAGACTTAGCTGATGGTAAGCAAATTTTCGTTACACATATCCTTAAGGGTTGCAAGATAGAACTTGCTGGTCATACCTTCGATATCGATCTTATGCATGTTACACTTGGGAGTTTTGATGTGGTCGTGGGCATGGATTGACTATCCGAGAAGCAAGAGGAAGTAATTTGTCACGAGAAGGTCATTCGCATTCATCTCATGGATGGGAAAAATCTCTCGGTTAAGGGCGAGAAGAGTGGTGTTTTGATAGGCATCATATCATTTATGAAGGCGCAGAAGTGGGTACACAAGGGCCACTTATCCATATTTGCCCTTGTCACTAATAAGAAACAAGGGAAAAAGAAGATATAGGATATTCTGGTGGTTCGCGACTTTCCAAAGGTGTTTCCAGCGAATCTGCCTGGACTACCACCTCATCGTCGAGTTGAGTTTTAGGTCGATTGGACTCCCGGAACAGCTCTTATTGCGAGATCACCTTCCCAGTTAGCACCGAATGAATTGGAGGAACTATCTGCACAACTTCAAGACCTGCTAGATAAAGGGTTTATTCTACCGAGCTCATCACCATGGGGAGCACCTGTTCTCTTTGTTAAGAAGAAAGATGGAACATTCCGAATGTGTATCGACTACAGAGAGTTGAACAAAGTCATAGTCAAGAACTGATACCCTTTGCCTTGTATAGATGACTTGTTTGATCAGCTTCAGGGACCAAGCTATTATTCAAACATTGATCCGAGTTCTGGTTATCATCAACTGAGAGCTCGAGAGGATCACATCTCGAAGACTGCATTCCGTACTCGTTAAGGTCATTACCAATTCTTGGTCATGCCATTTGGCCGGGTTGACTAATACACCAGCAGTACTCACGGATCTTATGAATTATGTGTGCAAACCCTACCTCGATCAGTTTGTTATCGTCTTTATCAATGACATATTGTTTTTTCTAGGACCAAGGAGGAACACGAGGAACACCTACGTCTAATCTTGGAGTTACATAGGAAAGAACAACTATACGCTAAGTTTTCTAAGTATGATTTCTGAATTCGCGAAATGTAATTTTTGGGTCACATTGTTAATGAGAAGAGAATACATGTGGACCCCGCAAAGATTGAAGCAATAAATAACTGGTTGGTTCCGAAGACGCCTGGTGAGATAAGGAAATTTCTTGGACTGGCAGGGTATTATCGATGTTTTATTGAGAGATTTTTTAAGGTCGCTCAACCTCTCACAGCCTTAGCCGATAGAGGAACAACGTATAACTGGGGTGAGAGTCAAGAAGCCGCTTTTCAGTTGTTGAAACAGAAACTCTATAGCACACCACTATTAGCATTACCAAAGGGAAGTGGTGATTTCTTGGTCTACTGTGATGCTTCTATCCAAGGACTTGGTTGTGTTCTGATGCAACATGACAAGGTAATAGACTATGCCTTGCGACAACTGAAAGTGCATGAAAAGAATTGCACTAGTCATGACTTAGAACTAGGTGTAGTGGTCTTTGTGCCCGAAGATCTAGAGACATTACTTGTACGGTACCAAATTTACTATTTACAAATAAACACACAAGACAAGTTTAGCATATCTTTCAGCAAAAGGGGCTGAACATGAGGTAGCGACGCTGGGTGGAATTGCTAAACGACTATGATTGTGCTATAAATATCACCCAGGAAAGGCGAATGTAGTCGTCGATACCTTGAGTAGAAAGGAGACCGCTAAGCCCTGACGAGTGCAAGATTTGGAGCTTACGGTTAGCACTCACTTTCCTGAACAAATCAAGGAAGCTCAGACCAAAGCTTTGAAAGTGGACAACGTTGGATTTTAATCCTTACGTGGGATGGACAAACAATTAGAAGTGAAATCCGATGGAATTCGGTACTTCATGGATAGACTTTGGGTGACTTTGTATGGAAATTTGGTGACTTAGTTATGAGTGAAGCACATAAGTCTAAGTATTCTATACACCCTGGTTCCGACAAAATGTATCATGATTTGAAGGCGCCTATTGGTGGCCTAATATTAAGGCAGATGTAGCTACATATGTGAGCAAGTGTTGACATGTTCTAAGGTTAATGTGGAATATCAAAAGATATCTAGATTACTGCAACAACCTGAGATTCCTTTATGGATAGTGGGAACAAATTTCTATGCATTTCATTACTAAGTTACCAGGGCTCCTTGTGGTTGTGACACGATATGGGTGATCGTGGACCGGTTGACTAAGTCAGCTCACTTCTTGGCGATCAAGGAAAGTGATAAGCTGAATAAGTTAACTCAAATTTACCTAAAGGAGGTAGTTTTGAGACATGGCGTGCTGATCTCGATTATTTTTTATTGTGATGCTTGTTTTACATCTCAGTTCTAGCAGTCTTTACTGAAATATTTGGGTACACATCTGGATATGAGCACTACTATCATCCATAAACCGATGGGCAACGCGAGCGTACTGTTCAAACCTTGGAGGACATTTTGCGTGCTTGTGTGATTCATTTCAGGAATAATTGGGAAGTGCATCTACCGTTGGTGGAGTTTTCATACAACAATAGTTATCACACTAGCATCAAGGCAACCATTTGAGGCGTTGTATGGGCGAAAATGTAGATCACCAGTTTGTTGGGAGGATGTTGGTGATAGCCAGCTGACTGCCCCGAGTTGGTGCACAAGACTAACAAGAAGATCGTACAGATACAGGATCGTATGGCGGCAGTATGAGACAGACAAAAGAGTTATGCAGACAAGTGATGGAAACCTTTGGAGTTTCAGGTCGGTGACAAACTGTTGCTGAAAGTCTCACCATGGAAAGGTGTGATATGGTTTGGCAAAAGAGGCAAGCTTAATCCGAGATACGTTGGACCATTTGAGATTCTAGAAAGAATAGGTCTAGTGGCGTATCGATTAGACTTGCCTGATTCATTGAGTTGAGTTCACAATATATTTCACGTCTCCAATTTGAAAAAGTGTTTATCTGACAAGACTTTGGTCGTACCTCTTGAGGAAGTGCAAGTAGAAGAGCAGTTACGCTTTGTTGAAGAGCCGGTTGAAGTAATGGATCGTGAAGTCAAAACTTTAAAGCAAGATACCCATAGTCAAAGTTCATTGGAACTCAAGACATAGACCCGGATTCACGTGGGAATATGAGAATTAGATGAAGCTTAAGTATCCTCATTTGTTCGAAAGAAAGACAGCCAGGGAGGGTACTGATTAAATTTCGAGATGAAATTTCTTTCAACATTGGGATGATGTGACAACTCACTAGATTTTGTTATGCTAATGCAGTAAACCAGTGATGTAACAGAACCAATAACGCAATTTTCCGGACGAAAATTCTTTCAACATGGGGATAATGTAACATCCGGTAATTTTCCGTTACCAAACTTCGTTAGTTCCGTTAGGTCTCGCATACACGTGTCGTGAGCACACACTAGTTATCGTTGAACTTTGGTGACCTAATAATAGTTAACTATGGTTAACAAATAATCATGTAATTAATAATTTTGATTATTAACATGTGGTTATGTGATTCGTGAACGTTAAGTATTATTTATAGTTTTCGCTTATTATAACGTGACTATGTGCATTATAAAATGCTTATGGTTGGTGATTATTAATTGTCTTGCATGTTATTAGTTGCTTTATTAATTTTTAATAATAAAATATGAAAAAAGGATTTAACAATGTTACCTAAGTTAGTTTTACAATTTATAAAAGTTGAAAGGGGATAAAAGGAAATTACTTACCACATTTAAACAAAAACAAATGTAACCCTAGCCCCCACACCCATTTTGGTCATAACCTTCCCCAACCCCCTCTCCCTTTGCAAATTTTGATCAATAACAACAACAATCAATTGATTTTGGCTTGGTTTCAAGTATTACAATGTGTTAGCAAGTCCAATTCTTGATTTCTACACGATTAAAGGTAAGTATTTATCAAGTTTTTAATGGTTATTGATGTTGATGAACCCTAGTTTGTAATTATAATGAGAAGTTGAAATTGACGATTGTCTGATGATGATAGGTTGTTAGCTATGTTGTATGAATGTTGGGTTTTGTTAATTATGCAAGAAATCCATGGTTTGATCACGTAGTTCATACATTGCCTAAAGTTGAAACTTTTATTTTTTTTGGAATTCATGATTTGATGATTGGTATATGTTAGATGGATTGTTATTATTGATATAAACTAGATTAGGGATGTTATTGTTGAATTTGGGATTGAAGTTGATACTACTTTCACGAAAGGGAATCTTTATTTATATGAAACGTGTGAGTTTTTTTATTTGATCATGATTAGGATGTTAGGAGCATGCTAGAGTGATCATGGTATTATGTTCTATATTGGTGGATTATGATAATGGGGTGGGTCATTTGGTTCGTTTGATGATCCATGGACAAATTGAGGTGTTCTTGAACATATGCAAGTATGGCATTTTATGCCAGTTTATGGAGTTGTTATGCAAGATGGTAATGAATATTATAAAGTTGGTTATTGACTTGTACTGACTTGTATTTGGGTCGTGCTGAGGGTATCATACACGTGTGTGACTTTGAGGCCCCTACTTTGTAGGATTGGTAGGCTTAGGATGTTTAGTTGTGAGTGGCTTCACATGACATGTTGTGAGTGACGAAACCCAATGTGTAAACTGTAGTGGAATGTAATTATGAACATGTTTAGCATGATTGTTAGGACCTGGTATTTGAACGAAATACCTAGTGATTAGCGTGTAAACCAGATCAAATAGTGCGGAATCCTATTTGATTGGCGATCCAATCAGTGAGAACACACGAAGAATCAATAAAGAATTGAATCTAACGTTAGAAATCGATTGGGAATCGATCTAATGTGTTCTATGAACTTGGAGAACGAATTGGGAGGCTTCTGGACGGCTAGGGTACGTCTGGAGTCGAAATAGAATGAATGCTTACGTTTTTCCACGAATTGGGTTGTATTTATAGGTTAGTATTGTTCATTCGGGCGACTGGACCATAAGTATGGTTCAGTCGTGCGATTGAACCATGCGGTTGATTCATCCGCACGACTGAGTGTTCAGTCGTGCGACTGAGCCAATCTTATGTGTCAATCATACGACTGATCCAGTCTCCTGGTTCAGTCGTGCGACTGAGTCAATCGTATGAAGTTATTCATGCGTGTGGTCCATTCGCATGGGCCATTCGCATGAGAACTTCATTATGTTAAGTTTGAATGTATTAATTAATATAACATTATGTGTAACCATTCAAACAATCACAAACCTAATTAACCAATTCAATATCGACTCATTAATGAAATATTAGACATTACAAATCACAAACAATCAATATCATTTCATTAATCATTTCAAACATACATCAGAATCAGATAAACAAGATCTATTACATTCAAATCATGATCTAGGGACATACATGTATCAACAAACTCCCCCTTGGACCTAGATCTCTCTAATGTCTTGTTTTCTGCATCACCTCCTCATATTTCTTGTACTTGTCCTCTTTTGTGACTCCCGCGTGAATCTCAAACGCGAAGCAGAGTCGTATGACGTTCTGGAACTGGAGGGCTTGTACAATATCCTGCGTATCATAGAACAGTGGCCACTTGTATAGCGTGTAGACATCATTAGCTGACAAGTTGGTAAGCCACATTGGGTCGAATACCCTGATCGTATCCATTTGGCCCTCTTTGTTTAGGACTATGACCGCTTCTCTGCTGTTCTCCAATCGTAGTACCACCACTTAAAGTGTGGAGTGAAGTCCTGTGGCATTTCCCTGAGTGGGATTCTTGACATTGTGCGCGGAGGACTCCACTTCAACACTATCTTTGGCTTTCCAGTAATGGCATCAACCTCAGACCTTCTGATATACCTTGTAGGCTGTTGGGGTCTGAAGTTAACCCACCTGGTGTGGTACTCCTTCCTTAGGGCAGCCTCAAACCAGCCTGACATCTTTCTCGGGTCAGCATACAAAAGCTTTAGTTTGGCCAGCTGGTTGAGCTCAAAACCTGGTAGAGTCTTCAGATCATGTGGGAATCTGAAGTACTCTATGCCCTTTTCCCTCTTAACTGCATATACGTTAAGATCCTCAAAATACGCCCACGCTATGATCCTGCCAGACACCTTATGATGTTTCTTGACTCTGTAGAGTTTGGTGTAGGCATCCTGTTTCGTGCAGCGCGTTGGGCTCTAACTTCTTCAAAACACGCAGCCCACTCAGCCTTTCGGATATCGACATCATCATTTGAGGCTTGGGCCGTTCCCTCTGCTTTCTCTGATTCTTGCTCCATCTTGTCTAACACCTCAAAGTATCGCTGACAGGGATTCACCCAGATTGGGGACCACATTTCCCTCATTGTCAGCATACTGAGGGTAGTGCTCGGCAGTGACATCTTCAATCTCAATTTCATCAACATCGTTGAGCTCTTCGTCACTGGTCGAGTCGCATGTCGGAGCATCCTTCACTATCTCATCTGGATTGAGCTTGAAGATCTCTGCTAGTTGCTCGTTTGATAGGTCGTGAATTATTTCCCCTTCTTCAGGGGTATAACTCACCGACCTCCTTACGATCCCTTGCAGATCAAGAATCATTGTTAGCTGAGTCTTGACCTGCTGAAGGGGAGCAACATCAAACTCATCCCTTTGGTAATTTGGATCTGTTTGATTTAACACATTCAACACATCAACCATTAGTAATTAATCAAAACAGAAATGCATTAAACTTAATATAAACATTGAATACATAGGTTTAAATACATGATTCAAATACAAAAGTAATTAAATACATAAACATCTAATCTTTACTTTTGTCCTGGATCATCGGCTCGTCACTTGGTGGAGCAGAGGAGGAAGCTGGTTGGTCTTGTCTATTCTTGGATCTCCTCTCTTGACCTGAGCAGAGGCCGATGCAGCTGCATCTCCTCCTTCTGCATCATCATCTTCATCCTTCTCCTCTGTCCTTTCTTCTTCAGTCCCCTCATCCTCCTCCGTCTCATCCTCATCATCCTCATCATCATCTTCATCATCATCATCACCATCATCTCCGTCTCCCTCTTTGATCTTCAGGGCTCCTCCTTAGATCCCTTTAGCTTTAACATGATCGTCTTCTTCGCCTCCTCCAACTCCTCTATCTTCTTGTTTGATGTGACACTATGTGCTTGGAGTTGGGCTATCTCATGGCTCTGAGCAGCCATCTGTTGGGCCTGCTCCTCTATCACTCGAGCCTGCTCTGCAATCTGGTGAGACTGTGCAGCAGTAAGGTCAGCAAGCTGGCGGATCTGAGCCGACTTCTCCTCGTCAGCAGCTAATAAGCGCATCACCATCCTGTTGAGCGCAGAAGCTGTTCCTCTACCCCAATTGGAGGTAGAGGTGATCCATAAGTATGAGAGGGATGGGCTGAGGGTCCAGCTTGGTGGGTAGTGGTGGTGGTGGTGGCTGTAGTGAAGATGGGGCTGGGTCTGTGAAATGGTGGAGGTGATGTGGGAGTGAAAGATATGGTGGTAGATGGCATCTGTACAGTGGTGGGAGGTGTGGAGGTAGTAGTAGGTGGTCTGTGGTGGCTGTGGTGGCTGTGTGTGGTGGTGGTAGCGGTAGTGGCTGTGGTGGTAACGAAGGTCAATGTCTCTTCTTCTTCTTTTGCCCGTGGGGCTGAGCCATCCTTTTCCTCCTCGTTCCCGTCGAGGTGGATGCTCCCCCTACAACCCGGCTAGCTGACTCCGGTGCATAACTCGGATCAGTAGCTGTCTCTCCTGAGTCTCTTGGGCGTTCACCAACCGCCCTTAGCCCATACTCTGTGGGAACAACCTTGCTTCCCACAGTTCGTGTCAAGGGCTCCTCGTCCGACTCCTCTTCCTCCTCACCAGGAACAAAGTCCTGATGGAAACCAGCAGACTCGGCTATGTCTCCAGCTGGGGCAGACACTGGAGGTATAACATCAGAAACTGTGCCTCTCGGTGGAGTAGGCATATCATCATCCCAGCGTCCCCACTGTCGTCATCATCGGAATCATGCTCTGGGAGCAGTAGCCTCTCATATCTCTCATTGGCCAATGGCCAATCAACCTCTTTCACCTGGGGCTTCACCTGCTTGCCCCTATACACCCTCATACGACCCAAGTCGTGTCATCCATAATCTCCAAAGCAACAGCATCATGGCTCTCCTTGGAAGTAATGGCAGCTTCTCGTTGAAGATCAGCTGCAGAAACCTAGGGTACATACAAAACCCCTCCTTCCCCTTAGCCTCCAAGTTCTCCACCAGATAAGAAAAGATCATACTAAAAAGCTGAAAGGGTGGTTCAGCACCAGTGCCACGTAGGCATTCTGAATCTGGTCTGATAGGTCATCGAACCCACCCCTCCTCGAAGCAATACACTTTAGGATCACATGCGCCAAGTACTTGTACTGGGGGCACAGGTTGCTCTTGTTGAGCACACCTGAGTTTATGTCCCCAGCGTACTTGATCCTGAGAAGCAGCCTCTCACAGTCAGTGGATGTAATCTGGTGGGGTGATCAGTATCATCCCCAAACTCAAGAACTCTCTGGATATCAGCAGCTGTAACCTCAATATCATGACCCAGAATGGAGCTCCGTATACTGTAAGGCTCACGAGAACGATCAACTGAGGCATTCTCCCAGAATGCCTGGTGTAATGACCTGTAGGGCGTGCACGGTGTAGATATGGCCTTATGTATCCGAGAACGTCTAAGGAAAGCTATAATCTCTGTAAACTCGGCCCCGTTCCGAGTAGTATGATCCAAGTGAGCACATATGTTGTGCTTTGGATTAATGGACCATCTATCAGCCATTTGCCTGAAACACAAGACACAGAACCATTAGTACATAATACATCAAAATTCAGTTCTAAGTGTAATGTTTAAATTCATTCTGATTCATTCGTGCGAATGAATCATGCGACTGAAGTCAGTCGGTTGTCCTTTCATGCGACTGAGCTCATTCGGGTGAATGAGACATGCGACTGAGTTCAATCTGCTGACTGAGTCTGCGATTGGTTCAGTCGGCCGACTGAGCTCATTCGCATGGTTCATTCGGCCGATTGACCCAATCGCAAGATTCAATCGTGCGATTGGAGTTCATCCGGACGACCAGTCGCCTGTCCCACTGTTCAGTCGCCTGTGGTTCGAATCTTGATCAAAACAAGTGATTTAACATGGGTTACCGGTTCAATAGACTCGCCATCTAGTCACTAATAACCTATTAAACTTAATTTTAACATTTTGCTTAGTTTAGGTTGGTTATTAGGTCATTTTTCAGTCCGTTTCTTGTTTTCATTCGAACATCACGAAATTAGGGTTCCATTCTTCAGATTTCGGTGAGATTTAACTTCAATCTACCTGTATAACAACAACGAACGTCAGAGATCAATAACAAGTGAAAACAGGTCTAGAGAGATTTTGGCAGAGTAACGGTAGAGTGCGATTTGGGAGCGATTGAGGGTGATGAGTAAATGCGATCGACTGTGGCCCTTTAAATACTGAAGCTGAGTTCAATCGGCCGACTGGCCTCATTCGCTCAGTTCATTCGGGCGACTGAGGCTCAATCGTGCGATTGGCCCAGTCAGTCGCATGCAGTTGGCCGACTGAGGTTCAGTCGGTCGACTGACTCATTCGTGCCCTTTCATTCGCACCTTCAGTTGACCGACTGAGTCTCAGTCGGTCGACTGACTCATTCGCCCCCTTCCATTCGGTCGAATGGATCATTCTGATAAGCCATTCGGGTGAATGGCTCAATCTCATGTCCAGTCGTGCGAATGGGAGCCATTCGCATGGTTGGTCCATACTCATGGTCCAATCGTGCGAATGGGTCATACTTAGTAAATTTTCTGCCATTTTGAACATTTTACATTTAAAACCCTTTTAACTTTTGAAATTAACATTATGAGCTTTTGATCATCTCAGACATGATCATTTTAACTTGAAAACCTTTTGATCACCTCAGACGTGATCCTTTTAAACAATTTAGTCACCTCAGACGTGACCTTTTAAACACTTTGTCACCTCAGACGTGACCTTTTAAACTTTGAAAACACATGTGGTCATCTCAGACATGACCCTTTTAGTGATTTATACTGATTTTCATGATGTAGTCCGACAAACAAACAAACTAAAATGACTAAATAATTAGAAGATTAAACTAAGTACAAAATAAACTTGTTTTTGGCTTTTTGTGAGAGATAAATCCTAAGATAGAAATCTACGGGATTTGGTTCCGGAATAGGCAGCTTCAACTTAGATTGACCACACCTGGACCAATTCAATTTTGGAATCATACAGGCAAGTCAAATCATTTGGGACTTGTTATCAAAATCTTTTGATGCTCAATTCTTGGTTTTCATCCAGAGTCGTTAGCAACTTTAGGAAATCATACTGGAACTATTAGATTCCCACATTGATTTGAACTTTCAAGAATTGCAGCCACAAATGATTGTCAATGTTTGTCCTCTTAAATCCATACACAGACTTTTGACACAAACTGGTGATAGTTTTAGGTTTAATTATTTCAACTAACATTTGTGGATCCCACACTTATATGGTAATCAACATTCCTCAGGAGCTTTTGAGCGGTCTACGGGTATTTTTACAAGAAGAGACTATTCTTAGAGCTTTCAAAGAGAAGCCAATCCTCAGGTCAGTGCCATCGCACAGCAGAGACGGCAAACAACAATGAATTCTAGAATATCTAGGTTATGCTTATCCTCAGGTCAGTGCCATCGCACAGCAGAGAGGCACACAACCTATCTCCTTGTTAGAGCAGCTTAATTTTATTTTGCACAAAATGCACCAACAACATAAGTCATTAGCTTGATAGCATTTGTCTTTCATTTTTTTCGTGCTTTGCTCTATTTATGGTCATCCGCACACATTCGTGGCGTTTACATGCTCATTACCCCTTATTGGAATATTGTTGATTGTGTTTTAAACAGTCAGTGATAAGATGAACCACAGTCAGTTGAACAACTTAGTTTGATCTAGAAATCACCAGTCAGGTTCTATCATCTATTGTGTTGAATCTACTTACTAATCATTTGTGGTCCCTATAGCACCCTCTAGGTCTCTCCTTGGTGTTACCTTAGTAAGGTACCAGTTTTTTCTATCATCTTCTCCTTTAATATGTTTTTAGACTAACAAGACTTAATAAACAAAAAGAAAAAAAATAACTAAACTACATCGGACTACACATGATCATCATCAGGAATAACATCACTTTTCTTTTTAACGCCGTTGACCTCTAACAAATATTGAAAACGTGGTTTATCAAAGCTTTAGTATAGAGGTCAGCGCGTTGAAAATCAGTATTAATTTTTACCACATCAATTAAGTTCTTTTCAAAACAGTCTCTTATGAAATGGTATTTAATACCGATATGTTTGGTCTTTGGATGTTGGACCGGATTTTTAGTTACTGCAATTGCAGCAGAGTTATCAACAAAAATAGGAGTAGAAGAGAACTTTAAACCGTCCCGCATTTGCTGTTGAATCCAGATGATTTGTGAACAGCAACTTGCAGCAGCAACATATTCGGCTTCACAGGTTGACAATGCAACCGATGTCTGCTTCTTACACTACACTGCCAGGTAACTAATCTTCTCCCAAAGAATTGACACCCTGCTGATGTAGACTTGTAGTTCATCTTGCAGCCCCCGTAATCCGAGTCACTATACGCCGTGAGCTCAAAGTCATCATCATGAGGATACCACAACCCAAGTGTGGGTGTACCCTTCAGATAACGAAATATCCTCTTGACCCCGATCAGATGGTTGACCTTAGGCTTAGCCTGATATCTAGAACATAAACATGTAGCATACATGATATCAGGTCTTGAGGCAGTGAGATACATGAGGGATCCAATCATTCCTCGGTACATTGTGGCGTCCACTAGATCTCCATTTTCATCAGGTGCTATATCATGATTCGTAGCAAGTGGAGTCCCAGCAGCAGAAGCATTCTCCATGTCAAAACGACTGAGAATGTCTCCTACATACTTGGTCTGATGTAGAAAGATCCCATTTGGTGTCTGATCCACCTGTAACCCGAGAAAGAACTTCATCTCCCCCATAGCACTCATCTCAAACTCTTTCTTCATAACTGCTTCAAACTCTTTGCATAACTCTTCGTTCTTTGAACCGAAGATTATGTCATCGACATAGATCTGTACGAGCAGTAGGTCGCCATCTTTTTCTTTGATGAACAGCGTGCAGTCAATGACTCCCCTGCGAAAGCCGTGTTTCACAAGATGAGTCGAGAGTTTCTCATACCAGGCTCTTGGAGCTTGATGAAGCCCGTATAAAGCCTTGTCGAGTTTGTAAACTCTATCCCGATGATAAGGATCTTCAAATCCCTCGGGTTGACTGACATAGACTGTTTCTCTGATTTCCCCATGAAGGAATGCACTCTTCACATCTAATTGGTAGACTTTAATCTTCATGTACGATGCATAGGCAAGGAAGATACGAATGGCTTCCATCCTTGCCACGGGTGCAAACACTTCATTGTAGTCAATTCCCTCGACTTGGCGAAATCCCTGAACCACCATCGAGCTTTGTTCCTGATAATGACCCCTTGGTCATCCTTCTTGCATTTCAAGACCCATTTGGTGCCAATGACCTTAGCACCTTTAGGTCTATCAACCAGAGTCCATACACCTAACTTCTTGAACTGAAGAAGTTCTTCTTGCATGGCACTCACCCACGCCTCATCATTTAGTGCATCACTGACGTATTTTGGCTCAAACTGCGAGACAAAACACCGATAAGCACCATCATGAATATATCCCTTCTCCATAACCGAGGCGTAATCAGCTGAGTATAGCTGATTTCGGGTTTGTACTCCTGATCTGACATCCCCAATGACATTGTCTAGGGATGATAGACGTTTAGTCGTGATCCTGGAGTAGTAGGAACAGCTACCTCAGAGCCAAGATTATGAACATTTGGTTCTGCATCTGAGGTAGTTGGAGTTTGAGGTTCCGAAGTCGAAGGTGCATCACTGGTAGATGCTTGTGGACTTTCAGGAACTGGAACCTGTTCCTCCTGACTGTTCTGGTCATCTTCTTCAGCTTCATCTTCAGAGGAGGAGTCACTGTCGTCGACTACTCCCCCTGACTGAGTAGATGATTCTCCCTGTGAGCTAGATGATGTTGAATCATGAGATGGTGTATTCAAGATATCATACATCATCCGAGTAGCTAACTCATCATCCGAAGGAGAGATAGGGATGTTGAAGGACTTGAAGAATCCATCATAGTCGAAAAAGTAGGCGGGTCCTTTGCCAGTAGGTGGTGTGGTATATCTCTGAACGTCAACATTACACCACACTTCTACTAGACCCGTTGAGTTGTTGTAAACCCTCTTGTTCGGTATGTTGTATCCTAGAAAGATTCCTTCATCAGCCTTCTCGCTGAATTTACCTTCTTGTGTCTTCTTCAGAAGTGTGCACGGCGCGCCAAATGGTTCGAGATACTCCAAATTCGGTTTGCGTCTTTGTAGTAGCTCGTAACATGTCTTTCCGTGGCGCTTGACTATCAGAACTCGATTCAGTGTATAACATGCATTAGCCACTGCCTCATTCCAGAATTGGATAGGCAGTTTCGAGTCTGCCAGCATAGTCCGTGCTGTCTCTATCAAGCTTCTGTTCTTTCTCTCTCAACGCCATTCATCTGAGGCGTGTAGGCAGAAGTGAATTGATGCACAATTCCCTTTTCCTTGCAGTAAGCCTCCATCCACTGGTTCTTGAATTCCGTCCCGTTGTCTGAGCGTACTTGTCTAACCTTCAGCTTGTAGAGAGATTCCAGTGTGGTTACTAACTCCTTGAATGACTCAAATGTTTCTGATTTGGACTTCAGAAACATTACCCAAGAGAACCTTGAGTAGTCATCAGTAACCACAAAACAGTACAAGTCGCCTGCAATGCTCTTTGTACTGACTGGACCAAACAGATCCATGTGAAGAAGTTCAAGAGGAAGTTCTATTGAATGAACTTTCTTTTCCTTATGAGACTTCTTCGTCTGTTTGCCTTTCTTGCAAGCTACACAAAAATCAGGAAGCTGGAAGTTCTTGACATTAACTCCTCTCACAAGATCCTTCTGAATCAAGTGATTCATCTTCCTTTGACTAATGTGTCCCATTCTCCTATGCCAGGAGATGGAATCCTTCTCAGTAGCTTTAGATAGAAAGCACTGAACCTCATGATCCGTTGTAGAAGCTGTTGACAGATCCAAAACATAAAGGTCTTTATATCTTGAAGCTGTCATCAGAACTTGGTCCTCTGGAATCACGTAGTCTTTCTTTAGCACGTAACACTTCTTGTTGTCGAAGATGACTTTAAATCCCTTATCACAGATTTGGGAAACAGAAAGTAAGTTGTTTTGAAGTTGTTGAACGTAGTTCACCTTATCAAACTTAACTTTCTGATTTCCCACTTCTCCCTGAGCTGTGATATAGCCTCCCTTGTTTCCAGCAAACGAAACATGCCCTCCTTTTATTTGCTTGACGTTTGATAAAAGAGCCCTGTTTCCTGTCATGTGCCTGGATGCTCCGCTGTCTACAATCCACGTGTGTTTTCAGCACTGTAGCGAACACCCTGCACATACAATGTAAAAGATTAGTTTAGGTTAGGAACCCAAGCCTTTACTGGCTTGGGTTTCCCAGAGGCATCACACATCATGAATTCAACCCATTGACCCTTAGAGGGTGAGGGTAGCTCAGGTTCCTTCTTGTCATCATTACAGACACAGGATGACTTCTCTTTCCATAAGCCAGATTTGTGCAAGCCTGTTTGTGATAAACAGTCGACTGGCTAACGGTTGAACTTTAGGTTCACTAGTTCTTCTAGGTGGAGTTAAAGAACTCCTCTTAGAAGACCTAGGTTTTGAGTCCTGAAGTTCAATCTTCTTCCTAGGTGTCTGATAGTAAGGACAATAGGAAGCAATGTGTCCACACTTCTCCACAGTGTAGCACGACCTGCTATCAACTTTATGATTAAACTTTCTTTGTGGAGATGTGTGTGAAGACACTCTAGTTACATCACTCAATTTAGGTTTTGACTCTGGTTTCTTTTGATGTTTTCTCGTGTTTAACAAAGTTAATTGTTTTAACATTTTTAACCTCTTTTTCTTTTTGGTTAACTGGTTTTTGACTTGAAACCTTGTGAAAGATTAACATAGAAGTCTTTTTAGGTTCTGATTTGACTCTGGTTGACCCTGACTTTAAGTTAACCTTTTCAAATTCTTTTTCCAGATTAACGCAAGGCATTTTACCCTTTGCCTTTGAAGTGGCCCCCTTTTGTTTGTTTTCCAGATTCAATAGATGAACATGAGGAATCTTGATCACTAACAAGAGGAGTAGAACACCACATGATCCTTGATGGGGTTTTATTATTTGGTCTGGTCTTAGTGTTCATCAAGGTCTCAGGGGTGGTTGAACCACTTTGTACTCCAATCCCTCCCCGTTGTTTTTCTTTCTCCACTAAGTGTTGGACAATGTGTGATGAACTGTCCAACTGTGCAGTTCTGTTTTAATGATGTTTACTTCTACTTCTAGAACTGCCTTTGCTTCTTAGTGTCTTCTAGGGAGTTTAGATAGTAACCTAATGTCATTAGCTTGGTTAAATGCAACTACTACTTCGGTTTCCCTAAGCTGTTTAGTCAAAAGGTCTATCTTTTCTTTGTAACTATGCTCATTTTGTTTTATACTCTATTAGCCTCAGTGCACATGCAAATCTTTTACTAAGTTATCATTATGATCTAATAACCTAGCAAATTTTTTCATCTATGCTATTCTCTAAAAGTATCACAATCAGAATAAGCATGATTATTAAACATTTGGTCAGTGGTACTTACCTGAGTTGGTTTAGAAGAGTTAGCCATCAACGCAGCATCAGATGTCTCTGGTTCTGGTGATTCAGTCTTTTCTGCCTTTGCTATGGTAGTCTCCTCCTCTTTAGGCTTGTAGCGACCTCAGTAGCAGTTGCTTCTTCGCTATTTGACATCGCTATCCTCAACTGCAAGATCTCCTTCACTCGGGGAATCATCGTCTATGTCTTCTACACTTGCAATGTTTGATTCCCCTGGAGAGACAAACCTAAAGCTCCAGTCCTGTCCTTCATCATCATGCGCAGTCAATGCTTTTGGATCCTTGCTTGATGAAGTAGAACTAGTAGCTTGCTTGTCTTGACGATGAAGGACGAGAATGGGTTCCCGTTACCCGTCTTCTTTGGCTTAACACATTCTCTCTTGAAGTGCCCCTTCTCTCCACAGTTAAAGCAGGTCACTTTACTCTTGTCAAAGCCAAATGTGGTATCCTTAGTAGCTACCAGTTCTGTCCTGTCTTTTTCACAAAATTCTCTCGCCCTCCGGACAACACTAGCTAAGGCCCACATAATATCCATTCTCTCCAGCTCCATTTCGTCCACCTGCTCGTAGTCCTCATCTGCCAGATGGCAGTTTCCATCTTCCCAGCAACAAGTCCATCATAAAATGAAAACTGCAGCCAAAAGATCCATGTGTTCTCGAGCTACTTCCATAGTCACATTACTGAGGTTCTCGGTCTTCAGTTTAGTAGCATTCGTTTCAGATCCAATATAGTGGGTACAAGAAGACCCCCGACGTGTCTGATCCTGAAGGAGAAGCCTGTGAAGGACCCGATGAGCTAGACACAAATGCAGTTTGGAGAGGTGCTCCAGATGTCTTAGCTTGAGGCGTGGCATTGTACAAAGCTGGATTCTGAGTGTACGAAGACTTCTGAGCTCTGTACTTCATTCTAAGTGCTTCTTCTCGCAACTTTAGAATGAGTCATTGATATCCAGCTTTGCCAGCATTCATTCTGTCTCAGGTTAGACACGAATAAAGCCCACTTTTCAGGCAATCCGTCTTCAAAGTTAGTAACTTTTTCTTCCATGGTAGTAGCAACCCCATGTGTATGCAGTTCACTCATCAGATGGTCGTATCTATCTATAACATCATCCAAACTCTCGTTTCCCATCGATGAGAAGTTATCGAATTCCTTCTTTAACCTCCTTAGCCTTGATTGCCTTCAGCGAAGCATTCCCGTCGTACCTCTTTTCCAGCTCATCCCATAGTTTCTTGGACTGCTTATTCTCTGAGTACTGGTGGAAAATGTCTTTATGGATAGACTATATAATCAATGCATAAACTCTCTTCTCTGTATTATATTTAACTTTCTACGCGTCGTCATCCCTCATAAAGTAAGCTTTACTCTCATCGGCTCCCACCGGCGTACTATACCCAATCTCGGTAGCTTCCCACAGATTCGGATCCACTCCATTGAGGTAGATCTCAAAACGTTGTTTCTAGTGGGGAAACTCATCTAACGTTAAGAGCTTTGGTGGTTTATTATGATTACCCACCTCACTCTCAAGTAACAGCAGGTTCTGGATCCTAGAGTCCTTCCCAGCAGTAAAGGCTGACATTTGATCTTCCATGGCAAATAACTTTAAGTCTAATAAAACAAACTGTCAACTGGTGCGACTGAAGGATGCGATTGGGCTATCCGTGCGAATGAACTATGCGACTGGTTCAATCGTGCGGCTAAACTAAGCAATTGGTTCAGTCGTGCGAATGAAGCTGATGCGTATGAACACTGCGAACGAATGGTTCAATCGTACGAATGGAGATGCGACTAGGTCCAATCGTGCGTCTGGGCAATGCG